>CM073773.1:104329253-104873488 GCA_037158775.1 Hetaerina titia | reverse complement strand
GAGAATACAAATAATATGTAGCAATCTGAAGGCACCTGGCTTAGTAATATTAAATGATGAATGGATAAATCTTAAATCTGATAGAAAAATCAAATCTTAAGATGTCACATGGAGAAAGTATCTCTAGGTGACCGAGTGAAAGGAGTAAACCTGGACTGTGAAAAATCTGTACCCAAATCCTCCCCTCTACTTGAATAAAACAGAATGAAATTGTAAACCTATTTGGCATTGGTATAATATCGGCTAATTACTAAATTGAGAAAATAGGAGAAATATATTGCTCCTTTTCCTTGGAAAATTTATGACTCAAATGATTACACACATAATAATAACTAATCAAATCATAATAATAAATATAACAGCAGCCATGCTTCGATTAACACAAAGTTAGCCGAAATACAATGCTGAAGGAATGAAAAATTCTTCAAAGGCTAAAAATGAATACTTGAAGTAGCTTTTGTCCACGCTCACTCATTACACACGTCAGCAAAGCAGAAAGCAAGAATAACTATGTCAACCGTTCTTATTTAAATTAGCTCATACGTTTTTGTAACCGTTTATATTCATTAGATACCTTATCAAAATAAACAGCCATTAAATAGTAGGAAGCAAAAATAATATCAAAAATCAAGGGAATAGAATAAGTGCTGGGAGCACATATTTTTTGCTGCTCATAAGCGTCCGAGAGATGAGAGTTTATTGGCATGGTACGATGCACAGAAATAACAAACACTCCTCTATTTGACTAGAATACGGAGAAGTTCTAAAGAGTCTCATTTTAGCAGTATCAACTTCCCATACTGAGAACACCCCATGCTATGGTAGTGTATAATGTCTTGCTTTCCAATTTTTGCATTGGTCATGATATCCTCTATACGGCATATAATAATTACCCACGGGTATATTATAAGAGGCTGCTATCCTCCCTGACTACACCCCGACTTGTATGATATACGTATGATTCCAGTGTCTAGTCAACTATTATTACGAAAAATACATTGTAAATAATGATTACATAGTTTACAACTATTGAATGAACCACGAAGCACGGTTCACGGTTATGTAAGAAGTTAAAATTACTTTCATCAATGTTTTTGAGCAACTCACTCGCATAAATTGCGTAAAAATCTATTCTCATTATGTCTTCATAATTTATTTTGAAAGAACATTATATTGTATTATCTTCCTTGTTTGCAAACATATCTTCACATTGAAAAATAAGATATATTGCTCGAGTATATCATTTCATGATGGATGAATCAAAACGAAAGAGAGTTCCATGCTTCTGTTTTCAACATAAGTCATCAAAAGAAGTGATAATCCGGAATTTTATTAAGTTTTTATGACTTTCTGGAACAATTTTTTTCCGTCCAATATTGCTACTGGGAAAAAGTAGACTTTTTTCAGAAACTGAATAACACATAACGTATATTTTCGTTGAGACCCTTTGCACTCCGAAGCGACAATAGCAGTATTTTAAGATAGCTGTTAAACCTATCACTGCAACTTCAAGAGCAGTTATTATCTATTATGGAAAATTTATCTCAATACTGTATCTTCAAAAAATTAACACTAGTTGGTGAAAATAACTCCTAGACATGCCTATTGGGCAGTTCTAATGATTCAAAAGGAAGCGATCTCAACTTAGTGACTTTTTGGTAATCTTCCTGCATTCTTGCACAATTTTGCGGAAAAGAGATGCTACACAAACACCTATGGGAGTGCATTCCAAGGGGAATAACTGCTTAACATAATTAGCAATCGAGGTAATTAGTGAATCCCAGAGGTAATTACAGATGATATTACACAATAAGTATGAATGTTACTAATTTTAACTCTAGAGCTTGCATGAATTGGAAAAAGTGCGTACATATACTAAAAAAGGCGTCCTTTTACACATAAATAGAGGTATCAATGTGCCAGCGCTGCTCGTCGTCCATTGGTAAGGCAAATATTCAAAGGTTATTTGATTCACAAACGCATTGGATGCCTCAAATATCAATAAAATAAATACAGTGATACCTCTGCCGGCAAAATATATAAGAATCAATTAGATTTAACAGTTGTGAAGTCCAATATGGCGCACTGGCTGTTTGTCATCTGATGAATATGTAAGTTAAAAATTTCAAGAACCTGAGTCCTAGAATGGAGGTATTTCCCCCTTTTAACGATTATTTAATTACGTGACTTTCAAAATGGTGCTAGTTTTCTGTAAATTGCGTGCATTATTTAGGCAAATTCGAATGAACTTCCATGTCTACCACGAATATAAGCTATGCTAAACTTTCTATTATGAAATTTAATGAGTATCGTGCCTAATAATGAGTACATATCTCATGCCTAAAGGCATTATAGTGCGATGCTCTGAGCCTAACTTGAGTTTAAAAAAGGGGAAAACCTCACTCAATGTAATGAATAATTAATCGTAGGACTTTTCCACTCGATATCAAGTGGAAAAGTGCTACGATCAGTTATTCATTATGTTCAACTTCCACTACATCACGCCTGGAGCTACTCAATTTGCTCACTCAATGTCTTTCTACATGCACGTTAGGACAAAATCAACCTTATTGAGCTGCTTGAGGGCTCTGCAAGTACTAAGTACAATTCAAAGAGCCACATGATGTTTAATTATATACGGGACTTTTTAATCCCTATATTGCGATCGTATCCAAAATAATAGATTATTTAGAGATATGCTTAATGAATATAAGAATTAAAAACAGAAATACATATTTCGGTTAAATTCTGCCTTTTGTATTTAATTTACGTAAAAAGTTTTCTCACCTACGTATCCACAGCATATTTTGATTATTTTTTCAATAATCATATCTATACAATTCTGAGAGTACAAGGTGATACCTTCATACAGACGGTGAAAATTTACCCTCATAACATTTATCTCCTATGTGATCAAATTAGCAAGTTCTGAAAATTAAAAAAAATCAAAGTACAATTTTATTCTTATATAAATCGCGGATAGTTATTTGTAATTGATCCACTTCAAATAATAAATACGTATAAAAATATGTGGTTCAAAACAACTGAGTCTTATTTTTATTAAACAAATTCTTCCTAAACGCAATCCTTGGTTCACCTCTGAATCACAAATTGTCAACAAAAAAACATATAATGCAACCAAATTCGAAAGTTTTCCTTTCGGCAACACAGCAACTCTTACTCAGAAATTTATATGCACGACCTATATTGGAGCTTTTTGGTTCATTATTACGAAAAAGCTGTTAAACGGTAGATGAGTGCAGAAGTGGTAATATAATGGAAATACGACCTTGTCGGCGAGAGATTTCTCTGCGCAAATCTAAGGATCTGACTCTACGATTACCTCTGGGAGAAAGGCACAAGATTGTGCAGAAATGTAGAAGTTGGTGGGAGGAGAGGAAGGGTGGGTTGAGGGAGATGAGGGCACAGAAACTAGTGTGGCGTTAATGGATACTGGTATCTCCGTCCATAATCGGCGGAATTAGCTCCGGCCGCATCCTCCGCCAATTGCTCAGGGCGAATTCGAAACGGTTAACTGAAGGAGACGCGACTCCGAAGCTGTGAAGTGCGCAACTGCTGATATCGTGGGGTAAACATCTGAGCGCACACCTACATGTGGTTCGAAAACGAATATCTGGGACCCGAGTGGAGTGAAAGGCCGAAAATATCGTGCTCTACGAAGGGAAGAAGGAAGATGGGAAGGGTGAATTCGAAAGCGAGCCGTAGGGAGACGAATTGGGTGTCGCGGAGAGAATGCAAACTCGCCTACGGAACAGCCACGACCCACTCGTTCACACACCGCAGCTTGGGATGTAGGGAGAGCACTCGGTTGCGCTCCGCGTGTTTGAGCTCCAAACATGCCTCCCCTCTCATCCTGCCCGTATATACCTGGTACACCATTAAGATGCGACCTAAATAAAAATAATATCGCGTACATTCTCTCGCGTGAAACTCACCTACCAAATGTACCGATATTGTTAGTATTAATACTGCGGATATATTTGGGCTGAAACCTATCTAGACGCCCGGTGCGCAAGTAAACGGGAACGTGGTCGGAGGAGGACATTTAGGAGAAAATAATGAAGACCGTCTGTGCTGCACTAGTTCTTTTAATCTCAGCTAAGCACTGAAAATCTAAAGCGCATTAATATGTCAACGTAAATATTAACGTAACGTAACGTAAATCTATCCCGAAGATAACTGTTCTGCCTGGATTTCAATGAATTTTAATTTAAAAATTTAAAACGACACCTGCTTAAGTTTTTATTTTAATGAAGTATCTTCACTTTATTCCAATGCTCTCTAAAATTTCGGGTATTATGTGACGATATCTGATGCTTTTATTCAATTTCTAATAGAATGTATTAAAAGAGAAAGGTTGTTCATGCTGATTTATTACTTATGAAACTAATGTTGATTCGTGTAAAGATCAACAGGTATAATAATACTCATATTTATCGAATATATTAATGATTTCACTACCGAATATCCCAAATACTACGTATACTCCCCAAATAAGTATAATACCCCATTTTAAATACTGTGTTAAAAATAATTAATGGCTCGTTTAAATTATACAACTTCACCTATCATACGAATTTTACCAAATTAAAAATAATCTAACCCAGAAAAGTCAAGAGAAATAATTATAACAACTAATTGGCGGAAATTTGCGCCAATAATTAGGATGCGTACGTCTTGAGGGTTAATTATACTTTAAACACTCAGTTATTATTAAGACTGTATCAGAGTACTTGCACACACTATTCCTTAGCGTAAATTCAGTTTCGAACAGCAAATTTTAAAAGAAAATTCATTTAATTATATCATATTCTGATAAGAAATTGTTGTCTTGTATTTCAGAAGAGTAAACATTTCAACATATCGAATGCATGCCTGTTAGTTCGCAAAAGTAAAATGTGGTGTTTCACAAAACAATGTACAAGTCCTACATGTCAACAAAAGATAGCTGCATACAGATAGTACCTGATTCATAATGCTATTTATTGCTGTTGCGTGGAAAGTATTATTGCAAGCTGCTCACTAAAATCTTTCACACTCATCATCAATCTTATCTACGTTCCTCGATGGTCTTCCATTCTCCTTGCCGCACATATGCTATACCGCATTGCATAAGGAAATAGCGGGTTGCCTACTATTAAGATACGACTTAATCTTAGACATCAGTATAATATACCTTATGCACACTAAAAAGATACTCGGTTTCAGAATACGAAGCAGAGAGCTTTCACCTCTAAGATTCAGCAATAACAAATAATGTCGGACTATATAGGGGGGCTCGACCTTACAGAACCCATTTTCTCTCCTCAATATCCGTAGTGTTCTGCGAAGAGCTTCTTAAGTTCGTGATCTTCTCCTTACGTGAATTAACCATCATGCAGTTATGTGCATGAAACGCCAGCCATATATTCCAATGCATATTAGCGGAGGACTGATGATGGAGTTACTCTTACCATACATCACACAGTTTTTTGGAATTTGACAAGCTACAGGTATGTACCTAAATATCTCCTCTCGCCGTCATATCGTTAGATTTGGTTATTAGAATCCTAGTACTCAACTTCGATCTGATCCTCTTGTGCCTTCTGTGCACCCCAGAAGAGTTAAGTCCTTCCGCCACGCCAAAGTTGTAGTCAAATGTGCATGTTTAATATAGCCTGGACATACTTTGTACTTTATACAAATAATATTATAATACATATTTAATATACATTTAAAATAGTTTAACTATTAGGAATTCTGCGACTCCTATTATATTGAATCATTTAACTTTGGAGCATAACGTGAACAATTAGAACTATATTGAAGAGTTGAAATTCAAACTGGCTTTAAATTTTCAAGCATAATTTTTTTACTCCTATTAAACTTAATACATTTTACTTATTTTACTAGATTTTACATCAGTATTTATCACTTTTTTCATCTCTAAGTTCCACGCGTGTCGATTAGTTAGCTCACTTGCCTTTCCTGCTATACAGGGCTTCTTTTGATCATCAACCGCTTGGTAAATATTCACGTCTCTATCACTAATCTCTTCTCCTAAGGCAAACATCCATGGTTTTTTGTTTAGATTGAAATGGAATTTTGGTAAAGAAAAGTATGACTTGCAGTTGATGAAATATTAAAAAATTTAAATTACTTATTCTTCTTCTTGTATATTTGGCTTTAAATGAAAATCATTAGATTGTGGTTTGGTTGATATAATTGGTAATTGAAATTTGTGCTACCCAGGGAGAGGAACCTTACCGCAAGTAGAAATTTGAATTTTGCGAACCGAAAAAGGCTTAGGAAACGGTGGATCTGTCTTCGCTCAAGTCTCAACTACCAAATACCTCCGTTGTGTAGCAATACAATGGAGTATATATTACCCAGTGAACATTTTCTTTTATCATTACAAAATCTATTGAAAAATTAATATAATATGACTAAACCAAATTTTTAGGACAGATTTTGGTACGATATTTAGTAGTTGACTCCATAACTACTACAACATCGCACATATTCATATTGTAATTGAATTTGGCAGTTGTTTGCATTTCTGCCATTAAGAAACTGCGCCTTCACTAATTTTTCATCGATTTTTATGAAATAATTGTGTTAAAATTTGACAAGATGAAGTCTTAATTGAAACTAAATAATTTTTTCTTGATCAAACCCTAAAAAAACTCTCTTTTAAAGAAATTTAAGCTTTTAATCATCAAACAAACAACCTTCAATCATGGAAATCAGCATTAATATTTTCCCTAAAAATATATTGAAAGTTTATGTATCTTAACTTGGAATTCATGCGCACTTTATAATACTGTTCACACCTAAACCTAAGCCAGATACCGTCGTATTAATATTTGAGTAGTGAAGAGTACAGCGTATCATCTAACCACATTTTTCCCCGGAGGACTCCTTTCCTTTCACATTCCGAGTAAAAATTCTTTCAGCTATTCTACACTTCCTCTCCTATCCCAAATCCCGATCGTTTCGCGTTTCCACCTGACCTTCTCCGCTTTGTCTCTACCATCCACTCCTCCTTTATCCATCAGCCTCTGAACTACGTCTTTGAGCGGCTACGGCCTCTCCTCTCCATCTCAACACTCCTTAGCCAGAGTTACGTCTTTTGAGGCTCATGGACACTCACTTATCGTTCCCTTTTACCATCTAATCCCCAGAGTCACCCCGTTTATAATATTCACTGTCCGAATCTCCTCCCTCCTCAGTGGTAACTCTTCTCTCATCCCCTCTTTTTCTCCTTCCTCCACCCTTGCCCCTCGCATACACGTCCACTTCCCTACTACTTCATCTTCTTCCAATCCTCTTGGTCTCTTTTTGCACGCCTCATTTGTTCTCCTATCCATTCATGTGTCTAAGATTCCATGTTTGTTTCGTACAAAGGGTGTGGAGAATAGTCTCTGGGAAAGAGGGAGAGAGAGAAAGTAAAGGGATTGAAATTTTTAGGGGAAGGAAGTGGTCAGGAAACAGAGAAGTCTTCCTTATCTCATCCCTAATTCTTTCAACTTATTATTTCCTGACGGCGAATTTTTCCTCGAATTTCGCGTCTTTCTGAATCATTTCCCTTATTTCCCCATTCACCCTCGTCTGGTTTTCCTCACTTTCACTCACCACAACCCGACCCCATCCTCTACTTCTCACCCCGCTTTTATCATTCCCCGCACTAACCCTCACAACCCAACCTCTTCTCACATCCTCCGGCAACCTCAACCAATAAGAGCGCTCGTGTCCTATATCCTCTACGCCAATTGCATTCCGTACCGGAGGCACAGAAACTCTTTAAACATGGATTATTAGAGTCGATTCATAGCGTTCAATTCCCTATCCTAAATTCACTTCTGACAATTCAAAATGCCAGCTTGGTTTGCCTTTCCGCTCTTAGCACCGCATTTTTTGTTTGAGTGTTCGTGGGCCCAACTTTAATTATTTCCCTTATCTCCTTTCTTTCTCTACTTAAGTGCTCAAAATGTTTATCTCTTATGTGAATATTTTCCTGATTATCTATATGATGAGATGTTCTTTTTTCAATGGTTAATGCGGGATTACTTTTATCTTATATTGTATTAAAATTAATATTAAAACATAACGGAGATAAAAAGAACACTCACGTACATATTTGTACGTTTTTCGGTCATACCGCAAAGACAGTATATATCGTATTGAACGTAAAAGGTTCGTCGATGACCTTCGGCATGTAAAAATATGCATTCAGGTGTTCTTTTTGTTTTTAACATAAATAGAATTATATTTTAAAACATAACGATCTTTAGTGACAAACGTATGCATACAATTTAGTTCAAAACTTAAATGGAAGCGCGAAGAACCTACACTCATGAATAATTATTAAGCTTCGATGACTAAGCCGTTATCCTCAGAACTTTTTTCTCGCATAAAAAGTGGAGAGGATAAGTTGACGGCTGAAAGGGAGTAAGAGCACAAGGAGATGAGGGGCAATAGACTGGTTTTAGTAGACGATATCTAGCCCGGGAGGTTTAAACGGTTAAACAGTCTTGGAGTCTGGCATGTCCTCCCCTCTATGCTGCTTGCGAATTCAAGGAGGGTTTCAATCACCAAAACGTCATTTAAGTCAAATAATTGGCGGTGGGCAGTGGTATGAGTAGGGATTGGACATATAAGGAAGCTGACACATGTATTATAGTGGCGGTGGTTGTTGGTGTTGTGGTTTTTGAGTTGGGGTTAAAATTAAAGAGATGATAGGTTGGCAAAGATTCTAGCATTTGCAGCGTGGGCGATTAAACAGTGTGAAGGGGTGAATAAAAGACGAGGGGTCGACTAGTGGCCTTGTAGGTTACAAAATGTGGCACAAGTTAAATGGGCGTTTAAAGCAGATATTGATACATTTTGAGAAATATGAGTGACGTGGATAAAATTGTTTTGTAGGTCCTCCATTTTTGCAAATCCTCCTACTAGATATTTTTCACTTCATTTACATCTGATTCAAATATGACCCTCCTAGATATCAACATTCACCTCAAGAGCAATAAATTTAACCCCTCAGTCTACATTAAACCAAAAAATAACCAAAAATACCTCCATTTCAACAGCTGCCAACCATCGCACACAAAACGCACCATCCCCTTCTCACTCTCAGTCCGTGGCCTCCGTCTCTACAACAACACCGCCTCCTTGCATAAATACATGGACCAGCTACATGACTCTCTCAGGGAACGAGGGTACGCCGAAAACCTACTGAATAGTCAAATTCTCAAACCGTAAACCCAATACACTCCTCTCCCCAAACCAAACCGCCCAAAAAGCCTTAACCCTATTATTACTTTCCTCCCTTAAACCCAAAAAATTAAACATGTTATCCGTGAATTCTTCCCAACTAATAACAAAAGTAAGTCCTCATCACTTCTATTCCCACATTGTCCATCCGTTAGATTAAATTAATTGACAGTCGAACTAGCAAGATATCTTCACGTCCACAACACCACCTGCGGGCACCCCTGTCTCTTCTCCAGCCTGTCCGCACCATGCAAACGTCCAAGCTGCAAATACTGCCATCTTCTAAAATTCGTCACTCCCCTTACTACCAATTCCCAACCCGATGCCATCTGACCTGAAAAAACAATATACCCCCGCCTCTTTTGTAACTTCTGTTCTGTAAGGTGAATCTTTCCCTCCGTATGAATAACCACCTTCAGGTCAGTCTGACCTGAAGAAGGCCTCGGAGTAGGCCGAAAGCTTAAATCATCTACAGTGTGAGTGTCCTTTTACGTGTTATCTGTTTTATTCTGTGTTCTATTGTGCCGTCCAAAAGTTATATTGCTCTCGTGAGTACTTCCGCATCATCTATATATATATATATATATATATATATATATATATATATATATATATATATATATATATATATATATATATATATATATATATATAACGGTTATAAACGTTAACGGTTCCTATAGTGTCTATATATATATATATATATATAGTGTCTATATATATATATATATATATATATATATATATATATATATATATATATAGACACTATATATATATATATAGACACTATAGGAACCGTTAACGGGAAAAGGATAAGGAAACCATGGGTAACGGATGAGATGATTGCAAAGATGGATGAGAGAAGAAGATGGAAAAATGTAAACACAGAGTTAGGCAAAATGAAGTACAAAGAGTTAAACAATAAATTGAGAAGGGCCACAAATAAGGCAAAAGAAGAATGGTGGAAAACGCAATGCGAAGATATGGAAAGTTTACAGAAGAAGGGTGAAATTGGTGCTCTATACAGCAAGGTTAAGTTATTATCGGGAAGTAAGAAGGCAAGATCTGTGATAACAGTTAAAGATAAATGGGGTAAGATAATAGTTGAACCAGGAAACATCCAAGAGAGATGGAAGGAATATATAGAAACACTGTATGGTAAAGAACTTAGGCCGACAAGGTTAGACATAGAAAAGGAACATGAGGTAGAAGAAGATAGCTTAGGTCCAGGCATACTCGACGATGAAATAGAAAGGGCATTAAAGGAGTTGAAAGCAAACAAGGTTGTGGGGGTGGACAATATTCCTGTAGAAATGTTGAAATGGTTAGGGAAAGGTGGGAAGAAGGCCATATATGGACTGATTCGTAGTATCTATGAGGAAGGAATCTGGCCGGAAGATTTAGTGAGATCGGTGTTAGTTCCGATTCCAAAAAAGGCAAAGGCTTCGTCATGTGAGGATTACAGAACAATAAGTTTGATATCCCACGCAGCTAAAGTTATTCTCAGGATCATCAACAAAAGGATAGAGAGTAAGGCAAATGATTACTTAGGGGATGATCAGTTTGGGTTCAGGAAAGGAAGAGGTACGCGTGATGCCATTGCAGTAATGAGATCACTAGTCGAGAGAAATATAGAATACTATCAGGACGTTTTTGCCTGTTTTGTAGATTTCGAAAAAGCGTTTGATAGAGTGAATTGGGAAAAATTAATGCGTGTATTGCAGAAAATAGGAATAGATTGGAGGGACAGGAGACTGATCCGCAACCTGTACATGTCTCAGACTGCTCAGGTGCGAGTGGGGAACGGAGAGTCCGGATGGGCAGTGTTAGGAAGAGGTGTAAGGCAGGGTTGCCCATTGTCACCGGTACTGTTCAACGTATATGTAGAGGAAATGATTAAAGAGGCATGGGAAGAACTGGAGGTAGGAATGAAAGTCGGAGGGGAATTCGTAAAATCGGTTAGGTTTGCTGATGACCAAGCATTAGTTGCTCAGTCAGCCAAGGGGTTGCAAGCATTGTTGAGTGAATTCGAGGTTCAGTGCGATAAATATGGGATGAGAATCAATATTAATAAAACAAAGGTTATGCAATTTTCTAGAAAGAAAAAGGCTAAGCTAAATATTAAAATAGGCGGGGAAAGAATAGAGCAGGTAGAGCAGTTTACATATCTCGGAAGTGTTTTGGACCAACACGGTCAAAGTGGTAGGGACGTAAGGAGAAGAATTGCGCTAGGCAAGGAGGCTTTCTCAAAGAGGAGGGAGTTGATGACGGGGACGTTGAGTAGGGATGTTAAGACAAGACTCGTAAAAACTCTGATATGGAGCGTAGCTATGTACGGCGCGGAAACGTGGTCGCTGAAGCAGGAGGATAGACGTAGATTGGAGGCTTTTGAAATGTGGGTGTGGAGAAGAATGGAGAAGGTGAAATGGACCGAAAGGAAAACAAATGAGGAAGTACTAGAAATGGTGGGGGAGGAGAGGGGTTTGTTGAGAGAAATCCTATGGAGGCAGGAAAAATGGATGAAAGGCGTATTGAGCGGTAGTGGAATGTTGAAGAGGGTAATAGAGGGGAGAATGTTGGGCAAGCGTGGTAAGGGTAGGAACAGGATAGGGATGTTGGACGGGATGAAGGGAGGAAAGAAGTACACCGAGATGAAGAGGGACCTGATATAGATTAGTTTGCTGGGTGGGGAGTTACAAAATGTTTATTTGATAGTTGTGTCCATCCAAAAACCTACCTTAACCGGTAGATTACCTAATAATATACATATATATATATATATATATATATATATTAATTCAAACAGAAATAGGTATAAGGAAAGGGGATAGGAAAACACATAATAGGCGAAGACAGGACATGTGGGGAAGGCGGTTTTCGAGCAGATCACGAAAGTAAAAATATTTCCCTATCCGGGATTTGAACCACGGACCTTCCACTTTCCGGGCGGATGCTCTACCAGTTGAGCTAATAGGGAAACCTGATTTACCTTGAAATCTGCGATCTTATAAAGCGCCAAAGTGCTCCGATACATATTGCCCGAGAGATGGCGTTATGGAGCTGTTTCACCCACCAAAGGAGAAAATAGACGGGACACAAGAAGGGGAAAGGATAGTAGAAAAGCATTCATACGATCTTATAAAGGATAGGAACGGTGCGTTTCATGGCACGCATAGCCAGAAGAAGAGACGAGCCACATTGGCCAAACACATATTCAAACTTGACAATCCCGCCATACGGCGCACAAATATTCATTCATTCAAACAGAAATAGGTATAAGGAAAGGGGATAGGAAAACACATAATAGGCGAAGACAGGACATGTGGGGAAGGCGGTTTTTGAGCAGATCACGAAAGTAAAAATATTTCCCTATCCGGGATTTGAACCACGGACCTTCCACTTTCCGGGCGGATGCTCTACCAGTTGAGCTAATAGGGAAACCTGATTTACCTTGAAATCTGCGATCTTATAAAGCGCCAAAGTGCTCCGATACATATTGCCCGAGAGATGGCGTTATGGAGCTGTTTCACCCACCAAAGGAGAAAATAGACGGGACACAAGAAGGGGAAAGGATAGTAGAAAAGCATTCATACGATCTTATAAAGGATAGGAACGGTGCGTTTCATGGCACGCATAGCCAGAAGAAGAGACGAGCCACATTGGCCAAACACATATTCAAACTTGACAATCCCGCCATACGGCGCACAAATATTCATTCATTCAAACAGAAATAGGTATAAGGAAAGGGGATAGGAAAACACATAATAGGCGAAGACAGGACATGTGGGGAAGGCGGTTTTTGAGCAGATCACGAAAGTAAAAATATTTCCCTATCCGGGATTTGAACCACGGACCTTCCACTTTCCGGGCGGATGCTCTACCAGTTGAGCTAATAGGGAAACCTGATTTACCTTGAAATCTGCGATCTTATAAAGCGCCAAAGTGCTCCGATACATATTGCCCGAGAGATGGCGTTATGGAGCTGTTTCACCCACCAAAGGAGAAAATAGACGGGACACAAGAAGGGGAAAGGATAGTAGAAAAGCATTCATACGATCTTATAAAGGATAGGAACGGTGCGTTTCATGGCACGCATAGCCAGAAGAAGAGACGAGCCACATTGGCCAAACACATATTCAAACTTGACTATCCCGCCATACGGCGCACAAATATTCATTCATTCAAACAGAAATAGGTATAAGGAAAGGGGATAGGAAAACACATAATAGGCGAAGACAGGACATGTGGGGAAGGCGGTTTTTGAGCAGATCACGAAAGTAAAAATATTTCCCTATCCGGGATTTGAACCACGGACCTTCCACTTTCCGGGCGGATGCTCTACCAGTTGAGCTAATAGGGAAACCTGATTTACCTTGAAATCTGCGATCTTATAAAGCGCCAAAGTGCTCCGATACATATTGCCCGAGAGATGGCGTTATGGAGCTGTTTCACCCACCAAAGGAGAAAATAGACGGGACACAAGAAGGGGAAAGGATAGTAGAAAAGCATTCATACGATCTTATAAAGGATAGGAACGGTGCGTTTCATGGCACGCATAGCCAGAAGAAGAGACGAGCCACATTGGCCAAACACATATTCAAACTTGACAATCCCGCCATACGGCGCACAAATATTCATTCATTCAAACAGAAATAGGTATAAGGAAAGGGGATAGGAAAACACATAATAGGCGAAGACAGGACATGTGGGGAAGGCGGTTTTTGAGCAGATCACGAAAGTAAAAATATTTCCCTATCCGGGATTTGAACCACGGACCTTCCACTTTCCGGGCGGATGCTCTACCAGTTGAGCTAATAGGGAAACCTGATTTACCTTGAAATCTGCGATCTTATAAAGCGCCAAAGTGCTCCGATACATATTGCCCGAGAGATGGCGTTATGGAGCTGTTTCACCCACCAAAGGAGAAAATAGACGGGACACAAGAAGGGGAAAGGATAGTAGAAAAGCATTCATACGATCTTATAAAGGATAGGAACGGTGCGTTTCATGGCACGCATAGCCAGAAGAAGAGACGAGCCACATTGGCCAAACACATATTCAAACTTGACAATCCCGCCATACGGCGCACAAATATTCATTCATTCAAACAGAAATAGGTATAAGGAAAGGGGATAGGAAAACACATAATAGGCGAAGACAGGACATGTGGGGAAGGCGGTTTTTGAGCAGATCACGAAAGTAAAAATATTTCCCTATCCGGGATTTGAACCACGGACCTTCCACTTTCCGGGCGGATGCTCTACCAGTTGAGCTAATAGGGAAACCTGATTTACCTTGAAATCTGCGATCTTATAAAGCGCCAAAGTGCTCCGATACATATTGCCCGAGAGATGGCGTTATGGAGCTGTTTCACCCACCAAAGGAGAAAATAGACGGGACACAAGAAGGGGAAAGGATAGTAGAAAAGCATTCATACGATCTTATAAAGGATAGGAACGGTGCGTTTCATGGCACGCATAGCCAGAAGAAGAGACGAGCCACATTGGCCAAACACATATTCAAACTTGACAATCCCGCCATACGGCGCACAAATATTCATTCATTCAAACAGAAATAGGTATAAGGAAAGGGGATAGGAAAACACATAATAGGCGAAGACAGGACATGTGGGGAAGGCGGTTTTTGAGCAGATCACGAAAGTAAAAATATTTCCCTATCCGGGATTTGAACCACGGACCTTCCACTTTCCGGGCGGATGCTCTACCAGTTGAGCTAATAGGGAAACCTGATTTACCTTGAAATCTGCGATCTTATAAAGCGCCAAAGTGCTCCGATACATATTGCCCGAGAGATGGCGTTATGGAGCTGTTTCACCCACCAAAGGAGAAAATAGACGGGACACAAGAAGGGGAAAGGATAGTAGAAAAGCATTCATACGATCTTATAAAGGATAGGAACGGTGCGTTTCATGGCACGCATAGCCAGAAGAAGAGACGAGCCACATTGGCCAAACACATATTCAAACTTGACAATCCCGCCATACGGCGCACAAATATTCATTCATTCAAACAGAAATAGGTATAAGGAAAGGGGATAGGAAAACACATAATAGGCGAAGACAGGACATGTGGGGAAGGCGGTTTTTGAGCAGATCACGAAAGTAAAAATATTTCCCTATCCGGGATTTGAACCACGGACCTTCCACTTTCCGGGCGGATGCTCTACCAGTTGAGCTAATAGGGAAACCTGATTTACCTTGAAATCTGCGATCTTATAAAGCGCCAAAGTGCTCCGATACATATTGCCCGAGAGATGGCGTTATGGAGCTGTTTCACCCACCAAAGGAGAAAATAGACGGGACACAAGAAGGGGAAAGGATAGTAGAAAAGCATTCATACGATCTTATAAAGGATAGGAACGGTGCGTTTCATGGCACGCATAGCCAGAAGAAGAGACGAGCCACATTGGCCAAACACATATTCAAACTTGACAATCCCGCCATACGGCGCACAAATATTCATTCATTCAAACAGAAATAGGTATAAGGAAAGGGGATAGGAAAACACATAATAGGCGAAGACAGGACATGTGGGGAAGGCGGTTTTTGAGCAGATCACGAAAGTAAAAATATTTCCCTATCCGGGATTTGAACCACGGACCTTCCACTTTCCGGGCGGATGCTCTACCAGTTGAGCTAATAGGGAAACCTGATTTACCTTGAAATCTGCGATCTTATAAAGCGCCAAAGTGCTCCGATACATATTGTCCGAGAGATGGCGTTATGGAGCTGTTTCACCCACCAAAGGAGAAAATAGACGGGACACAAGAAGGGGAAAGGATAGTAGAAAAGCATTCATACGATCTTATAAAGGATAGGAACGGTGCGTTTCATGGCACGCATAGCCAGAAGAAGAGACGAGCCACATTGGCCAAACACATATTCAAACTTGACAATCCCGCCATACGGCGCACAAATATTCATTCATTCAAACAGAAATAGGTATAAGGAAAGGGGATAGGAAAACACATAATAGGCGAAGACAGGACATGTGGGGAAGGCGGTTTTTGAGCAGATCACGAAAGTAAAAATATTTCCCTATCCGGGATTTGAACCACGGACCTTCCACTTTCCGGGCGGATGCTCTACCAGTTGAGCTAATAGGGAAACCTGATTTACCTTGAAATCTGCGATCTTATAAAGCGCCAAAGTGCTCCGATACATATTGCCCGAGAGATGGCGTTATGGAGCTGTTTCACCCACCAAAGGAGAAAATAGACGGGACACAAGAAGGGGAAAGGATAGTAGAAAAGCATTCATACGATCTTATAAAGGATAGGAACGGTGCGTTTCATGGCACGCATAGCCAGAAGAAGAGACGAGCCACATTGGCCAAACACATATTCAAACTTGACAATCCCGCCATACGGCGCACAAATATTCATTCATTCAAACAGAAATAGGTATAAGGAAAGGGGATAGGAAAACACATAATAGGCGAAGACAGGACATGTGGGGAAGGCGGTTTTTGAGCAGATCACGAAAGTAAAAATATTGTCTTCGCCTATTATGTGTTTTCCTATCCCCTTTCCTTATACCTATTTCTGTTTGAATGAATGAATATTTGTGCGCCGTATGGCGGGATTGTCAAGTTTGAATATGTGTTTGGCCAATGTGGCTCGTCTCTTCTTCTGGCTATGCGTGCCATGAAACGCACCGTTCCTATCCTTTATAAGATCGTATGAATGCTTTTCTACTATCCTTTCCCCTTCTTGTGTCCCGTCTATTTTCTCCTTTGGTGGGTGAAACAGCTCCATAACGCCATCTCTCGGGCAATATGTATCGGAGCACTTTGGCGCTTTATAAGATCGCAGATTTCAAGGTAAATCAGGTTTCCCTATTAGCTCAACTGGTAGAGCATCCGCCCGGAAAGTGGAAGGTCCGTGGTTCAAATCCCGGATAGGGAAATATTTTTACTTTCGTGATCTGCTCAAAAACCGCCTTCCCCACATGTCCTGTCTTCGCCTATTATGTGTTTTCCTATCCCCTTTCCTTATACCTATTTCTGTTTGAATGAATATATATATATATATATATGTATATATATATATATATATATATATATATATCGTGTCTTCCTCAATCATCAACTTTTACGATAAATGTGGTCATGCGATTGGAGACAATAAAAATCTTTCCCAAGCTGAAGTGGTAAAAACCTGTAGAATGCCTAACTTCAGCAGAGAGATAGATGGGTCTTCCCTAAAAGCGTCAAGGCTAACTGACACACTTATCGTAGATTTAAGAGGTGACAGGGCGGCTTCAAGGGGACAGAGTTCGCCCAATCAAAGTTGGCAAGCACTCTTTTCAAAGGCCCATTCACATTTTTGTTTCACGGTGAAGGGCATGGGAGAAGGAGGCATTGAGTCAGCGCCTTTGCTTCACGTTGCCTGCCGAGACGATTGGATGCGAGGAATTCACTCTCGCGTCAAAGCGCGTCTCCGGGAAATGGCGCAATCCGCTATGAGAGCGGATGTCGAGGAATAGGTTCTCGGTCTCCTAGGACGAAGGTAGGGAAAAAACGAAGAGGTTAAGGCGGGGTGACACCCCCAGGAGTTGGCGGCGGATGGGACGAAGTGGTTCAGTTTAGAGGGTACCACCACCATATCATAGAGCAGATGATATCCATGTCTACTAAAGAGGTAGGGCGCAGAGGGAAGAGAAGGGAGAGACAAAACGGAGACAAGGTGTGAAGTTAGTAAGAGAATGGAATTTAGGACCATGGGGAAAGGTATAGATAAAAAGAGCTGCATTACGTCATAAAACCTAGGAAAAGGAGGACGTGAACGTCAAGTTATGACATGGATGAAGCGGGATGCGTTGATTTATTAAGGTGAAATTAAATTGGGTGGAGGAACTCGAGAAAGGAGAAAGAAGTTTGAGAAAGCTCAAGGAGGGTTGATATTGCGATGAAAACATCGGGAGGATAAGAGAGTTTTGGAGAGAGGGGCATACGGAGGTCCCTTCCTCTGCAGAGCAAAAACTACCCCTCGGGGTGAATCTCCAAACGGAGAGCCGAAGAGAAGGCACAGGCACCAACGCCAGTTGAGGATTTGAAGTAGAAATCGATTTGCTGGATCGAAAGGCAAGAAAATCCTCGCTCGAGCTCTGGCGATTAAGAATTGGATTACGTCTACGGATTCTAAATGAGTAATTCCCAAAGAATTTATATTGGCCATAGCTTCGACGGTTTCATTTGTCGGAGGCAGTAGGTTCATCATGTTTCATTTTTTAAATTGAAAATATAAGCTATTTATATCTGACGCATATTTTTATGAGACTGGAACTGTTGAATTCCATGGGGAAATATTCATTCAAAAACCAAACATTTACTTTTCCACCGCTGGCAATTTTAACAGGAATCAAAGGAGATAAAATATCAATTTTTTAAATTTTTCACTAATATTAAAAGTATCGATTTGCAATTTTTGCAAAGAATATATTGAATTTGTTTTAGGGAAAATGTGGGACAGAAAATTTAAACACAAATGAAATATAAAAGTCTAAGAACTTAATTCTAAACTTAGATTATTTAAATCGACACGCACATATTTAATTTATGGGTAAATAAGAATTAAAATATAATCTCAATTTACAAATGCAATATCTTGTTAAAATTTTAGCTACATGTATTCTTCACTATACTGATGAAATTAATTCGAAAATTTGGTATTATACCATTTTATGCGTATAAATGTTTTTCTAAACAAAATAATTGTATATTTAGACTTTATTATTAGGAATAATATGCATATGTTATAATTAACGTACGATATAGGTCTTCCAAAAGAAAATATTCATATTACTTTAATGGTTCGGCAAGCAATTTATGTATTTTTATTTCATTATCCATGTTAAGCTTCAAAGTGCATCCTGATTTTATCAAAAGCAGGCCTTAAAAAGTATTGAAATTTTCTTTATTTTAAATGGTATTTTAACAAAGTTTAAAGTATTAAAAATTAGGTGATTACTTATTTAAAATTAATTCTGCCGCCACAAAAACTCATACACATTTTAAACAATAAAAATAAAAATATTTAATTGAATACCGCAGAAAATATAAATATTAGACCATATTTTTCCAGTATATTTTGCCATACATTTATTATGAAGCAAAAACTGGGATGAATTTGAACAATGAAACTCCGACCGTACCTAAACAAACTACTCAGCAATCACACATTTATAATTTATTATTCTAATATGAATCAAACCCATAACGTTACAATAACAACCACAAATTACAAAAATCTCTCCAAAAAGTTATGTTTCCTGGTTAAGCATCAATGGTCCTTAAAATATTAAGCCAAACTACAGTGAGTTAACGTTGACACTGGATTTACTTTTGTTATCAACTGCTGAAATACCCGGGAATTTCCTAGAGGCGCTTAATAAAATCACAAAGAAAAATTGTCACGTCATATATTCAAAAACTAATTTTAATAATTTTACAGATTATATAATAACAGCCCTGAAATTTGAAATTTTATTGTCATAATACAATATTAATAAAACAAAGGTTATACGATTTTCCAGAAGGAAAAAATCTAAGCTAAAAAAGTAGGAGAAGAAAAATAGAGCAGGTAGAAAATTTCATGTATCTCTGAAGTGTTTTGGACCAACGCGGTCAAAGTAGTTGGGACGTAAGGAGAAGAATTGCGCTAGGCAAAGAGACTTTCACAAGGAGGGAGTTGATGACGGGAACGTCATGTAGGGATGCTAAGAAAAGACTCGTAAAAACTTAGATATGGAGGGTAGATATGCACGACGCGGAGATGTGGTCACTGAAGCAGGAGGATAGACGTAGATTTGAGGCTTTTAAAATGTGGATATGGAGAAGAATGGAAAAGGTGAAATTGACCGAAAGGAAAACAAATGCGGAAGTACTAGAAATGGTGGGTGAGGAGAGGGGTTTGTTGAGAGAAATCCTATGGAGGCAGGAAAAATGGATGAAAGGGGTATTGAGCGGTAGTGGAATGTTGAAGAAGGTAATAGAGGGTAGAATGTTAGGAAAACAAAGGAAGGATAGGGATAGGGATGTTGCATGGGATGAAGGGGGGAAGGAAGTACTCAGAGATGAAGAGGGACCTGATGTAGAGTAGGTTGCTGGGTTGTGTTTTGTTAGCAGAGGTAGGATATTTACTTGGTAGTTGCGCCCATCTAACCGGTAGATGACCTAATAATAATATATGTTCTCTACATTTCCAATTCCTATACCATGCTTTATTGTTTACATTAGCTGAAATATCAATTAGTTATGAAAACATTTGGCCTTTATCCCAATTTATCAATTTCAAAGCATGGGTTAACTTTCCTTTGAAACTTAATTGTGTGTAAAGAAGGAGAATTATAGTTTCATTGAAATAATCCAGCAAATGACTATATTACTCACTTTGTATTCTTCATTTATAATTCTAGAATAATTTATCAAGTTTATTTAGGTTTTATCTGAGTAAAAAAGTCTAAGTTTTTGAAAGACTAAAACGATACCTCGCACTGTGATTTCCTCTTTCACTACTATAATGAATATATATTATATTATAGTATAGACTGTATATGTGTATATATATATATATATATATATATATATATATATATATATATATATATAACACGACGATCTTTTAGAAACCCTTATCATGTATCCAACAACCAAGCAAAATGATTCACAGTTATAATGTAAAAATCCTTGTAAGTATTAATTAAGTTATTGAATATTTATTCCGATAACGTTTTATTTCGGTATCATATTTATTTCCCCAATAAATTGTTCATTTTTAAAAGCAATGAAAACTAGCCTACGTAAATTTTACATTAATGTAATCAATAGGTTATTGGGTTAATCCTAATTCATCAAACCAATTATTTCTTGCGCACTAAATAACTACTTTTATGAGGAAAAACGCTATCCATAGAATTATTTCAAGAGCTTGAATAATACATTGGTAATAGATCTATTTCTAAATATACCTGCATAAATAAGCATTATATCAGATTGGTTTTCAATGTTTAGTGTTTAATATTCAGATGGAACAATGGAACTATTGCGCGAAATGTAAAATCATTATATTATACGTCTGTGTGTATGTGTTTATATATCGCATATAGAAAATGTAATTTCATATATATATATACACAAACAGGGGAAAAACCATGATAAAATTATGCGATTTTATGTCCTCTGTTGTTTACGCAGGAGCATTTTGTATGGTAAAATTGTGATGGCAGATATTTATGTTAATCCTCCCAGCCTTAATGTTACCCTCAAGAAACAATGATGTCCACAGCTTTAATTTTAATGTACATCTTCCATTGAATGCACGTCACTTACCTCTGAGACCAGTCGAGTACTTGAAACCCGTGGCAGAAGGATCATGATGATAGAGTGGCGGCCAGTTCCTAATATCGCCGTCAGGATGCTCCAGCGTGCCATTGTTCTCCTCTCCCGGAAGGATCTCGTCCAGCGACTGAGATGATGGACTTAAATCTTCCGGACTAAAGGACTCCCCAGCTGCAATAGAAAATGAATAGCGTGGCGTCACGACGGTCCTGGATTAAACTCTTTTTATATTTTAAAATTTCAAAAATGGGTTACTTTTTAAGAGACTCAGGGTAGGAATTTAACGGCTAGACTTTTATTTTCTTAGAATCACATTACTTGAATAATATTGCCCTAAGGTTTCTGATTCTCAAATTTAAGTGCTATGATGAACTTGGGTATGCCCTCTTCAATGTAGCCAGAATTCTCAAAGCCGTGGTATTCCCAATTCACGATTCCCTAAGCAAATGGTATGCATCGCTTATAAACAGAATTTTCAGACTTTGATATTTATTTTAAATTTTTATTAGTTTAATTTAACTTACTGCAATAACATTGTGATAAAGTTCCTAAGATTTATTTAGATAAGCCCTTAAATTTATGATCAACTCGATAATTTAACTCATTCATTTTTGCTTTTGGCCTATGTGAGAAAAGTAAATAATTAATTGACATCCAAAAGCTCCCTTATAACCTGTCACACTGAAAATAAATTGTCAAAAAAATAGAGAAAGGTAAGTACGTACATTTGTAGTAACACCTAGGCGCATATCTAACCAAGACGAGATTTCACGATGCGTTTAAATGATTCGAACTCCAATCTGTAACTGGATTTCTGGATTGAAGCAAATATTCACCTAAAAGTTGGCTAAGTTTATCTATATACATTTCTTAGGCCTAGAATTCTAGAATTGATGATCTGAATATGTATATTGTTTCCCATTTGTACAATATTCGCAATGATATCATGGCTTGTGCATTCAAACGATATAGTCGACCCCATTCATCCAACCTTTGGATTGCCACCCCCAGGGAGGTTGAGGAGGACCCACCCCTGTGGACAGGACCTTTCCGTCCCAGCAAGTAGGAGAAATTCGTTCATATCCCGGTCAAGACGAATGATTTTTACTCTCTGAAATTGTTGCATTATAATGCACACATAGCGGGTGACTCCGTTAAAGTTACTATTACAGTTTCTTGAAATTTGTCTAAGGTATGAACAGCCCAAGTGTTTGAAATTGGCTTTATTAACATCGTGGACTGTGGCGCGTCGCGCACGACTACGAATGCCTGTGACATTGTATGTACGGCATTTCGTCATAACATCTTGTTCCTTTAAAGCCCCAAAAATTTCAGCGTGTAAGAGGACGTCTCGGTAGCTTAATTGGTTAAAGCACTCGGCCGGATATCGAGGGATCCGGGTTCGAATCCCGGTCAAGGCGAATGATTTTTACTCTCTGAAATTGTTGCAGTAAAATATGAAGTTGGCAAGGTTAAAAGACTAAAAGTACATTAAATAATTGGATCTGATACATATTGGATCCCAAAGACATTTTTACACGATTAAAAATTGCATTGAGTTTTGGGGTACCGTATATTAATTTAATCATCAAAGAAATTATCGACAAAAGTGAGCTTTGTTGGGTCAAATTATAACGTATTAACGAAACTTGTATGAGACGGAAAATTAATGTTATATATAAGTATTCTGAACCACAACGGTTAGAAATATGATCGTCAGTAAGCAGGCAAATGTTTAAAATGCTTAGATAAAGCGATCGACATTAAAACATCTAAAATTTGTTACAATTGCAAGCATAGTGCACTTGGTCGTTGTAAGTATTAAGAATAAGGTTGATGTTTTATGTTAGATAAGTTTCAAGTGTGAAATGTCTTTAAGAAACTCTCCTCTTCCTCATCGTCCCATCTCTTGCTCCCTTCGCCACTATTACTCCGTCACAGGCATGGGGTGCTCCAAAGGAGGGAGGGAGATGCAGCGGTCGCAAGTGCCGGCCACAAGTTTTTCCTTTTATCCTTGGAGTGGATGGCCAGCTGATTGCACACTTCTATATACCGCCCACCGACAGAAGACTGTGATGAGGGAAGAGATGGTTGGTGAAAAGATAAATTTTGAGGGGACTGCACGGAGCGAAGGATGATAAATAAAGTCGTGGAAGAGGGTTGATATGCTCCGGGGTCATGAGAAGGGACTTGCCTGCTGACGGAGACCACGGGGGTGCTGACCTTCGGAATACTTTAATACTGGTTTCCCAGGGAGAAGGCGAAAAAAATGAAATCTTTTAGAGGAAAAAAGAGGAATAAATAAATTTCTGGGCGGTCATTTAGGTGGTCGACCGTGGTCAGTGGGGCCATAAATTACTCTGGCCCTTTGCGGAAGAGAGGGACTCGCCAGGAAAAGGCAAAAGGAGAACGGGATTCTCTTATTTTTTGGCGCAAAAATGTGACGCGGAGTGCAAAATAGCGACATTCCCAGACCAGGTCATATTCCCGTGGACATAGTTCACAGCGGGGAGACTCTGTTAACCTCTGCCAGCCGTTGCTTGCATTGCTAGAATAAAATTAAGATAAGAAGGCGCATTTGATCAAGACGTTTGTTTTCCCTTATAAAGATATAATTTCCCGTCTATTCACCGCACTGCCGTGAATGAATCTTGTATAAAATCCAGGATCAGTAAATGTTTTTCGAATAATCATCAAATAATATTTTATTATCAATTTTCTTAATGAGAATAAAATTTGTTTTTTAAACAACGTATATAAATAAGGCAGTTTCGTTGCAATTGCTAGTGAAACGTTTTCAAAAGTAAATTAAATGAATTAAATACTGACAACATTAATCAAATGGAAGATTATAGTGTTCATTGATTACACACACACACATTTATATACATATATATATATATATATATATATATATATATATATATATATATATATATATATTCTCTCTCTAAATATATATATATATATATATATATATATATATATATATATATATAATAAATTGAGAAGGGCCAAAAATAAAGCCAAAGAAGAATGGTGGAAAACGCAATGCGAGGATATGGAAAATTTACAGAAGAAAGGTGAAATTGGTGCTCTATACAGCAAGGTTAAGTTATTATCGGGAAGTAAGAAGGCAAGATCTGTGCTAACAGTGAAAGATAAGTGGGGTAAGATGATAGTGGAACCCGGAAAAATCCAAAAGAGAGGGAAGGAATATATAGAAACACTGTATGGTAAAGGACTTAGGCCGACATGGTTAGACATAGAAAAGGAATATGACGTAGAAGATGATAACTTAGGTCCAGGTATACTCCACGATGAAATAGAAAGGGCATTAAAGGAGATGAAAGCAAATAAGGCTGTGGGGGTGGACAACATTCCTGTAGAAATGTTGAAATGGTTAGGGAAAGGTGGGAAGAAGGCAATATTGTATATGGACTGATTCGTAGTATCTATGAGGAAGGAATCTGGCCGGAAGATTTAGTGAGATCGGTGTTAGTTCCGATTCCAAAAAAGGCAAAGGCTACGTCATGTGAGGATTACAGAACAATAAGTTTGATATCGCACGCAGCTAAAGTTATTCTCAGGATCATCAACAAAAGGATAGAGAGTAAGGCGAGTGACTACTTAGGGGAGGATCAGTTTGGGTTTAGGAAAGGAAGAAATACGCGTGACGCCATAGCAGTAATGAGATCACTAATCGAGAGGAATATAGAATACAATCAGGACGTTTTTTCCTGTTTTGCAGATTTCGAAAAAGCGTTTGATAGAGTGAATTGGGAAAAATTAATTCGTGTATTGCAGAAAATAGGAATGGATTGGAGGGACAGGAGACTGATCCGCAACCTCTACATGTCTCAGACTGCTCAGGTGCGAGTGGGGAGGGGAGAGTCCGGATGGGCAGTGTTGGGAAGAGGTGTAAGGTAGGGTTGTCCATTTTCACCGGTACTGTTCAACGTATATGTAGAGGAAATGATAAAAGAGGCATGGGAAGAACTGGAAGTAGGAATGAAAGTCGGAGGGGAATTTGTTAAATCGGTTAGGTTTGCTGATGACCAAGCATTAGTTGCTCAGTCAGCCAAGGGGTTGCAAGCATTGTTGAGTGAATTGGAGGTTCAGTGCGATAAATACGGGATGAGAATCAATATTAATAAGACAAAGGTTATGCGATTTTCCAGAAAGAAAAAGGCTAAGCAAAATATTAAAATAGGCGGGGAAAAAATAGAGCAGGTGGAACAGGTTACATATCTCGGAAGTGTTTTGGACCAATACGGTCAAAGTAGTATGGGCGTTAGGAGAAGAATTGCGCTAGGCAAGGAGGCTTTTTCAAGGAGGGAGTTAATGACGGGGACGTTGAGTAGAGATGTTAAGACAAGACTCGTAAAAACTCTGATATGGAGCGTAGCTATGTATGGTGCGGAAACGTGGTCACTGAAGCAGGAGGATAGACGTAGATTGGAGGCTTTTGAAATGTGGGTGTGGAGAAGAATGGAGAAGGTGAAATGGACCGAAAGGAAAACAAATGAGGAAGTATTGGAGATGGTGAGTGAGGAGAGGGGTTTGTTGAGAGAAATCCTATGGAGGCAGGAAAAATGGATGAAAGGCGTATTGAGCGGTAGTGGAATGTTGAAGAGGGTAATAGAGGGGAGAATGTTGAGGAAGCGAGGAAAGGGTAGGAGCAGGATAGGGATGTTGGATGGGATGAAGGGAGGAAGGAAGTACACAGAGATGAAGAGGGACCTAATGTAGTTTGGGTTACTGGATTGGGTTCTGTTTGGAGTTACAAAATATGTATTTGAAAGTTGTGTCCATCCAAAAACCTACCTTAACCGGTAGATTACCTAATTATATATATATATATATATATATATATATATATATATATATATATTGGTCGCGGTAGTCCATCATGGGGCGTTGGACTACTGACCGGAGGGTTCCGGGTTCAATTCCCGGGCAAGGCACTCTGGGCACCTGCAGTCGGGGTGGGGGTGGGTTAAATTTTAGGAAAATCAGAATCCTTTCCTGTTAACATCTTAAGTATTGTTAATAAATTGTAATTGACGATAAATATAAAACTTCAGACAGTTATTTGCAATTTAAAAATGAAAAACGTTTCAACGCTATACTACATATTTCAATACTAGGATAGTAATATTATTAATACTAAAATATCGTGACTAGGATGAGATTGAAACTAGATGTGGCTGTGGGAATAAATGCGACACTGAAGTAGCTAAATAGCTGAATTTCCTTTAGAGTTTATGCCTTCATAATTTACTTCGGTTTATCGAGCGCCGCGGCCAGAGAACACGTAAAGCTCGTAATTTACTGTTGCGTTTACGAATGGAGTTTACTCTCCATTTACGGTAATATCCTAAGCGGGTTTGCACCTGATGCTGAGGCCGTAAGGGTACTCCCATGCTTTATTCCTCGTGGATTCTTAGAAGGCGTGGGATTCTCATTTTGACACATGCCAAACATTATAAAGGAAAACTTGTTCAATTCCAGTGCTCCAAAATCAGCAACCGAAAAAAATTAGACGGTGTAGAGAGTTCGTGGAGAGCGATATGGGAAGCGATGGGGGATGACGGAGTGGGTAAAAGTAAGAGGGGAGGAGGAAAGAAGGCACGAGGAGTGGGGTGAGGTTATGGGAAGAGATTGGCAGGTAGCTCGTCTGGCGAAGATAGATGGGTCGAAAGAGAGGATTTTCCGGGACTTGGAAAAGGATGAAATGAGTGGAGATGCCGCGTCGGAAGGGCTGGGAAAAAAAGAGAGATTCCACGCGAGAGAAGGGGGAAGAGGGGGAGGAGGGTGAGCGTTTGCGTGCGTGGGAATGTGAGGGTGCTTCCGAACCCCTTTGGGGCGGCGGCGTGTGCGTGGTGACGGGCGTGGTCTTGCAGTCACATGGTCCCGCGGTTTATTGTGGGCGAAAGATCGCCGGTCGAGAGAGAAGTCTGAGGAGAGAAGAGAGGGAAGGGCTTTGGGCCATGAAAATGAAATGTAGGAAGATAGAAAAAGGGATGAAAGGAAGATGGGAGGTTCCACCTTTTAATGGGTCCGTCGGCCATCACGACTATTGCGAAAGTCTTAGGGTGGGTCGGTACAACTCCCACTTAAATAATCCTGTCTCGTTTCGTAAAAATAAAGCAGGATTTCCTGGATGGTAGATTTGTCATCACATCTTAGAGGTAGAATAAATATAAATTTCGGCGCATCTCAGTTTTGTACTCATGTATCGTAGATAAAAAATAATTAATTTTATTAATTCAGTGAAGCTAAATTAATTGCGCAAAACACAAGAAATATATAAATAAAATACTGGACTTCTAGGCTGCATTATTATGACATAAGCTATTAGAAGCTATAGACATTTGCTATAAGAAGCTATAGACAAAAGCTATTAGAAACATGATACCCAACGGCTTATGTCATGACACGGCATCGTGAAATAGTAATTAATTGTTTTATCACGCTTGTGGCACAAAATATGATAACAATTAAGAAATTTAACTTTTTAGACAAAACAATGGGAGACACTTTTAGAAATGTCGAGTCATTATTTACTGATATCTTGAAGTAAATCAAAGAAGAAACAACTTTAGGCATTGGTCATCTCCAATAATTTTTTCTAATCAGAATATCCGATCCTGAGCATTTTATGTATTTCTATAAATTTTGAGCGTCAATGAAAGGAGAAGTAAATATAGTTTATAAATAAATAAATCTTAATTAATTACAATTCCAACTTACATATCATACATAATGACACTGGCTAAGGAGACAATTGTATGAATTGAATCACGGAATTTTGGAAAATTTTGGAATATTTTATTAAAGTTCTCACTTAAAGTAAATTTAAAAGTTTGACCCCAAAACATTCATTTAAAAAAACTCATTGACAAAATAAATAATATAAATTTAGGTTTCTTTCCTTTGTCAAGTCTTTGAGTTTGAACAACCATAATTTCTAATTTATTTATCCAAAAAAAAACAAAAAGAGACTCAAACTTTACATGTATTCCTAATGCAAGCTGGAGTGAACGCTCTGGAGTCAAACATGGCAATTTAGGTGTCCAATATATAGTAGAATAACCGCAAAGTGGTGGAACTTAAATATGTGTACAGTTAAAAAGAGGTTTGGCTTCTGGTTTTCGAAAAAAGTGACCATTGAAGAAAACAATTGCATGAAAATGTGGCAGTTTTAGGCTCATATTTTCATCGGATGAGAGATTGGAGAATTAAGTAATACAAAATTTTATTTTTCCCAGTACAGTGAAAACATTCTTGATTTAGATTTTAAAATCAACACATTATTAACTTTAAAATGTTTTATTCTATTACTCACTCGGTTTAGCAAACACCAACTGAAAATCAAATGTTATGTATTTGTGAATTGCAATTTAAAACACCCTTACATTTTATAGATACAAGATTACTAAAACTATGACTTTATTATTTGTTTTTAGGTACTCTCAGGTTTAATATGGGCGAGCAAAAAATGGAAATAAAATTAAAGCAAATTGGTAAAGCTAAAACTGCCAATCACTGCTTTCTTCTTGCAAGATCATCAAGGATTTCGAAATATTCGTACGTGAATTTCGGTAGCCGCTCGTCGTAGAGGGCCAATAGTCGACATATTTGACCATGTTAAATTGACATAGAAATATGCTATTCGCCAGTGTGAAAAATGTCGTCATTTAGCTGTTAAAAATCGCAATTTGGACGCATTTAAGCATTGGAACATTTTCCGAAATCAGGTTCATGCTGTCGTTAGCAGACAAAAGGGGTAGCATTCCAAGACTGGTCCGATGCCATTCCGTAACGGTTTTCGACACTTAGAGTCGCCCCAAAAAATCAATCTTACTTGAGTATATTTTTCACTTTGCCATTCTTGCACGAAACCCGATCTTGTGCAATTTTCCGTTTTCTTTCATTTTACCATCTTAACGCGTATATCCGGGGCACCCATGTAAGACAACTTCTCCTTAATCTAACCTTTCAATGTAAGATCTAGGGAGATCCACCGCGAAGAAGATGTAATATAAAATTATTTTTACGACAAAAAAGATCAAAACGGGAATATAAGTAAAGGAAACGGACTTCTGGGAGCAGGGAATGATAAAGGGCGGTCTTGGTGTTTGATGTTTTATTGACCTTCGGTAGGAACTAGGGCGAATATTATGACCTTTTGGTGAGCCCTTTGGTTCAGGGTGTCGCAAAGAAGGAGTCAAATCTATGACTCAGGCTCCCGATTGATTTTCGAAATGTAAAGTCTGAGATGATAACAAAGAAAATTGAGTTCTCGTGCCATCTTTTATGAGGATGATTTCAAAGAAAACGCCGAAGGTGACGTAAACGTTTCAAACTAGCAGTTTACCAATAGATTAGCGTTTGATTAAAAACGGGTGGTAATACCAAAGAGTCATCGACATCATCTCCAGTCTCAGGTCTGATCATCGTGGTGAAAGGTTAACATTCGTGTAGCATCCGTATACATACAAACATTCGATAAAATCAAGTTTCTTTGCAAATTTTTCTATTAAATAGTCATAATAAACAGAACATCATGAAATATGCAGGTTTAATGATCATCATTTCAAATTGATAAAAAAACACATTGTTAATAACCAAGCTCCGATCATATCGCGATATTTTAAATACTTATAAATTAAATTAAAGTGATAGAACTCTGAGATAAACTGAGAACTTATTTAGAGTGATAGAAAATTTTTACTGGCATCATTTATGTCATATATTCGCAAAATTCCAGTTTTATGTTATTTTTTATCATTACAAATAATGTTTTCGATAGTACAAGTTTCATTGATTACTGTGCCATCAAAATCCTTTGCATTTTATAACATGTTTAGTTAGCCTACAGCAACATCCCATGTTGAAAAGATACTTTCCACAGAAACGTTTTCCCAATATTAGAGAACAGAAAGATTTTCACCTATCCCATTTAAGTCTGGCACAAAGGGAGGAAACGGAAATCACAGTTCACATTGATTTTGGCAGGAGATTCACGATTTTGCGGCGAGATTCACAGACACATAAATGCGTGAAATGTTTGAGAAATTTTTCTGTTAACGGTGTGTGGGTGGCATCCAATGAAATTTTCAATATTTCGACTGCCTTCTCTCACAATAAGTACGGCGGCGTTAATATTTCCTTACGTAAGAGTTGTGACAAGGGTCTTTGAGTCCATTTTCCTTTGAATTTGATAGTTTCCCATTCTCTTCAAAAACTTTTAAACCATCCTTAGCTCTTTTGCAGAAGACAAAAGAATCTTTGAAATCCCTCTGCTTTACGTCTTTTACATAAGCCTAGAGAGACAACTTTTTCAGCTGAAAGCATTATTTAAATTCATAAGCGGAATGAAGATTATTCAGAATGCAACGGCTGCTTTTGAGGCAATACTAAACTCAATAATTTAAACTGCAACACATATATAAACTACAGGTCAAACTAATAATATTTTCGTAATGCTAAATTTCACAAAGTTTAGTATGAAAACGAATAATTTACTATCACTCCCTTCAACGAAGTGTAGCCATAGTATCATTAAAATTTCTATGTATTTTGACATATTTATAATCACTAATAGAAGTTAATTTACAACAATGTACCCCATATATCTACGCAAATAATTTACGTGTTGCAATAGAATAACACTATTGTCCTCACATTGAAACCATTATAGATACCTGACTTAGCAAACAATAAAAGAAGTGAACGATTTCACGATTCGAAATAAAATTAATATCAACCACAATAAATATACAGTTCTTTCCACCTATGTCAACAAAGTTTGACAAACGTAAAATTAACCTATTGCCAAAATCAGTCCAAAAGCTCTCTTGAGATTACACCGACAGTGACCATAGATTTAAGCATTTACGTTTATTACTTGGAAACATTCCTGCATTCCAGCATTAATATAAATCTTCATCTCGTCATATACATAAATACGTAATTAGAAGTACCTTATGCTTGCCTTATTTAAAAAATGAAGCATGGAACTTTATTCTAGGGTAGCTCCTACCGGATAATCAGAGTAGTTCAACTTGCGAAAAAGAGCCTTCGGAGTCACATCCGGCGTAATGAACAAACGTATTGGAGCTACTTTTTACCAAATACATTAACTTAGCTCACACCTGCGTTTTTTTTTCAAAGTGTTACCTTTTCAAAAATTAGGATAAACAAACTCAAACTATATAACCGTGATAATCAATATCACACCTGCAAAATACAAATATTTACACCACGGTTTGGTATTAGCAGGCAAAATCGTTACCTTAATGAATGTAAGTAACCCTTATTATTATTATTAGGTAATCTACCGGTTAAGGTCGGTTTTTGGATGGACACAACTATCAAATAAACATTTTGTAACTCCCCACCTAGCAACATAATCTATATCAGGTCCCTCTTCATCTCTGTGTACTTCTTTCCTCCATTCATCCTGTCCAATATCCTTATCCTGTTCCTGCCCTTAACACGCTTGCCCAACCTTCTCCCCTCTACTACCTTCTTCAACATTTCACTGCCGCACAATACGCCTTTCATCCATGTTTCCTGCCTCCATAGGATTTTTCTCAACAAACCCCTTTCCTCAACCACCATCTCTAGTACTTCATCATTTGTTTTCCTTTTGGTCTATTTCACCTTCTCCATTCTGCTCCACACCCACATTTCAAAAGCCTCCAATCTTCGTCTATCCTCCTGCTTCAGTGACCACGTTTCCGCACCATACATACCTACGCTGCATATCAGAGTTTTTACGAATGTTGTCTTAACATCCCTACTCAACGTCCCCGTCATCAACTCCCTCCGCCTTGAGAAAGCCTCCTTGCCTAGCGCAATTTTTCTCCTTACGTCCCTACTACTTCGACAGTATTGGTCCAAAACACTTCCGAGATACGTAAACTGTTCTACCTGCTCTATTTTTCCCCTCCTATTTTAATGTTTAGCTTAGCCTTTTTCTTTCTGGAAAATCGCATAACCTTTGTTTTATTAACATTGATTCTCATCCCATATCTATCGCACTGAACCTCCAATTCACTCAGCAATGCTTGCAACCCCTTGGCTGACTAAGCAACTAATGCTTGGTCATCAGCAAACGTAACCGATTTTACCAATTCCCCTCCGACTTTCATTCCTACCTCCAGTTCTTCCCATGCCTCTTTAATCATTTCCTCTACACATACGTTGAACAGCACCGGTGACAATGGGCAACCCTGCCTTACATCTCTCCCTAACACTGCCCATCCGGACTCTCCGTTCCCCATTCGCACCTGAGCAGTCTGAGAAATGTACAGGTTGCGGATCAGTCTCCTGTCCCTCCAATCCATTCCTATTTTCTGCAATACACGCATTAATTTTTCCCAATTCACTCTATCAAACGCTTTTTCGAAATCTGCAAAACAGGAAAATACGTCCTGATTGTATTCTATATTCCTCTCGATTAGTGATCTCATTTCTGCAATGGCGTCACGCGTATTTCTTCCTTTCCTAAACCCAAACTGATCCTCCCCTAAGTAATCACTCGCCTTACTCTCTATCCTTTTGTTGATGATCCTGAGAATAACTTTAGCTAGGTGGGATATCAAACTTATTGTTCTGTAATCCTCACATGATGTAGCCTTTGCCTTTTTTGGAATAAGAACTAACGCCGATCTCACAAAATCTTCCGGCCAGACGTAACCCTTATATATTTCTAAATCCCGCAGAATTCCTTGGTGTACCCGGAAAGGGACATTCTTTTTTAGTGTAAACAAACTTTTCTACACATTAATTCCATAATAATATGATGTAAGTTTTATCTATCTATCATTAATATACTTTTTCGTTTAGACGTTGATGAACATGTTACAATGCTTGTGTGACTTCTAAAATGAGAAGTATAAAGCATGAACTACTTTCCTGGAGAATGAACGTCGTTTTTATCCAATAACTCTAAAGCGTGCGCGCTCATGTACTCTCCCGAGGCGCGGCCACCTGCCTCACGGTGGCGGTCTGGGTAGAGACACAGAGAGCTACTGATAATAGCACAGTACCTAGGTACCAAAGCAAATAGTCTTCCAATTATCTTCATAAAAAATGGAAAATCTTAACAATTAATGATAACTTGCATCTGATATAAGCTCTGGTGTACGCAGGTGTAGTAATAACTTATAAATATTATGTTTTAAAACTTTCGTATAACCATGGGCTTATTGTTGCAGTACTAAACCTGACATCGAGAAGGGAGCGGCTATTTTAATTACTTTATAGCAATGAGGCGAACTTGATATTAAAAATCCTAACGTATTACACTTTACGAGGTTTTTACCATTCAATGTTTACCGGCGGTTTTTCTAAATCGATAAATGTTAATTTAAGTATGATCCAACCATAAAGCTTATGAAACAGGCCGCCATGTGACGAGCGGCGTCGGACAAATCTCGAGGGATTGCATGCCTGGGAGCTTTGCATGTTTTTTTTTATTTTCAGAATTCCGAGCACATTGACCGCCGAACAATCCAACTAGTTTCTCTCCGTCGGGAAGTGATGAAAAATGCACCAATAGAGGATAAAGACGGAGTTCAATTTTTTTTTGGTGTTGGTCAGGCAGAAAATCACTTTCTCTATGAATAATGATAATTCGTGAGCCTATACGTTTGGTAAAAGGAATTTTAAAAGTATACGGACCATGAGATACTGAATATGCAAAAGTGTATGAATGTTTGTTGCACCGACCCTCATTCGGTTTACGTTGGGGGGACATTTTATATTTTTAACGACTGTGTGTCTATGGTGAGGCAAATGTTATTCAAGATTTTATAACAGAAAGGTTGACCTTGCGAATTGCATGAATAAAATAAACTGCCCGAATCATAAAATTAAAAGAATGAAACACGGCGAGTGAAAGGGCTGCTGCATGAAATGGCATAATTGAGAGATAGGCGCACACCAACTACTAGCATATGGAGCACCCAAATCATCCATCGCCACCACTGAATTCATCTAACACATATACATAACGTTTTTGCTTTGGAATTGTAGGATCTTGGTAACTTTCGCATAATATTTTCGGTAGTTATTGAAAAACCCACTAATCTTTTGAGCAGCTAACAACCTCATAAAAATAACTATAGACCCTCCATGATTTTCCAAGGCAAATACACGCGTATACAATAACTATTATTGCTATACAGCAAATGGATTAAGCAGACCTATGAATTACTGTTTATTTTGTAGCTGTGATCAAAGGGTTCTTAGGTCATAAATAAGCGCCACCTAATTATTTTTAATAAACAATAATATAATCATAAAGTTTTAAATCTCAATTTTTATCCAGTTACCTAGTGCAAACAGATGTATTTGTTTCGCAATCAAACAATTTTACAAAATTTAAATATTTTTAATAAAAATTAGTCGAGTTTTATATTATTCACTGATTTATTTTGTATTATCAATGCCACATCTCAAGACGACAAACACTGAATTATTATTTATGCTCTGCTGGACCAAGTCCAATATTCATAGATTTCGGTTGTTTAATATGCATTCTATAGTGGCGTATATTTCTCATCACATTAAAAAAAAACACCAGAGTGAAACCTTGAAAAGGTTGCCAGTTCAATCCACTATGACAATGTATATTATCGTTTTATGATATTTTATTTTCAATTAGAGGAGTGATTTCTGAAAAGATTAGTTGATTACTTTTGCAGCTTTAATTTTCTTGCTAATTAAAAACATCCTATTCAAATAACGAACCTCTTCAATAGTTAACATACATAGATTTTCAGCGTTAAAAACCGACTCTATAAGAAATAGTTGCCAAAAAAATACACTTCTCAATAAATTTAACAAGATAGGTGGTAGGAATGAATCCTTATCAATTCAAACATTTACACAATTATGAAAAGATAATATGCAATTAACTGTTCCTACAAATAGATCAGATTCGATGGGATTAACATGACCAAAATGGAAATAATGTTGCATATATTGTTAGCCGCCAGTTCAAAATAGTATCTAACTTAGGAAAAAAAACGTTTGTTCAAAACCCTTGCGGTGTAGTTTTGTGTGAGCTGAATATGGTGTGAAGGAAGTCTTTGTGTCATTTAGCTTTATCTTAACTACATTGCTCTTTCTTAGAGGTTATGGTGCTTTGCTATGTGCAATTTAATTAGAAAAATTAAACGATGAATACATAAATTCCAACAAATGATACAGTTTCAGACGCAACATAGTGAAAATGCTTTAGATGTTGAACCTGAATATGTGACGCTGTAACGAAACTTAGGTCGTGATAAAAAAAATTCTAGGTGGGAAAGCACAGTGTCCTCTTTCAGCATGTATTTCGGCCAATCCCGTTAAACTGTAATTGAAACTAGAAAGAGATATCGATGAAAAACATTTACTTGAGCCTCTTACAGCACAAATACTGCATTCAAAACTACTAGTTCAATGAAATTTTACTAGTTAATTTGTATCAGCGCTACAACTGCTTTTGCCCATTATTTCATCTACATCTACATCTACATAAGTACCCTGCGAGCCACCAAAAAGGTGTGTGGCAGGGGGTGTAGCACCATGAGGGAAGGGTAAGGGTTGAGGGGGTTGGGAGTTAGGTGAGGAAAGGTGGGGGGAACCTGTAGGAAAAAAAAAATATATATATATATACACACATACATATATATACATACATACATACACACATATATACACATCCTCGCGAAGTCCCTAACCTGTACGTGTACCTATTACAATAATACTTATTGTAATGAACTAAGTCCTGGGGAATTTCGACTACGAGCATTCTGGTCCCTTATCGTTCTTGGAAAAAATGACATTTTAAACCGGTCAGTCTTGCAGTCTATATTTAATTCATTTGAAAGCAGCAAAGGAATCAGACAATATTTGGGAATTCAGCAAAACTGGCATTTGAGTCAGTGGGTATGTATATTTAATTTTTTCCAAACACACTCAATTAGTTACTGCAGTAGTAGAAAACAATACATAGAAAGTAGTAAAAATAACATATTGCCCACTATGTGCTTTCATCCGGTACGTTCAAGTGTACAAGAGTTCACACTCAAGATTTAACTAACGAATGCTGACGCGATTGCGCACTCACTAATCTCCTCTCCAGCAGTGCCTCCGACTCAAGCAACTACTTCAATTAGTCCAACCAAAAATGCCTAACTTTCACAACCAGATTCGACAAAATAAAACCTCTTCTTTCTTCTACCACTTATTTTTACCCTCTACTAAATATATATTCTTCAATAATTATATGCATTTGAGAGCAGATGAATTTGTCAACTTTCATGGAAGTAAGGAAGTGTCAAATACCAATTAGCATTTTTCCTGTTCTCAATAATAAATTATTCTGAGACGGGCAGGAAAATAACCAATTAAAAAGAAAAAAGTACCATTAGTAATCAATGTCCACTCATGCAAGTAAACGTACGCCAAAAATGGAAACTCGAAGCTGTCGCCACTTTTAAATATTGCAAAACAATACAAAATATATGCGAAATCAGCGAGGAATAGACTGCACAAAAAACATTAATAAAATTTTTTAAATAAAAAACTAACAACGTTGTTTGTTGAAAAATGGCCGGCCAATAAAAAATAAATCATTAACACATTCCAGAAATCGCAAAGATCTATTTCCCTGGATGGCGATTACGGAGCACTGCACTAATGTCTTTTGTCTCGCAAGCCCTTACAAGAACAAGTTCCGACAAAATTCTGGAGTTCCTATCCGCAAACTGAGTCCCATGCTCGTAACTTGTAGAAACAAATACATGAATACGGGTCGCAATGACCTCGATCATGGAATGGACCTGCAACGAAAATACCTCAAGGTCTTCCAGACCTCACCGGAATCCAAATTCCCGTCCGCCCAACAACTTTGGGCTACGGCAATTCTTACGACCAAGTGTATGGCTGACCTCTTCCCTCCTGTACATCCTACTACCCTAACCATTAGAATCCCTCACTCTCCTCCTCTCCGACCATGCGGACGGATACTCTGGGCAGCTGCTGCGCGTACTCGGGCCCCGTGTGCCGGGGTCGAGGGGCATAAAGGGAGAGGGTGGACCAGTGAGGAAGGGAGAGATCTAAGTAAACCCTGAAGTCAAAGTACTGTCGTCGCTCTAATTGATGTAGACCCTCCAGCTGAGCTTGCGGTGGGAAGCTAAAGCAGGTGACCCAGAACACACTAGTTACCAGCCAACGACGGAGGACAGAAACTACGGCCTTGGCGTGGAGAAATATGGCATATGAGGAGCGTAGCGTTTTTAAACCAACGCTTTGTTTTTGCTTTAGCGTCGCTCATCCAGAGAAAGAAAGAGGGCGGCACGCTCAAATCCGACGAGGACTTAAAATTCTATGCTTTTCCATGGCGCAGGTTTGTGTCAGATTATATATTTATGAAGAATTATTCCTTCTACGATAAAAATTCATTTCTTGCGTAGTAATCTAGTTACAGAACGTTTGAAATTCTAGCTTGCCAGAGGAATTAAATTTCCTGTTTATCATAGAAAACACGTTACGAGTACTGAAAAATGGTGATTTATTCATGTCCTTATGAAAGCGGTATATATTTCTTGAAAAATATAAAAAAGGATAAGTAATGTTACAAGATGACTGACATTAATAAATGACAAAAATAATACATTATTTTCGCTGATTATTCATCTTATTTTTCTAAAAAATATCACAGTAACATAAAAGAAAAATTTACAAGAGTTAAGATATTAATTTTAGATTGAATTTAAAAAGCTATACTTTTGAAGTGGTATTTTGTTAAAATTTCTAAGTAACATATGTCATCTCAAAGTCAATTTATCCTTACGAAAACATATATTCGAAAAATTAGAATGAAAATTAAACTTGGAATAATAATAATACTTTCTCTCGAAGATTGATGAATTTCTCTCAGATTGATGAATTAGATTCTAAATTGACGCATTTTTACACACTTGGAAGTAAAATAAGAATGGGATGAAGTTTCATCAAAGGGTCTGACCAATTCGTCTAAACTACTTGTCAATCTCGTTCATTCCTAGGTTATTAAAAAACAAAGTTAATTGATAACGTTCCGTTCCAAGTCAATATCAAATGTGGCAAGTCAAATCATAATCACGGTGTTGTGCCTTTACTCATAGGTATATTGTGGGGAGCGCTTAATACCCGACAGTCTTTAATATTTTATTAATTTTCGCCCCGGAGTATATGACACAGGAAATCAAATAGATCCGAGTCCTCATCGCGGTCAAGTAGGATAGAATTCTACTCTGTGAAATTCCTACATTCCCATGCTCATTAGCGGATTACTCCGTGAAAGCATAAGGGCAATCACGGCAAATTCTGGAGTATTTGAATTTATCGAGTATTGAACGAAACACCATTTATCATGAATACTATAATAATGAACTTTTACAAAGACACTGACGTGATTCATTTGCCTTTGGCATCAATATATCACATAGCAGTCGGATTACAGAATCGTCATCTTTAATTTTCCCACAAATTTCAAGAATGATAATTAAAATCCAAAAATAGTAGTTAAAAGAGTTTTCACGCTGCCAAAAAATAAATTGATTAAAAAAACCTATAGGACAGGGGAATATGCGTACGTATGCGTAATTTTACGCATTGATCCGCTATAGCAGCTCAAATTTCACTGACTATGTGGTTACACTTTGAAGAACATGTTACGATAACATATTTTGAGAAAAACTTCGTTCTCTGATATATCTGAGTCTTGAAAATTTCAACAAAAACTTGGTTTCAAGGCTTCCTTAGTGACATCTAAGTGAACAAGATAACATTACGTGCCACTACAAAATAGGAATTCACAGCGCAACTTTTACCATGTAAACTATGTTAGGCCCTTCAGTCACCTATTTGGGTTAGATTTGTCGTCAAGTGGTTTTTATAGTAGCATAAACGATGGTATCAGTACGGCAAAAACGTTATTTTTAACTAAAAAGGGGAACTTACATTTTAATGAAGAATGAGAAATAGAACTAAAGCTATACGTGTTTGTCATATAAGAGAATAAATATTTTATCGCCGTAACTCAGTCATCCGGATTTCCGTAGTCAATCCAAAATACAAGAGTAAGTCTCATTATAAGAAAATCATAGAGACAATAAGAAAATACAATACTTCAAACAATGAAATTGAGGAAACCCTTATTAAAATTATTGGAACCAAGTCTACTTATTTCAGATCGTAAGAAAGTAAAGTAAAAATGGATAGAAACAAGTTTCAAGGAAATCACTGATGACAAAATGAAGGGGAATAGCGAAACTGCTTAAGAACCGGTGAAAAGACGATCCGGAGAAAGAAAAACAAAATCTCACGACGTCCGAAGTGATGACGGAAAGGCGCTTATAGAAGATGAAAGAATTGGGAAGAGATGAAAGGAATACATTTAGGTACTCCACCAAGGGCCCAAACTACTTAAAGGTGACTAAATTAAAGAAAAAATATTGATAGAAGAAGACGAAGGGGGCTCGAAAATACGAATAGGAGAATTCTAAAGAGCCGCAAAAGGCCTAAAGAACACCATGGTACTAATTGTTGACAAAATAAACAGAGAAATGAACAAGTCACTCGAGGTAAAAGCGAAGGTTTTCATTTTTGGAACATTCAAAGAGAGCTACGAGTGCGGAAAACTACCAGAAGACTTGGAGAAGTGCGTGATAATTGCATTTACGAACAAACTAAGAAGACATAAATGCGAATTACAAAGAAAAATCAGCCTTATGCCACAAGCATTGAAAATACTTAAATAATTAGCTCATGAAAAAAGTAATAATTGGATAATTTCTAATGCGAAATCAATTTAGAATAATAAAAAACCGAGAAATTAGACAGGGAATACTCATGCGTGACCTTTAGTTCTAGTTAGTTCCGCAGTTAGTTTATTTTAGCGCCGAAAGGAACTAATTTCTGTAATCAACTCGATAAAGAGAAAGGGCGTCTAATTCGTAAACAAGTTGCATGAACGGGCAGAAATAGTCTTAATATTATTGTAAACCCTAAGTTTGGAGACATTGGAAACACGAAAATTATGTAATTATCTTGAGATAAAAGACAAATCACATAATTTTAAATTCGATACAGGGAGAAGACTTTCTCCAGAAATATTCAACACACATCTAGAAGATGCCAGAAAATAATTGCAATTAAGGATTAGCCACCAATGAAATCAAGGTGAATGGCAAAAAAATTGGCATGCTCCGGTTTACAGATGACATCGCAGTAGTAGCAGAAACTCGAAAGGACTTGCAAACCATTGTGAAAGAAGATCAAGCATTTTCGGAATTAAATATGAGCGTCGCTACGTTCGGGAGAAGTTTCTGTGCTATCTAGCAAATAGTAGCTCAAGCTAAAACGTCGTTGATGAAGAAGAGGTAACTACTGTGTTCATAGGTTTCAAGCAAGGAAGCACTTGGTCAAAAAGGCCGTATGGTGTTCTGCAGTATGTAAATTAGTCTCAGGATTCAAATACTGACGACTTTCGTGACCTTTTATATTCCAGGTTCTTCCATTTGCATGCCCGTTCACTACACTTGTCTATCCTTTTACTTATCCATTCAGTTCTTGGTCTTATATTTTTTCATAAATGCCTCATTATCTTATTCCTAATCCTAACTTACATTTTCATACCCTATAGTGTTCTCGAAATGGTTCTCTCCGCTGGTTGCGCTCTTTATACTAATATCTCTAATTGTTTGACCTGTTGAGTCTATGGAATATGTATTTATATTCTGATAAATGTTACTTTTTATTTATTTTTGTTTTTCTATTACGTTCCACGCTAGCACATTTTTCACTCTTCTAGCATTTATTTCTTATTTCCTTCGTCATTTTTTTAGGTAAATGCGGGTTCAAAGAGTTTGAATGTTAATTGAATTACATAGCATGCAAAGTTCGATGAAGCCTTCTTGGCATATAACTATTATACTATCCTCATTGGTATTGTCCTGAATGCCTTTTGCACTTGTGATGTCTAATTCTGGATTCAGATATATGACACAAATCGAATTATGATGGTTAAATATCCATTTCTATTTTTGGGCGAATTATGAGTAGAAATTGCATTCATTATTATATCTACTGCTTCTAAAGTCTAGTTTACCATCAGCTTACGATTCCATTGCTTTAAGTTTATCGACGCATAATTTAGTTGACACAGTTATGTTTAGCAACAGCAGGTAGTTTGAATAGCGGCGGCCACATTAAAAACTACCTATTTTTCTACACTACACTGAAAATTTAAATTGTTTGCCATAAATAATGAATACGTTTTGCGATGATAAGTTAATATAACGGCGTGTTATGGAAATGCTTCTGAAAAATCAGGGTAGACTCAACATATTTTGGTACCTTGAGATTTTTGCTAGAAATCTATTGGAATTTAATGCGTTTTAAAATACAACCTTGGTTGTTAGTATCTTAATAAAGTAGAGACATCCGCTACCCCTCTTAAATATACAGGAATCTCACCTTAGCATCACCACCGAAGGCAGCAGCCATATTTTACGACTTAAAAAAAATTACTACGAACTCACACGCAGGCACAAACATTTATTAATTAGAGATTCCGTTTTATTGTTACCTAAACAAGTGTTTTAGGTGTTTATATCCTGTTTCATAAAGCTGTCTACAATTCTGCACTGCCCTTATTTACTCTTCACTCATCATCTTTCACAATCTGCCCCACCAACCATTACAATATATGAAACTGTGTGCAAATATTTAAATTTGATATTTATTTACACAAGCTTCTTTATTAATAAGTATGCCTTATTAATATTTAATTATTATTATCAGTAGCATTATTTTACAGGATTATGATCAATAATAATAATAATATTTTAAAAAAACCATAAACACAGTAATCAACCCGAAAGTCGGTTTAGTAGGTGATGGTAGAGCTCACCCATGCACCAAGCCCGACGGCGTGTGAATATTCACACATCAGGGTAGGGGGGCCAGTTCCCCTTTCCCCTTTTCCTTTCCCTGTGCCGGTTATGGTTTCCCAGGAAGATCTGATACCCGAAAAATCAACATGCTTGGGTGGAGCTGCAGGTGCCCAAAGTGCCTTGCCCGGGAATCGAACCCGGGACCCTCCGGTCAGTAGTCCAACGCTCTACCCACTAGACCACCGCGACCCGCAATATTAATTTAATATTAATATTAAATAATAGTAATATTATCGTTCTAAATAATATGAGACAAATTATCCTAAAACCTCTTTTTACATCAATTCATTCTTTAGGTCTGTATATTTTTTATCTCCATTTCTTAAAAGCCTTCAACATACGCTTGCCTCCTAATAACATTACCTGAACATTTTTTAAACGCATGACAATTAAAATGAAAGTTAATACATATGACTATTAGTATTTAATTATGTGGCCTGAACTTAATTTTTTTTATTCTGAAAGGTAAATGTTTTTCAATAGCAAAAACGAAAACGTTTTTTTGGTCGCTTAAAAAACCTCATTTATTTCAGAAAAATCACTCACTTTAAACATAAAATTTTAAAAACTATCAAATTGATTCTGTCAATGAAACCTAAACGTAGATAATTCTAAAGTAATCGATGCATCTGCTAAATCTTCATTCTCTTTTTTCTCGTAAATGGAGTGTGCATTCGAGCACGGAGTAATTCTCTCCAAGTAATACGATTTGTGGTAACGATAGAAAAAACTTTAATCGCCAGATCGATTAATCGTCAATTTTTAAGTTATAATACACACCTTGATGTAGAAGAAATTAATTAATTCACTACTTTAATATAGACGTTTAGGAACAATATTTATACTGTGCTGAGACAGAAGAAGACGTTAGGGATAGGGACGTAAATATAAAAATATTCATACTTCACCTATCTATAACCCAGTTTGAACGATGAACTTCTAAATATTACTACTTCAAGAAGCATAAATAATTTCAGGATTACCATGTGAAAAAATGTCTTAATTAAAAACTTAATTCAATTAAAACCAGTTCTTTTTCTAGCTAAAATAATAACAGCGACCTTGGAAAAGAGCCTTTAAGGAAGTGCCTTTCCTCTTTTCTTGTGTCAAGGGATGCTTTCATTCGAAAATGTAATTATTTAATAAATTCTACGATGTTTCCATATTAGGTAGGGCAATGCATTATTCGTTTACAGACTTTCTACACCAAGCAAGGCCAGTGCATCCGTACCAAATTTAATTCTTACATTATTTTAAAATGTTCCTTGTATATAGCGCCTAAGGCATATCACTTATTACCGAATTCTTGCGTCAATACTGAATTCATTAAAATAAGAATAAAAAAACAAAACCATACTTTCCACCCGTGCTTGAGAAGACAAGAAACACCATTATACATCAACATAAAAATGAAACAAATTGGCTTTTCCACTTACATTTTTCAGTGGAAAAGCCAAGTTATTTCATTTTTATGTCAATTTGAAGATTTTCCACCAAGGTTATTTATTCATTTTACATTAGTAAAAGTGCTTTTTATCTTTGATTAGAGTTAAAAAAGAGTTACTTGTTACATTTTAAACAAAAAAATTAGTTCAAGAAATGAGTACATCTTTATACATGTGGTGCATCACCGAAAATGTCGGATGGTGGCTTTATATAGGTAAAATTTATCCTTAAGACTACCTAAAATTACCCCAAAATTTTCGGAATTAAAACCATTATGAATGCATGGATTATTTAATCCTATTCTGATTTATTTAAATGCATTTATTATTTTATTAAACAATTAAAAGTTAATATATGTGGTTTATTCGGGTGGTTCGACGATTTTTTTCATTACGTTTCTGACGATATCCAAATGATAACGACTTGATTAAAATCAACCGTAGTAAAATAAATTGTATAAAGAAAACAATTGTTTCAATTCGAAAGGAAAGTAGTCTCTAGGGTAGGTCTTATTAGGATAGCTGTAATATTTGGATGACCTACAACATGAAACACCTTTGTAAAATTCGAGAAACAACCATCGAAATCACTTTTCGATCAATCAGAACTTGCAAGCATACTCATTTTCCATCGAATATACATTTTCCTACCAAGAGTTAATGAAAAAGTTTCAGGTTACACTCAATTCGCTGCACAAGGCGCACAAGTTATAAAAACAAGTAACCTTTTTGAGGAACGTATTTTTATCTTTAGCCAAGATAAATATTCTAGTATTTGTGACCATAAAAGATTTAAATTAAAGAAACAATGATTTCCAGAATATACCACAGAGCGCATTTCAAGGTCAAGGAAAATTAAGGTTTAGAACTCCCTGGTAAGGACATTTTCCTAAATGCTCACGAGTTTAAATGTCTCTCTTGGATGCTTTGAAGAAACACATTTTTCACAAACTAATCCTTTCCCGCATCATATTAATGCTCTAATTCCTACTTCCAACTTTTATATTTTTGCCCTCCCCCATCCATACAAATAGTGGAAAATTTAAGTCCCTTCACCCCCTTAGTCTTCCTGTAGAAAACATATTCCTTCATTTTTTCGAATTAGTGCGAGGAAATGAGCGCTCACCGATAATGATTCCACGTTAGACATTGAGTGATTGTAATGAACATCATTATTTTATGCATAGCTTGAAAATTCTGTTACTGCATCATCTTACGTTAAACATTGTACTGTGAATGCCACTCGCTTTTTTAGACGCTGCAGCGTTTTTGCTTGGCTATATAATTTTTGAGATAATATTTACCACATAGAAACAAAGTAAAATTCAATTCCACGGCGGTAATTAAGGCATCCCTTGCACATCACATCGCTATCATACGCCGCTAACGAGAAGACCCGACTTCGTCCTTGTCCTTTAAAGGAGAAATACATAAATGAACAATGAGACGGAGAGGAATTTTTTTATTAGAAAGCCGATGCTTTCTTTCCGAGGTAGACCCGGAGCATGATTCACGCTATTCAGCAAAAAGTCATTAAAAGGTGACTTACCTGCTTGTGGCCTAGTCCCAGCAAATGCCAGGGCAAGGAAGAAGCAGTTCAAGGCCGCTGCAACCCTCATTCTCCTTCCTGCAAAAGGGATATAAAACAAGTGGGTCAGATGAAATAAACAGTGCATGGGCTGAAACAGAGAGAAAAAAGTCACTGTTCCGGATAAAACCATTTACGCTGTCATTGTATCAAAGACATTAATTTGACACTAAGTATTTACGCAATCAGACTTGAACTCCGGGACTGATAAGGTTAGCTCAGTTCAAGACCGGCTTTTCAGTGGCATTCTCAGGGGAGGTGAAAGTGAATCTTCTTTTTAATAATGAAAACATTGAATCATTGGTATCATGAAATTAGTCATTATATAACACCATGGAAAAATGTTTAAAGAAACATGTAGTACATCATCAAATGAAACTTGAAACTGTGAAGATTAATATACAAAACTAAATAATAGCCAAAGTAGAAATTCTAGCAGCAATCTGAACTGCCTTCAGGCTTATTAAATGCTTGTTCATCCATAATTGCACAATATATCTAAACAACCTTAAATGTTCATCCATAATTCGACTATGCTTAATGGAAAAGGTCGTTTTAAGTACACAATATTCAAATTCAGACGGAATCAATCGTAAATAATCTTGGATTAATTTTATTTGATCAAAGGTCGTCGCTGGTAAAATGCTATCAATGAGCATCGATCAATATTTATGAAAAATAGCATAATATATTCAACCTTTTGTCATCAAATGATTGAATTTCCCTAGACAATTAGCCAAGCAAAGTCATTTACTAGGCATTATTATCAAATAGTAGCAAAATAGCATCTAAAGAGATATAAATATACATTAATTTAAAACGGATTTAAATTTAAACGACAGACACTCTCGAAAAAAGATTCGTTAAATATGCATGGTAGTTGATATATACCAAGAGGCATGGATCCAGAATAAATCCCTTTGTTAGGAGCAGAACACTTTTTAATTATGACAAAAATATAAAAATTAAGAGTAAAAAACATCATATATCAATGAAAGTCCCAGCTAAATAATTTAATATTCCTATTTTGTGGGTAAAGAAGAGTGGGGTTTTCGAGTTTCAATTTGAAGACTTTAATCCACTGCGTCCGAGAGAAATGGATGACTTATTTTAAAGTTTGTCCTTCAATGGTCAATTTCTTTCAAAGGAGTGAATGCAGTTATAAATAGTACCATATATGGGCACATGACTATAAAGTTATTCCTTAAAAATAATGTTTATACCGATTAATGTCTGCTCCCAGAAAATTACTTAGGCTAATATAAGCATTCCCCAATTAAAACTCATATTATTTAACACATAGTATGCATTTAAATGCCACCATATTATGTAAATTTACTTAGAAGTGAATGTACACTTTTAGGAAATTCGTCATTTTGGAAATATTTTAGAATTAATATAGACCATGAGCCGTTTTAAAGTAAATTTTATCACAGGTTTATTTGGAAACTTTCATCATTGAAATAAAAATTCACGTATTAATGAATAATTTTCCTGTAACTAACTTGTATACAACTGCAGATATAACGTTAAAAAACATATGCTGATGATCAACGCTGAAAACTGAGACCAGCATGATGTATTGTACCCATAGGGAATGGAAGATGGATGCCTGAGAACAACGACAAATCGGCCATCTCGCCAATAATATTACTCCCGCTCTCGAAGTGGTCCACAAACCATTCCTGTCACCCTTCTTTTACGTATTAGTTTGATTCCCTCTTCTCACCTTTGTCACCCCAAATCTCAATATCCCTCTCTCGAAGAATAAGATCCTAAAGAATGACACTCATTTCATCTCTCTCCTGCCTCTACCTCCTTTCCTTTATCATGGGGGAATTTTATAAATTCATCACTCCCGCGATATATGATAATACTCTAACCGATGGAATGCTAACGAAATACTTAAGCTACGGGAGAATAATTTCATTTGGCTTAACCTGGGCTATTAACTTATAAGTGGTCATTTTTAATGCATTAGAGCATTAAACCCAGTTTGATATAAACAATCGGTAACCCTCCGATTTAACACCCATTTGAAGTCAGTACAATAGTATATTCCCCACAAAGTAAAAAGCACTACCACTGAGCAAAAATAAAAATTAGAAATACAACAATGAAGACTATCTAAAAGGCTTTTGAAATTTAATATATCTAACACAAATTAAGTCACAAATTTTTATATGCTGACGTATATTAAGTTACATCTTGGAACGAAAAAACAAAAAAAAAACAGGAATGAGTTATGGAATTCATTGGGAACACTCCCAATGAATTGTAAAATAAGGTATCCAACAATAGGGATGCTAGAGTATTAAAAAAGTGGTCCTTAATAATGCCAGTTATTTATTTTGTACTCATATTTCAAATTTCCGAACCGAATTTATGTCGACTGATTGAATTCCGAGGCATCCAATTTTTAAAGGAATATTGAATACGAATTCAGAGCACTTGTTACATTAAATGAATATTTTAATTGAATCCGAATCCAATGTATGAATTTAATAAAATAACGATTAATATTGGTAGCACTCTTTCATACCCATTAAATCTATGTTTTAAACGATGAATTAAAATATTAGCTATCAGAATTTTCAAATTTATATGAAATCTAAATCAATTCAATTAAATCTAAATTCCATAAGTGTTTCTCACTTGGTTACATTGCTTTTCGTTTGTGTCCTATACAATTTCTTTTATTTACCTATCCGCAGTTGTTCATTTCCAGAAAAAAAATTATTTTAGGTAGAGTTTACCCTATTGGAAGAGAATTTAATATTATTCCAGGTGAAGGGAATAGAATGGAAAATAGTGCCATTAGGATGGAGTTACAGTACATAATAAGTAGTACAAGCAAAAATGACACTAATTTCATTATGAAATACACGATATATCCCTATCAAATATACAAAATTAAAATTATTAATTGACCCAAGACGAAATGAAGAGACGTGAAAAGACAATATAGATGAAAAACATATGTTTCATATAGAGAATATGTAGCCTAGAAAGTCACGATAATATGGCAAATATAACGATAGTTTAGGGCACAAAATCCTTTATTGCGAGAGGGAAATGGTATGTTTCTGAAAATTCAACCTTTTACGGTAGGTTGTACGGGCATATACTGAACTAATATACATGTAAATATTTTTGTATTTACAAACAAACCACACACATTCTAAATCATAGTTAAATTTCGTCAGCTCCGCGCTGTTCCTTCCTCCCCTCATTTCGTCCAACATCCTACACTTTTCCTTCTCAAATTTTGCTTTCTTCTCTCTGTCTTCAACATTCAATCTTCGATCTTCCCATCATGCCTACTTTGGAGTTCTTCCACCAATCCCCTCTCCAAGAGTGTCCTTGTTTTATTTTATGTCCATTGTTACATCCTTCTCCACACACACATGTCATTTTAAAAGTCTCCCAATCTACGCTTAACGTGTTGCTACAACAGTCACATATTTTCGTGCCGTACAAAAACATGATCCATAATAAAATTTAGACACGCCATTTCTTGAAATCCTTACACGACATCCCTGTCATCGATTCCCTCCTCCTTGCAAAAGCATCTTGCGTAACGCAATTAATTTCCTTATATCTGTAAATAGTCTTGGTTTGCAATGGGCTTGAAAAGTGGAGTTGCAGAAGTATGAAAACTGTTAACTGGGAAGTATGAAAAACTAATGAAAGCAATAAGCAGGGTAAGGGAGGAGAGAGGATTGTTGGGAGAAACCCAAATGAGGCGAAATTGGTGGACACAGAGTATTTTGATCGGCAGTGGACTGATGAAAACTGTGAAGACAGAATAGATTTGTGAAGGAAATAGAGTCGTTTTCTCATTTAACATAATGTTTATAGCCGAATTTGAGTTCAATTATTTTCAATATCCCAATTTCCTATGATTATTTCGGGGAAAGTTACACAAGTGTTATTCTATCTGAACAAGTGCTGAACAAATATTTTCGTTATAACTTAAATACAATACAAGTTTTGCGACGCGATGGCAATAGTTTGCGTTCAATTTGTTCCTATGTTTTACGCTCGAGAATTTGAAGATAAATTTAGTTTTAGGGAGTCTACAATAACCGTTAAGTGTTAATTAATGCCCAAAAATTTATATGACATTTTCGCGGAGCACGAAAATTTTAGAAAAACTGCGGGAATCGTATTATGACTCCGAATGCTCCTTCGCATAGGGTTATTCATACAAGTGTTCGTACGCTCTGCGCACTTGCGATTTCTAAATATGTTGACTTTTTATCTATGGGAGGATATTGTCTGTGTCTGATATTAGGTGATTCATAAAAAGTTAGAGGAATAACAAGGAGCTATAACATCACATATTCTCACTTTATTACCACACCCATGGCTCCCCGGCAATTAATAAAAAATGCTACTGTATCGAAGCGAACACATAGTCGTGGCAAATGAAATAGTAACAAGCGTGAAACTACCGACTTTCACTTGTCATCGTGCCTAGGGCATATTTGAAAGATATTTCATCTCCTTTGTATTCTAATGAAGAAAAAAGAAAGCCGCATTGAATTTTTTAGACCGCATATCTGAAGCAAAATACGGAGGTCGTATGTTTTATGAGGATTCCTTAAAGCTGTCGAAAAACTAAAAACTTCTTTCAAAAAGGTCCGATGATTTTATCTAAATATTTTAATTCTCATATCTCTAAAAAGTTTAAAAAATATAATATCCAATTAGAGACATCTCAATATTTTTTCAAACTGAACGAAAATATGAAATCACAACTTATTTCTATTTTCTCTACGTCTTCTTCAATTTATTTTCAGCACAGGATGATTTTTATACTTCCAGTGTTTATAAATTCAGAATCGATGTGGAGTTAGTCATGAAAATGTTAAATTTACTCTGCTTAAACTACAAAATTCCTCAAATGTTGGAACGAATTATTGAATTAATTAATTTTTGTGATCAGATTATTATTTATCCACCTGGAATTGAAATTTTAAACGGATAAGTTGAGTTTAGGAAATATTTTAATGCAATTTTTCAGTCTCTTCAACGTGTTTTCCTGCAGGCTGCTTCATTTGCTCTCCAATCATTATGAATATAGGTGTAGAAAAACGATACAGTAATAAATATCTCTTCGTTTTATCCCCTCCAATCGGGCGTGGGGCAAGGTTATGTAAAGAAGAGGTCACCATGGAACTGTTAGACTCCCTGAGTCCCTCGTTGTAATTAAGAACATGATGCAACTCGCAAAGCCTTTATTCTATATTCGACGGTTCAGGAGAAAGACACGACTTTATTGGTTAATTTTTCTGTATTCGACTGTACTCTCATATTATGTGTAAAGTTTATTACGGGACTTAAGTTAAGTCCACAATCATCACAACCATTATTATAACTTAATTGTGACACAATTTCCAAAATTATTATGAGTGGGATAATTTATGTAAACATATTATAAATTACTCGGTTACTAACTCCAATAACTTGTGTTCATGACCAACTTTGCCAATGTTTTCTCACTTCCTGAATACCCGAAAGCTGTTTGTTTTCATTTTATGATTACTTACACGGCTCAAATTTAATCTATTGCATGTTTAGTTCGTAAACATAAAAAATACTGTACGACATGTATTTTAGGATGCATAAACTAGCTCAGCTTAATTTGAAGAAATACCAGTTTTATCCTTATCAAGACTGTACAAGATTTGCGCAAATCACTCCATCTAAACCAGTCAAACATGGAATAGACATTTGGTGGGGAATAAAAACAAGTATGAAGTCAAAATTATGCACTTGAAAAAGGGTTAATAATAATTTTGAAAAAAAGTAGTAAAAGTTTGTTCTAAGAGATTTTTAATTCAAAACCAATTAAATAACGACGATTCAGAGGATCGGGGTGGAATGTTATTTTTTGTACCAGTTTCATGCATAGATCTGCCATTGTGGGCACCTAGGTACTCGTTTATGAACACAAGTGTAAAAAACTATTCGCAAAAGTTCAAAAAACACTGAAAATAGAAATTTCATACGCATAGATAAAATGCATGGAATTTTAGTAATCTATCTATATTCTGAGCAGGTATTTCCGGACTTATTCAAAATATTTAGTTAATCTAGACACACGTAGGTGGTCTGAAAAGCTTCCTACCTAAAAATTTCAGAAAAAATGTTATATATCTTTGTTAGGTCAGAAAGTATTCAGACTACCCTTATATATGCATACAGGTATATGTGCGTGCGTGTGTGTGTAATTTAATATGGGTTAACAATTAATGCAACAAGTGTACTTCATTGCTGTTTACGACATGTCCATCATTAATTTGAATACCTAGAGACGTTTTAATTGATTAATATGAATTAATTTCTCACAAAAGTGTATTTTGCAGTCATTACCCGAATCAAATACATGCATTTGATATTGAACAATTTTCATGGTGAACATGATTAAAATTTTAACCGGGAACAAAATATTTTTTTTCCCTCTGTGTAAAACTAGCAATTGCAGAAAGACACTCACGGAGACATCGAGACGGCTTTCACATCCGTCGAACGACTCAACGACTTTAGCGATCCTCGCGCAATGACAGAGTACGGTTTCTCAATCAAGCATCCTTCGTTTCAGCCTCCGTGAATAACGCAGTGGGAGAAGTGCCGAGAGGAGATTGTTTACCAGAGTACTGATTGAACGGGCGACCCGTTAACCGGCCTTCCGTCTACCGGCGCAGACTCCCTTGGCACCGCATGGATGGCTGCGAAATGAAGATACCTCCCTCCACCCTCCTCCCCGCTCCCCCCACACCACAGCAGCGAAAAATAAGCGGCGAGCGGCTCGGATGCCGGGACGGCAGTAGCTTAGGAAAGCTCCTCGCCTCCGACTTATCTCGATCCATATATCTGCCTCCCTTCCTCTACCCAACCAGGAGAGTACTCCGACACACACACACGCCGACTAGTCCCACACTCTCTCCGTCTCTCTTCCCACCTCCGCGCTCCTCTCCGAGCATCTCTCTCAGAGAACTTCTCCACAAACCCACCCATCCCGCTCTTCCTCCCAACATCAGTCACTCACTCAAGGCCTGCCCCAACAGCTCGCCCACCCCCTTCCCAATGCATCCCTATCTCCCCATCACCGTTCACCGATGAAATCCTTTCACCCCTCTTCCATCAGAGGTTCGAGTTTGCTGGGCGACTATTGTGCAAGCTCTTTATCCCGTGTATCAGGGTTCGAATTCTGGAGATGACGGATTTTAAACGATATGATCGCGATTTCGGGGAAATTGAACTCTGTGGCCACTGAGCGACTTTCGAACAGAATAGTGCACTCGAAGCCCTAACGTCATCCTCCCCTAAGAACTTTACCATATCACAAAATATCAAGCCTCTACTTAATGGCACTACACTTGACCTCAGCAGATTTAAACAAAAATTTTGCGAGCAATTATGTCTCTAGGAGTAGGAAAAAATATTGGATGCTGCTGGAGACTAACTACAGCTGCACGGAGGGATTTTAAGAACGCTGTACAAGTGGCATAGATGAAACCAAGATATGCACGGTTAAAATGGGAGGAATAGCTTTAGTAATCTGGAAAGAGATAGCTATATTGGTCCAAGAATTAAGGAACTGAAACACTTAAAAGAGTTTTGGAATTATTCTCACTTAAACAGTTCGATTTTATTTAACTATTATTAGTTTAGTTGATGTCATCAACAATTTTTGTTAATACAGTAATAATGTATTTGAATAATATTGATTATACTCTACACTCTATATACAGTTTCGAAGAAAATGAAAATATCCGAACTTTTATTTTTTTATGAATGAATTATTTATAAAACTAAAAGTATATACTGTAAAATGCTTTTAAAATCTAGAAATTATAAATGATTATATTTACCATAAAATACTCTACATAATTCAAATTTCAATCAATAAACATATGTGAATGACCACAGATGAGTCTTTTCCTCTAGTAATGACTCATACAGAAGTTCTGATGGTTCTTAAACTAAAGATTTAGCCCCTTTTCATTCGTCAAGTACATAGTATAACGCATCTTTTAAATATCCCTTCATTATCGAGCAATGCTTTATCATTACCATGTTACAAAACTGAAATTATAAATTTCAATTTATGTTAACTACGCTATAAATTTATTTTAATATCCAACGTACTAGCTGTACTTTATTTGTCCTGCGCAATTTTTGCAACATTTGTTAGGGAAAAGATCTTCGCCGTTTATTTAACCCAATGTTTATGAAGGATGCCAAATATCCAGATCCCAGTCTTTTGCGATGGTGCAAACAATCCAACTCAGAATTTGTCCATTATTCTGAGTTTTCGGACGCCCAAGACATTTTCGGGACAATAATTTCGAATTAATAAATACTTTTCCCTATTATTAACATAAATTATTGTGTTGAGCTACAACATACTTAATATAAGATAAGGGTGGAAAGTATAAAAAAAGGGGAACGAACGTCATGAACATTTACGTCACAAGTAGTCACGCATTGAAAATTGACTTGATCGACAGCGCAATATTTTGACGGAATGGAACAATTTTAGAGTGTAAAAATCACTATCTCTTAAACTCTGAAATTTTGGGGGCTTTAAAGGAACAAGATGTTTTTAGACGAAATACCGTACATGCAATGTCATAGGTATTCGTAGTCGTGCGCCACGCGCCAGTGTCCACAAGGTTAAAGTCAACTATAAACATTAAAATTTCTAAGTGTAAGAGGACGCCACGATAGCTCAACTGACTTCAGCACTCGGAAATCGGAAAAACGGGTTCGAATCCCCGTCAAGGGACATCAAGGTTGGTCGGACATCGAGGGCATCGGGGTTCGAATCCCGGTGAAGGCGAATGATTTTTACAATCTGAAATTGTTGAATTGAACGCATATTAGCGGATGACTCCGTTAAAAGTTACTGTTGCGGCATCTCCAGCAGTTTCTTTGAATTTTGACAGAAGTTATAAACCTATTATCAGTTTCATATATATGAATTCCATCTTAAAAAATTGAACAATTTAATATTGAATGTGATTAGAGTAAACGTTCACATTTCTCAGATTTTATATGAGTCAAACATTTACCTCCAACTGATTTGAAAAATAAGCCACTTTATTATATATTCGCAAGTGGTTTTAATAATTCCACTCCGCCATGTCACTACCGGCAATGTACTATACGTAAAACAACCACAGTATATTTGGAAGACAATACCAACGGAAATCTAGAGCGCCAGATTCTTAATATTTTAGAAATAATATAAAACATGTATTTCTCCATTAACACTATGCATCTTCCCTTTCGTTTCCTCTGTCAATTTCCATTTCACCCGTCTTTCCAGAGTTTCATAAAACGTCCCGAACCCTCTTTTGAACGGATTCTACAGTATATAGACGCATATAAAGGGCAATGAAAAGCTTAAATCTAGCCAAGGAAAACAACATCAAGGGTGTTTTTGAAAGGATGAATTACAAAAGAAAACTCGGCTTGAGGAAAGGATAGAAGGACAAAACGAGTTAGATAACGACTTTTGAGAGGCAAGGATAAAAGAATGAATGACAAGCAGACAATGATCAAAAAGGTAGCCCATACGTATAGTCGTGTAATATGGAATAAATGGTAGTATGGGGTACAAGGGATTGAAGAAGGTAATTTGATAGGAGTATACGGGTGCAAAAGTGTCTCAGGGGTCCCAAAGTTCGAATGATTTACATGGAGTCTATTAAAAACCAATAATTTTATTTTGTCATCCTCTCATAATATCCAGCACGTCTGATTCCATTGATAAAGATTTACTTTTAGCATAGATTTGCACATAAAATAATGAATTACTCTTGTGAGAAATAACTACACTTTCCAAATAGTCACTTTCGTTTAATTTCACAAGGATGTTAACTTTTGTTCTTAATTGTACGTTTGAACAAAGCTGCTCATTACTTCAGCTACCTCCCGAAATGAGTGGGAAATCAGGAGATGACAACAGCTCCACTTTCCTCCCTCTTGTGTTATCTCGTACCTCATCGATCCCATTACGCACCTTGCACTATTCCATTCCTGGGCCATCTATCCTCTTGCGCAACTCATCATAGGAGCGCTGCGACGTTACGGTTGCCGGAGATACATGGAGATCCAGAAACTCAGTGGCAGCCGGAGTATACCTCCGAGCCGATGAGTGAGTTATCGGCGACCCTCCCTCCATCCCTCTCAACCTATAGAATCCGCCGGAGCCAACCCGTTAGTGAACGCGCTATAGAGAATAGCGGTGACGAAAGGTCTGGGCTCCATGCAGCCTCCAACGGAACTAACCTGTGACCTTATTGTCCCGCTCTCTCAGAGGAATAGCGTGTTGGGAGAGCACGGCCGGTGAGGGATTCTAAACCACGCAAGGTCACGGAGGGTGCCATGTATTGCCGAGAATCACGTCAAGTTGGGGTTGCCACGGGGTCATCTGTTACATGAAGCCCAAAGAGTAGGTCACAGAAGAAGCGTGTCCACTGTGGCTTACTCTTAATGGATTCAGGTCCTCATTCCACTGAGTCCTTTTAAAGTTTTATTAATCTTCGTGATACACTCAAATTTTACAAGTGTTGGAAAAGAAAAGGTCACCAAAATACTCCGAGCAAAACATAATTACACAATTTGAATTTCGTCGATGAACCTTATGCTCATATATCCAAGTACGTGCACTTCTAAAAATACTCTCACACAAAAATGGTTCAATATATATTTTTAATGAAGATCGAAGCATTAAACACAAGCATATATTTTACATTTGCATTGCTTACTAAGAACTCGAGATGAATAAATATTTACAAAATATTCATTTTTTCACATAATTTTCGAGATACTGTATATGATATTAATGAACATATCCACTTCCAATAGTTAATTTTGACGTCTAAATTTCAAGTAGTTTAATTAATTTAAATTAAATTGTACCAATGGAATATAAACTAAGCATCTTTGTAAATTCAAGAAAAATATGGCATCTAATATATAAGGAATGAGGGTTAATCAGAATGAAAATTTGGTTACTTTTCATATTCGTCGGAGCTACTACACACTAGCATAATGAATTACATGACAATAGAGAAGTTACTGTTATTTCTACATGAACATAACGTGAAAAAATTATATGTTTGGTCAAATTCCAAGGGAAAGTGTAGCACGTGGTGAAATTGAATTTTTCCTATTTTTCCACATCGTTAAGTTAAACGGATGAATTCCCAAAGCTATGGGGGGGGGGAAAATACGATAAGTCAAAATATTGACCTTAATTTACTTGGTTGGGTAGCAGCCCGCTTTATTCTTCCGTAGAAATGCGTAAGGGATGATCATAAACTAGCTGTTCCAAATCTTCTAAATAAAACGGACGGAGATAAAAGAAAGTCAAATATAATTCCGAATGATGCAGCTTTGATATGAAATGAAAGAAAGAAAACAAGAAATGAAATATCCATCTGGGTGAATCACTTAGGAATTTCACGCTCAGTCTCCAGGAATTCCAACTTTAGATCGGAAGAAGAGACGCACAGGCTAAAATTTAATTAAAGTTATGCCTCCAAGTGGAATAGCCTCAGCTATTATAAACATATTTTACCGCAGTCTCTCCAAATGAACTACTATCAATTATAGATAGTATTTAATATATACGAGCTCTGTTCAAAACATAACGAGAATTTTTTCATTTCGCGGGCTTGGAGATTTCGACTGTCAAACTTTTCTTTTATTATGTTGATATATATATATATATATATATATATATATATATATCAACAATGTTTTAATTGTGGACTTTGTCTGTGACAGCCATTAATGTTAGACGTGTTTTATGAGCTCCGCGATTTTCGTTTGTTAAAAGAAATGAATCAAAGAATTTGTATCGAATTTTGCATAAAAAAATTAAATAAAGTGTTAGAAAGTGTGTAAAATATTAACACAGGCCTATGGTGAATCTTGTATGAGTAAATCAAGACTTTACGAGTGGTATAAGCGTTTCCAAGAAGGCCGTGAAGACCTTGAAGATGACGAACGCCCTGGACGCCCCAGCACATCAACAATCGATGAAAACGTAGAAAAAGTTAAATAAATCGTTATGAACGATCGCCGAATCATAATTAGAGGGGTCGCTGATGATGTTGGCATTTCGATTGGATCATGTCATTACATTTTTTCCAATTTATTTTAGTATAAAACGCATGGCAGAAAAATTCGTTCCAAAATGGCTTTTGCACCACGATAATGCACCAGCTCAAACTTCATTGCTTGTTCGTGAATTGTTGGCCAAAACCAATGCTGTAACGATGCCCCAGTCTCCATGTTCGCCAGATATGGCTCCGTGTGACTTTTTTCTATTTCCAAAAGTTAAACGAACCTTGAAGGACCGTTTCACAGCCGTAGATGACATTACGAGTAAAAGCGCATTGCTGAAAGAACTAGAGGCTATCTCAAAGATCGAGTTTGAGAAGTGTTTCGGGGATTGGAAGAAGCGCTGGCACAAGTGCATAATCTCCAATGGGGACTACTTTTAAGGTGGCAACATCAATGTATAAGAACAAATAAATATTATTGTCGGAAAAATTAAGATTCTCATTATTTTTTGAACCCACATCGTATAACAAGCTTGAAGGGGATGAACTGAGCTCTTATGGAGAATACAGATATATAGTATTCATAGAGAAACTCTATTTTTAAAATATGATGAATTCCCTAGCATTTAATACTATCTGATAATAAATTATAATAATAGATTTTCTTGGAGAAAAATTAATCCAGAGGTATATACAGTATATATATATATATATATATATATATATATATATATATATATATATATATATATATATATATATATATTTATACTACATAATCTGAATTAATAAGGTTTAGAATTTTCGATGCGTTAAATATGAAATTGTTAATGAGTATTTTCCAAAGAATATTTTTTTCTTTATGTTATTGCGTAAGTTAAAAATGCAATCCTTTAGGAATATCCTCTGACGCATATTAATAAAATATAGTTTGGCAATCGGCCATAACAAGAAAAGAATATGGCTTACCCTCTAATCATCATAACATTTCTTACCAACAGCAAGTCAAGTTTGATACATTAATTTCATCACATTTCATTGCAACAACAATTACGGCATTTCTCGCAGTTCTTGAAAAATTCATCACATTTCATAAATAAGTATTCGTAACTGTCTCGTTAATGTCGTTAATTGACAGCACAATGACCATTATTATAAACATTCATTAGAAATAGTTTGATATATAAATGGAAAATAGAAAGTGAATTAATAGATATATAACTTGGTCTTAATGTATTATAATATCAAGTTTAACCATAGAAAAAACTGCGGTGACCGAAAAGATAACGAATTTATTACTGATAAAGACTCTTAATTTCGTGCTGATTTCGATATAACATGGAATAAAATGTTAAGTGTTTAAAGCGACAAAATGTATGGTAGAAGTATCTAGAGGCGATACGTAACACATGACTCTGGGTTCCATTCGCTGAACGAATACCGGAACTTAGTAGGAATGATATTGGTTTATTCAAGTGGTGGATTTCAAGAGAAAATGTTAAAAATTCACCGCAACGAATAGATTAAAAAAATACTTATATATAACCAGCCGCAAAGAGAAAATAAGCTTAAAAGAGCCACATTGCGAATTTCATTGAGACAGCGCCCCGAAATAAAAGAGCAACACGCGAATTCGAAGCAGCGTAGTGGGAGGAGAGGGTGGGGGCCTTTTCCGAAAGCGACGGGGGAAGAGAGTGGGGGAGGGAAATTCCAGATGTAATTCCAGCCGTCGCGAACAGCCCAAAAAAACCCCGCCCTCTGGTCGCAGGAAGAGGGGCGGGGAGGAGGCACGAGCATTCCGCGGCCTGAAATCTGCTCACATTGGCACACTCTCTCTTCGGATGACCCAGTTGGACTTTTCCACCACTTTTGGGACGGTTTCGTGCGGGATGATAGTGGGGGAATGGGGGAAAGGAGAGAGGTGGAGGCGTGGCGTGGTGTGGGACGGAGGCGGAGGGAGGCAGCAAGCCGACAAATGCTCGGGGGATGAGGAGGGGACGGGGAACGAGGGTGGGAGCGAGGGTTAGAAGGGGATGGGAGGAGGAAATTTATGCGACGGGGGCTTATATGTGTGCCCCATAACATCTGGGTGTGAAGTAGTCTCGGGCGTAATTCACGAGGGGATTGAGTGGGCGGTTGGGGGGGAGGGGTGCAAAAAAGAAGCCGGGGTGGGGTGAGGAAGGAGGTACGGGAGAGGGTGGTGGTGGAGGGAGAGGAGGCTGACGGCGAGAGGGAGGGGATGGGGGGTTAAGATAGGGGGTGCGGAGGTAACGACGTTCGAGGGAGATGGTGGGGTTAAGGTTATGATGAAAGGGGAGTGGCAGTGTTGAGTCTGCCGGGAGATTAGGGGGTGGTCGGCGGCGGCGGTGGGGGTGGGGACGTGGAAGGGGCCGTTAGATCTCCCTCTCCCGGCTGTCGAGCGACGAGCCCTCGGTGAGCGGGTGTGTGCGCGCGCGCTCCGGGACGATTCTTGAGGTCTCGCGATGAGAAATACATTTTCGGAAAGGATTTACGCCTCTAAGGTCAAAGGGGGTGAGTTTGAGTTTTGGCAAAGGGCACATAACGCTTTGCTTGCTTGCTTGCTCACTCGGTCTTGGATGGAAATGCCGGATGGCATTGAGGTTGGCGGGCGCGTTATTCTTTCACTTCACGGACGTAGGAGATCTCGAAGCCTCGATCCACGCACACACACGCACACATTCGCTTACGGACAGAGCCATCTGAACTCGAGATCCGAGGGAGCATAAAGGACTATGAGAAGAAAAGGGGTAAGGAGATGGTGAAGAGGCACACGAAGGGGTTTTTGATAACTGGTGCGTCACTTTTTACAGAAGTTATATCAGAGAGTTAATCTGTGAAGGGTAACTTCAAACTTAATTACGCAACAATATTTGCCAGATGATAACGGATTTTCGCTTACATAAAAAGATCGTTAAAAAAACATGCAACGTGAATACGCTAAAAATCACCTTCAGTAATGTGTTCGGAAGTTGTATCACAAAAATAATGATACAACGCTTTAGTTGGAGCGGAGTTTTAGGAAAGTCAGTATTGTTATTCAATCAATTTCACAATTTATTATACAATGGTGTTCATTCCATAAAAATTGAAAATACCAGTACAGGTAAGTATCTACTTCCTTTGTAGATAAGAGAGTTCATAGAATATCTGAAAAAGTCTGATATGTGATTAAACAACTGAATTATCACGACCGCATACGCCAAAACTAAAGGTACGCATGACTGAAATTGTTAAATGTATCAAAACACAATTTGTTACAAAAATCAACTTTTCCTCAAAAATATGCAAAAATGTATTTCCAATTTTTCAAAAATTGGAGAAAACTTTTAGTTGGCCCACGAAGCCAAAGATTTAAATCCGCCGAGCACTGCATCTGAATGAAACTTAATAGTTTTAAAACTCGAATGGATTTTTTCATATAATGAAGAAAAAAGGATTTTACAAAAATTGTTAGGACGAGGAAATCCCAGGGAAGACCCTATGTTCTAAAAATTGCTTTCCCTAAAGCGGTATGACATTGTCAACTGATAACGATGACAACAGCCTTTCGTTTTGATCCTTTCTTTCACAAAGATATCGCCCCGGTGATGTTAATTAAAAAATCCTCTCGTGAGAGCGTTTTTTTGACAGAAGGAAAATTAACCCGAAACCGTCGTTTGCTCATGTACGATAGGCCATTCCGCCACGGAACGTCTCCGGGAATAAAAGAAATACTATTTCCAAAATAACCGTTTTATTCTCACCCAACACTCCCTTTATGTGCCAAAATATTGGAATCCCTCCTTCCTCCCACTTAGCTTTCCCTTACATCCCATTCCTGTCCGGATTCCCGCCAACGAAGATAATCTCACTCCTTCCCCTTTTGTTCATTCCTCGCTAAACGCTCCCACCTCCGACCCGGGCGCCATCTACGGGCTCCCCTCGCGGCACCACCGCCACCCTACCCACCTCCTTGCCCCTTACCGCCATAATCACCTTCATTGTCGCCCCCACATCCTCGCTCATCCCCTAAGGGTCCCCTTCTTCTTCAATCTCACTTTCCCCCACTCACCCTGGTAAATGGTAGGCATACCGTTGCCCCATAGCATTCATCGTCTCGAGTCGGAGTTCGCAATGCCGCAGAAACGCCCATTTCGAGTTGCCTCGCATCTCCCTCCATCTCTCTCTTATCCTCCCTTCCCCTCTCCCGAATCTAGACGTATCTAAGGCACATTTGCGGATCGCTCCTGGCCGACTAACTTGCCGATTTTCACACTCCTTCGTCTCCCTCACCTCGATTTCATGATTTTACTTACTCCTTTCTATCTCCATTTATTTCTTACATTATTTCTTGCGTAAAAAGCTCGCCATGTCAACAAATCACTAAATCACATTCAACAAAATATATCAAAGTTCAAAAAATGTACATATTCTTCAGCCAGAAAATCTTTTTTTTAATGTCATTTTGGTGCCCATGAGGTTAACATAAATATAAATATAGTATGCATTTCTATTTCAGTATTACCTTTATTTGTTATACAAGATTAATAACACATGAAGGTACATGGAGTATACATTAATATATTGCGAGTAGTTCACATAAAATATGGGTTCATTTTAAATATTTTCATATGAAGGGCTAATCAAAACATGGGTATTAATGATTAATATGCTTCATCACCAAGGAATTCATCAAAACCATAGGCACTCTCTACAGAGTTAATTCTTCAACATTTATCGATGAATATGGGAAAATAAATACTTTAAACCTACTCAGCAAGTTCCAAGAAACTGCGGAAGATACGCGAAGACTTTCCATCCAACTCTGGTGCGCTGCCGTTCTTAGCTAAACGTGAGATATCGCCATGCAAGTTCAGACCCTTGCCGTCATTCATGACCTTCCTCCGAGAGAACTTCTAATGGCAATGTATCGAAATCTGTCGATTAACTCTCTAGCTACAACAATTGACAGCCGAAAGTTCTTGCTACTAGAACCAACCAGTTCGTCCCATCCTACCGTTCCTAGATATTTTGTCTAAAGCGTGAGTATAGAGCTTCCATCTTTAATCTAAACAAAATTGAAGATAATGTAATGATCAATGACAAATAAGAGTACAAGCTCGAGCTAATTTCCTGAGATAGGTTATTTTTACGGGGAAAATTTTGGATTTGTTCAAAATTATCAAAATTTGATCTAACAGGCGCATCCCTTGTATTTGAACGTGAAATTTAATCAAAGGTGTCTTTCTGTTTATACCATACTTGAATTCAAATTGAACTTTGGGTGAGGTATATTATCATTAAAGCAATTTATTTCATCAAATATTAGCATCGATTTCATAAAAATCCGTTCAGAGAGCGAAAAAAATGTCACTAGTTTCAAAGCGTTTTCTGTGTTTTCCCAAAATCAAATCTGCAGTTACTGCAATCTGTCGCCCGACCACGCTCTTTATGTCGAATAAATTACTTGTGGACTTCTTTGGCCAAAATTTTCTCGTGGTTTACCTAAAATCTATAAATCGTATCCAAAGGCTTGCATATGCATAGCATATTTTCCTTTGGAGAAGCCTTATGCAAATGCTTGCATATGCTCAACTCTCACATTTCGACGCCAGAAACGAAGTAAGGGTGTGTATTGGACTTTGGTGTCGTTCCTCCGACTAAGACCTTTAGCCTTGGAGTGAGTGGCCTTAAAATACGAGGACATCCCATGAAGGAGCCGTGAATTGATTATCATCTACACATTATTTAGTATTATTTATCGACTACCTCTAGCCAATTGACCTCGACTCTAGCAGAAACTCTAGTTTTTTAAGTGCCATAACTCTATGTTTTTTAGCATATGGACACTGATTTGGTTGATTTTTCAGCAGACTAGTAAAATAAATCTTTTGTCCCCCCAGTGTCTTAAGTGAACCATGAATCCATGACAATCTGAAAATACGCCGCTCATAACCAGCCTACAGGTTTCTCATAGTTACCTGTTTAAAACCTACGACCTTCGTGTTAGGAGGAGAGCACTTTGTCCACCCGAAATACCCGGCCAATTGCAGATACGATTTGAAAGCTTCAGGAGTCTACTATTTCATTTTTTCCGATAAGTCACAACTTGCGATTTCATTGACTTAATAAAGGAACCTTGGTGTAAGGAAGGGGAAAGCCTCTTGGTTACCAATTTAGATAGATAAGACAAAAGAAGTTCGTATGTATTTGCAGTCTCTCAGGTAAAAGGACAACAAAGAAGATAATACGAAAAGTTAATGTGAACTTCATTATGCGCGTTGGTGTGGAGAGAGTATTTTACACGACTAAGGTATTCAAGTGAAATAATGATAACTTTAAAGAGATAACAACATTGAAAAAATGTGGAGAAAGTGAAGAGGAAACTATCATATAATAATGAATAAGACACTGCAGGGTCATATATTTTCTCTTATCGTCTAACAAACCTGACGATTACCCGAGGTTTCAGTGTTCTGACGTAATTCAAATGGCTGATGGTAAATTAGCTAGTGGAGATTCAACTTTAATCGCAGTAAATTTTCACTTTCGCATTGAAACTAAGCATAATTATTACCATACCTGGTAAATAAGCTTACGAACATTGAAATGCCGAAGAATATACAAATGATGATTTCCATTCCTATCGTTCTCCATCAAAATAAACGGCTACTAATTTGTCCTAAAATAAAAAGCACAACCAAGAGCATTATCAATTGAGCCGCATTACGTAACCGCTCTTTCAACCTTAATTTTTTAGCATTTCCCGGAAACATTTTAAATGACATACACACTCCAGTAATCCGAGGCGTCATCTTTTTCATGGCTTCATATTAGGACGATAAAAAAATTCCCTGGACCCACAAGCCTCTAGTCTTCCGGTGTACTCCGAGGGGCAGTTTCCGTTGCCTCCAATCCCATTTTCCATCTTTCGCTTTTCCTCCGGCCACTCACGATGTCCTCCCAGCTTCTCCTCTTTCAAAACGCCCCCTTCCCCGCCCACTCCATCACCGCCGCCCCACCGTGCCCCGCGTCTCCCATGCACACTTTGGTCCCACCACGCCCCCACAACGGGTGGCTCAAAATCCGGTCGGATCACTCTCACCGCCTTCCACGGCAAAGCCAACCTATCCTTGCCATTTGCTCTTTTCGTCGGCTCCATCCAGAGAGCCATCACCCGCCTCCACCCCAATCCCTTGCCCTTATTAATTTCCATTACTGCTCTTGCCAATCTCGACCCCCCCCCCCCTTCATCCCCCGTCCTCCGGTTGGGCCCATCCTCTCTCGCCCTCGACCCAACGTTTACTCTTCCATCATCACCGTTCATTACACGGAACACGACGGTCAGAAGCCCGGAGGACTTTCCCATTCCCCCGATCCGGCTGATGTTTCGAATTCGACCAGCAGTGGACCCGGGTCGGGAGGCGATTCCCCTCGCTCCCTTTCCCTCTCCCCCCCTCTCTCTCTCACGGGCATGTGACGCAGGTAAAAGGGCCAAATGCAGGAGGAATCATGAAAAGAGGGAGTAAGAATTTTTTTGGCAGAGGAATTGGTTTGTTTCCGGAGCGGATTTTAGGTAACTAAGCGGCGACAGTCAATCTCGATTTGAACTGCGCGGTTTTGTATCAATTTCCAAATGGAAAGAGCATCCGCCTCTACTCCTCAATATGCTCTCCTTCGTTTCCCATTTCACGTCCCAATTTGTATCTCGGATGCTTTTTAATTCATGCAAATTATGAAATAATATCGTATAAATTTCTGGGACTATAATTTACACTCAATAGAGTATTCGGAAGCAAGCACCAAAACAGAGAGACAACCTAAATTACGTAAATAATTAATCTACCACAAGTAGATTAATTATTTACACAGATATCGAAAGGTATTTTAGCCTTATAAGATCCAGGTTGGGTTTATTTCTAATTAGGTTATCCCGCTTCTCCCATCGAGATTACACTAGTTTTGTTAGGATTTAGTACCTAAGGCCCACTCTCTTTGATATTTTTCTAACGTCTGATGCCCAAATATTGAATTGAACAATTGTCAGCAAATACATGAACGACAAAAGCTATAAATTGTGGCGAAGGTGAATTTGTTCTTGATTAATTCCTGATCACAAATTGGTAGTATACGTACAATGACCAGAGTATTTGATAAAATATAGGGAGGGCTTATAAAATCATAAGTGTGAATGACTATTACACACTTCATCAAGAAATTCTAAACAGTAATAATGCTTATAACGTAACAGAACATTTAGGCCTTTGGCGTTCTATTAGAAATTATGGAAGACAAATGATTTTATAGATTTTCATTCTCCTCCAACAGAACGACAGATAAAAATTAAAGAGTTGGACAGGAAAATGAACGCATATCCATAGATATATGATAATAGGTTTATAAAAATATATTCATATGCATACAATGGAATTTTTAAACATACAATAATTACTCATAATTTCAATTTCAAAATATGAAAACAAGACAAGAAAATGGTACGGAGGTCAGAAATGCTCACTTAAACACGAAAAATTAAATACAATTTCCGCTAAGAAATCTCAAAGGAAAAATTTCTATGCATTAAAAACATATGATTTCATAAAATACTCATCGTAGACTAATAAAACAAAGAAATAATAGATAAAGGTATGGCCTAACAAACTGTGTCATAAAAGCTGAGATAGCAAATACTACGTTTCACACGGATATAATCACAGTCACGCATTCGTTACGAGACCAAAGAGAACCTAATAATTAAACAAATTAAGATTTTCTCACTATTTCGAGCAATCGAAAGTGATTTTCTTATTGTTCTACAATACATAATCAGATAAGATAATTAATAATTACTCAGATTTCCTCGTGTTTTCTCAAGTAGAAAAACGTAGTCCAGTTAGAAAATAGAAGTGAACAACTCAAGGTTTGTACATTGTAGCTTAGCAAGAATTCAAGAGCTCTACGGCCTCTAGGTTAAATAATAATAAATGGGGAAAAACTCCACTGGCCGTAAAATTTACGGCCAGTGGAGTTTTTCCCCCCTTATTGTAGCTTAGGTTCCTTTTTTAATAAGCACTTATCCAGTTCACTCTTTTATCCCACTCCTCGATTCATCATACAGCAGCTCTGCTGAGCCTAGATTGCCATAGCCTTTGCTTGGATTACCTATACCCAATCAGGGAATTTATTATTAAAATTCGTTATTTTAAAGGAAAATGTATTTAATATATTCATATTAAATCGAAACACTTAGTAATTCCCTTCAATGAACATTTGATCACGACCAGACTTTCGACATGCTGCCACATGATGATGACTTTTTCGACCATAATTTCGCCAGTGAATTAGCCGTTATTTATTACTCCAAACTGAATAATTTATTTTGACCCACATAATTTATTTCAAACATACGTTTGCTTAAAGTCCTATTAAATATCGCTTTCGACTTTTCTTGAGAGATTTGAACGCCAAGAAAGTGTGAAATTGAGTTTCTCCTTTGTTGTCCAAAGTCGACGGGAAGCACATTACCAAGGAAAGACGTAATGAGAAGTTGTTCACCAATTTCACAGTTCTTTCACGGATGACCGCCTTCATTACTATCAGTACTGCACTCCTAGGATTGGTTTACTGCAGCCCTCCATTCTACTCTATTTAGTGTCAATGCCCTCCATCCTTGATATCTTATCTTTTTTACGTCCTTCTTAATTTCTCCAACATCTCTCTTGGTCTTCCTCGTTGGATCTTCCCTTCTATTTTTCCTTCTATAAAATTCCTAATCAATCCATTGTGCCTCGATGTGTGTCCAATCCATTTATTTATTATTGGCCGTAGAGTTCTTCATATGATCCTATCCTCTTCTGCTCTTATATATACTTCCCCATTCCTTATTTTGTTTATCCATTTTACCTTTAGCATTCTTCTCCGGCACCATGTTTCAAGGGCTTCTATTCTTCGCTTGTCCAATATTCCAATGTTCAAAGTCTCCGAACCATAGTGAGCTATGCGCCACACGAAACCCTTAACGAATTATTTCCTGGTTTCCAGCCTTAGTTTCTTGGAACATAGTGATATCATTTTCTTCATGAATTCTTTCTTAGCTCGACTATTCTTCGTTTTATTCTTTCGAACTTCTTCGATTCCATGGTATGCTGCTGCCCAGGTAGATAAAAGATTCCACTTGCTCTAGTTTCACCCCGCAAATTTTGTTATCTGCTTCTCTCTTCCGCGCACAAGGATATTGGTTTTCTTCTTGTTGATGTTCATATTAAATTCCCTCAATTGCTGGCGAGAGGTTGCATCCTCGTCTTACTCCTTTGTTCATTTTGGCTTTTATTTTTCTTCCATTTTTCTTTTGCACTATTGTAACCTGAATCTTTCATAAAACGACAGTTAGGCTATTTTAGCAAATTATATTTTATTTTTGGCTTGTAATGGAGTAATGAGATTGAAAAAATACCAGTATTCCCCAAAGACTAATAGCAAGAGAGAAACAGAGCAGGAGAGCTATAAGTGAGGCTAATTGTAGTCATTTTCGCACGAAATTGGTAACTCTGCAGCATTATGGAGATTTCTCAAGGGAGGGATCATTTGAACTTAAAATACATTTGGGGTATTTCTCTAATTGTGAAGATATCAGTCGTAATTATATTTAGGAATGAGAAACGGTTGATGAAATTTCCGCAATTAAAGATCAGTTAAAACACTAAAGCGAATGAAACCAGCGAAATACTAGAAATGATTCGATTGAATTCGACATGATGCGGACGGCCCCACGCATAATTACTATGAGCCTCACCCATCTGTGATACTCATAACAGTCATTTGTCCCACAATTCTCCTGTAGGTATGTATATAGGTATACATACCTACTATAGGCATCTAGGTAGGTATATGATATTGTAAAACCACAGAATTATAAAATCAAATTTCAATTTTTTATTTTTACTTGACTATTGTCTGTAGTGCAGAAAGAGTACGGAACGGTAATATATATCTTGTAAATCCTTTCCTATCGTAATACTAAACTCAGATTAGACTGAAAAAGGACACTTTCTTAATTAAACTTCGTACGTACTCTCTAGGGTATCGACAAAGGTGTAATGGTCGCGCGTTCCAGAGGGTCCATCCCATTTCAAATCTCCGTTGGTTAAGGTCGTCATCTGGATCCCGTCCTCCACTGCTCCCAGCCCATTGTTCCCTGCAGCCACCATCTCCACACACCCCATAGCCACCCTCCGCTCCCGCAATTCCCCCCTCTCTTTCTCCCTCTTCCCTTATCCCCACATCTAGCCACCCCCAAAGACGACACCGCTACTCTCTCGCCAAGGATTCCTATTTAGCATCCCCTCGACTGCGATGCGTGTTCCCACTTATCAACACCCACCCATCGAACTCGTATGAGTCTCGAATTGAATCTCCCTCTCCTACACGATACTCCCCCAAAACTCCCCTAACGCCTATCCCCATCAACCCCTTCTCTTCTTCTAATAAGGGAAGTAAATATTCCAAACTTCGGTCATTTTTTGAAGTTGCTCCTCCCCTTTGTGTCCCGCGCTGTAACCCTTTATTCCTTCCCTTCGTCCTTCCTCTCCGAGGAGTCATCTTTTTCTTCCTATTTTATTCCGCCCTCTCTCCGTCTCCCTCCTCCCCTCCTCTTCCTGTCCCTCCATGTCTCGGGCGTAATGTGGTTCTATTCCTTGTTCTCCGATTCCCGGAAATACCCTTTCTCCTCAGGCTTGCTCTCCTCAAACCCTTCCTTTGCCTCCACGCTTGATTCCCAGGGACTTCGTTTCGTTTGGGGCTTTGCTCATTGAAGTGTCACATTTTTTGAGTTCACCGATTCATCGATACATAACTTGTTACTGTAAAGGAATACAACATAATTGGAACGGGTATTCATTCTTTCTTCATATTATATCATACAAAAATTAGAAAAAGTATCTAGTGTATGAGGTTATTCGGACTAAATCTAGGGAAATATGGTTAACCTGTAGTAGCGAAAAAGTCATAAGTAAGTGTTTACGCATGTGTATATAAATATACATATAGTATGTGTGTACGAGTACTTGTATATCTACGCAATAAAAATATATATATACGTATCTACATCTACATAAATACCCTGCGAGCCACCAAAAAAGGTGTGTGGCAGGAGGTGTAGCATCATGTGGGAAGGGTAAGGGATGAGGGGGTTGGGGTTATCAAATAGGTGAGGAAAGGTGGGGGGAATCTGTAAGAAATTTTTTTTCAAACAAACATACATGCACCTACATACATATATATATATACACATACATACATACATATATATATCTATACATACATACATGCACGTACATACACAAACATATGTATATATACATATCCTCGCGCAGTCCCTAACCTGTACGTTAATGCTTATATTTTTAGATTTTTTTTCGAATAACCCTGATTTCATTCTTGAATGTCCTAAAACTTTTATTCTACTTTTTTCAACATGATTTTAATTTTTCAATGTCTTAAAAATGTTAATTCCAGTTTTTCAAAAATAAATTAAACTTCCTCAGATTATATTAAGTTAAAACGTCGTAAAGGTGAGACATATAAGAAAATCAGCTTGGAGATATATATTTTTAAAATAGAGGGGGGGGAAGGAATATGAAAATTTTTAAATGAGGCAATGCACGGATTGCAAAAGCAATTGTCGTATTCATCATAAAAGCTAGAAAATAAAGGATAGTAAAATATAAAAATTGATTTGGGGTTCTAATTGAGGTGAAACAAATGATTCGAGAACCGTTTAAAAAGTAGGAAAGGGAAAAAAACGATAGGAAAGAAAATGAAAAAAATATTAGGGCAGGAGGGGCTCCATGCTGCGAACGAGCATTACAGGTTGTGTTGAAGGGGCGGACGTCTGTTCGATCACGGCAAATGGAACGAGCAACGCTAACGGGAATTTGGCTTCGAAATAAGGGAAAAAATAACAGCTGTTGGTCAGTGGCAAGGGAGAAACCGGCACTTCTATTAACTTGCACGTGATTGAAATGTGACCACTACGTGAAATAGTCCGAAGGGCTAACAGATTCATTACAGGAAACGGGTTAGTTGAAATCAAAAATTAAAGGACGAATTTTACTAAAGTTGTAAAAGTTATTCATGGTTTATTTCGGTTATTCAAAGGTGAAATTTTCGAAAAGTAGTAGTTTTCATACATTATTCCAATGCATCTCAATGATCGAAAAGTGATTGGTAACTATTTAATGATGAGGTTGGCTTTTAGTTCTAAAGTTTAGCTTAGTAAAAGAATAACAAAATAGTGTCTTGGTATAAGAGGGATAACAAAGTGCATGGTCGATTATAGAAGAACATATGAAGGATATCGACAATAAGAAGGTTATTTAATAGTCTGTGATTCCGTGTCAACAGGTACAGTAAATGACAAACGAAGGTAGCTGGGACCTCCACAATATCTAAGTGAGTAAATTTCATTTTTATGAATCTCTTTAAAAACAATTATTTTAGCTGTATGTATATATATACATATTCACTCATATTTAAGAACCTGATTTTATTGTTACAAAAACAAAGGAGGAACCGATTGATATTTCACTTCAATCTCATATCATCAATTCTTTCGAAGGAACTCCATCACGTAAAATTTATTTTAGAGTTGGGGGAATCCTTCCCGAAAACATAATACAATTAAATGGAGAAGAGAACGGATGAGATTGTTTGGTTATTGCAAAGTAGCCGAATAGGCATAAATTCTCCAACAAGTGAGGAGCAAAGATTTAAGCACGATATGAGTAAATAGATTTTAAATAAAACTCTCTGTGATAAACGAGAAAAGTAATGAAATCTTAGAAAAAACCAGCAAGGGATAAATGAGAGCATTACATGAGAGGAACAGAAAGGGAGGAATTGTGGGAAAAGAGGAATATTTTCATTTAAGAGTTGGCTAACACTTTTGATAACGCATAAGAAAATAAATCGATGGGGTAGAAGGAATAGGCTAAAGAAGGGCAAGTTTATATAGAAGCGAGGATGGAGAGCGGAGGGAAGGGAAGCGGGCGGATGGGGCGGTGCATGCGAGGGCGGGGGAGAGTGATTCGCTTACGGAGGAGACGGAAGGGCCTGCGGAAACTTTGCCCAAGCAGGCAGAGAGGAAACACTATCGACAAGACGAAACGAGCTGGGTAAAAATGTTGGGAGTTTGAAAAGCAATCAAATGAAATGAGCAAATGGCATTCAAACTTCCCGTGTTCTACGGCAGTAACCCCTGTACATGAGATGCAAGTAATGACCATAGAGAACATAATTTCAAGTTTAGTTTTCTAAATTGCATGGTTTCTGCGTTTCTTGGAATACCAATTCTTTTCTCGGCTGACAACATCATTCACAAGCTTTAAGTTGGAGCAGAAAGACTGTGGCTGTAAAACATCCTAGTTCAATTTCGGAAGTAAAATTTCTTAGGCCTACTACCGGTAGTGCAATCTTGCTATGAAATTGAAATAGTTCAGTATAAAGGAAAAGGGAAACTTGTCCATTTTTAATTTACTAGCATAACGATCACAATTAAATTTTTATATTAATTATAGTATTAAACTTTCGAAATTTTTCCATTAAAGACATTTGATAGCTGTCAAGTTTCAAATAGAATCAAAGGCTGACCGTCATTCGTTTCATACCCTATTAGACTTCGGCCCAAGTGTTGTTTACCTAACTGAAGAGAATGAATCATCGCCGGCAGTAGTATCAGTAGTATCAATCAATCTCCATTCTACGAGTCAATTCTCCTGTTCAAGAATATGTATTTTTAGTCCATTTTCGCACCCATTCCTTTCAATTTTTAACGGTCTCAATCTCTAAATCTACAACTCTAGCATGCATCACATATCACTTTCTTAAGATCTATGTTGTATTCAAGAACACAATCAGCATTTTGCATTATTTTGAAGAATATTTTTAATAATTTCACTTAGCACACGTTCAGGATAATATGGGTAACTTAATAAATAATTACCCACTTTCTTTCACTGAGAAACTTCCAGTTTCAAATAGTCTTAGTACGCAATAAAGAACAGTTTGGGTGAATCTGAGACTTTCTGGTGCTTCACGTGATACGCTTAAAATAAAAGTTTTCAAATTTTGAGATATTTAAGAAGAATATACTCAACTTGGAAAAAACTTCTTCACTAAGCCACAACTTGAAACATATTCTACAGTATCTTGATATTTAAATCATCCTCATTTTTGGCAATCTAATGTAAATCTTTTCATGACAAAATTAATATAGAGCTTAAAATGTCGCGACATTTGGTTTGAACAGCATTTCTTAAAAGCGTGGCGGAAAAGAACGTCGACTTTTATCTTCCCATACAAAGAAATACTCAAATGAAATGTGTAAAGGGGAACGTGGGACCGTAACCAAGTAGAGACTGCTAAAGTGTAGAGGATGGGAAGTACCAAAAAAGGCAAAGAAGAGAGCAGAAGGGCGACGGGAGGAAACAATTGGAAAAGAATAAACGATTGGAGACGAGTTGGGGTGCAAAAGGAGAGGCGCGTGTACCCGGAGGGGTTGCGGGGGGAAGTAGGGGTGTGTGGGGGTGGTGGGAGCGATGGGATGGAGCGGAGGTTCAATTAGGCTGCGAGAGGATTGAGTTAAGGAAAGGAGCACCCAATGCGAATGAGATTGGAGTGAAAGGGGGAGGCTCAAAGCTGGCCAGAGCCTGGAAGGGTTGGGAGGCTCCGCAGTCTGGAAGAAGCGAACCATAAAACCGTTAAGATTCAAATTTGAAGCGAATGAGAGGGAAAATGAGTTTGTCTTGGCTTTCGAACCGGGTTCTGAAAAAGCAGGAAGGGGGAGTTGGAATCGTAAAAGAATTTTCCCAAGGTGAGCCTCTTCCCAAGGTATTTAAAAATATACGGTCACCCCTTGGTCTCTCGAAAATCTACAATACAGAAGGCATTCGAGGATGCGCCATGTTTGTGGCCATCCGGGAAGGGCAATTGGACGCTTGCCCTTCTCTCCTATGACGCTTCCTATTAGTATGTGCATTCTTCTCTCGGAGATGCATTACTGGAAATGAGAGTGTCCTGGTAACCTTGACGAAGCGGGAAGTTTAGTAGAGATTTGGTCATTCTTATTCCATAAGTATTAAGACCTAAATTCTGTGAACACTCAAATACAAGAAACTTTCCATTTCCAATGTTTAAAGTTCCTTTTATTTATATCACCGTACCATACGTCTAGATCACATGATTTTACCACCTAGTATACCACATTTTACCACATAGTAGACATAATATTTAGACGCTATCAATACATAAGCGTTTGGTCGAGAGGAGTTGCATACGTAAAACTCATGCCATAAAAACATCACCAAGAACCGAGTCAGTATTATAAGAAACGTTTGCGCTCAAAGTATAAAGACGTAGGTAAAGGCTGTAATATTTTTAAATGTAAAGTTTTTATGTCAAATGTGTACTAAAAGGTAAAGTTGTAGGCATTCAAAAGTTTTTTAAAAACTTGGTGAACGCTTAACCTGAAATTTTCTGCAACCTCATGTTAAGTTGAACGGATCTATCAGAGCAGTCAACTTTCACCCTCAGAGTTCAAAACTTTCATTTACTATGTTCTACTGAATAAAATATATTTTCGAAAACTCATAATAAATATGACAATCGTTTGCGTTACATAAATGCTTCACTTTATTTCGTTTCGTGAGAAGTTTTGGTGCTGAGAATGCTAATGTTTGCATCATAATTCAACATGCACACGCCACACAAAACCTTCCACATCAACGCACTTCAGCGGACAATCTTTCTTTGCTTCGCATTGTGACTTAGCGGAGCGCCAAATTCAGTGGCGCACCCCGGCTCTGAAGCGCGAATGTTTTACGAGAGAAAGGAATTTCCTCGCGCCATTACAGGGTGTGCCCGGCAGCGTTAATTCGGGACGCGAAGGCCTTAAAAAGGTTCTCTATAATGAAAAGGGAGGATATGTCCCGGTGAGAATGAAAGCAAAGGAGCGCCTTGTGCGGTCGTCAGACAGATAAGAAAGTGATTAACATAGAACAAGTATAATTACCGAAGGAAACTATTACAGTCGCCTCAACAGCATTTAGATGTGAAAACTGAACAGAAATTCCAGCGGAGATATCCGCGCACATGATTTTCAGAATGAGATCTAATTTTTGATTGCCATTCACACTATTGCTGTTCTTCTTGTGATGCATGTATATCCATGTCATTTAAGATATTATTATTACGTATTGTAAGATTATGTATTATATAGATGTAGATGTCATGAGTAACAGCTGACCAGACTTGACCGTTGCCACCAGGACAATTGCCTAATTGCAACGATAAATTCTTAAAGAAATAACTAAACAAAATTATTGATAGTGTATATGTGAGGGCTCCTATCTGGTTTCCATGGCGCTAACGCGTCGGGTTATGAGCCATAAAGATCAATGAAATATAAACGAAAAGATAAGTTACGGTTCATTACTTGTATCACACTTCATATGTAAATTATATGAAATGTTTTAAGATCTGGAGAATCTCCGGCGTATTTACTTCACAAAGGATTCTCGGGTAGATGAGATCTACTCTGAAGAGGACGCACGAGTCGGGCATCGGAACGTCGGCCAATATGGAACCGCTGCGCTGACCCGGTGGAAGACCCGAGAATTCTTCATAAAATATGTTAAGAGATATTGAAATGATTCTTACGATCAGATTAGTTGAACAAATGAATCTTTTCTTTTAGTACATGCAAAAAAGCACCGGAGATTATATCAATCTAGACTTCATGAGATACGATAGGATGTGGGAAGTTTATATAATAGTGACAAAAGTGAGTTGTCTGAGAATGCGTATGAAGATGATGAACCAGTCGCTGGTCCAAGTGGAAATATTGAAAGGAAAACGTCCCTTGCTTCACCCAAAGATCAGGGTGAATGTACTGACAGTGACAATGGCTGAAGTTGAATTCATACCGACAAAACGAAGACACATAATTGTTTATTCAAGTGACAGTGATAGAGATATAGGTGATAGCATTTTGCTTTTTTGCACAAAACTATAGCTCCACCCAAGCTAGTTGATTTTTTGGGTACCAGATCTTCCTGGGAAACCATAACCGGCACAGGGAAAGGAACTGGCCCCCCTACCCTGATGTGTGAATATTCACACGCCGTCGGGCTTGGTACATGGGTGAGCTCTACCATCACCTACTAAACCGACCTTCGGGTTGATTACTGTGTTTTATGGTGGGAAGTTTACTACAGGTTCAAATAAAAATTAAATCAAGTGAGGGTAATTTGTAAATAAAGCATACTTTTAATATGCTATCAGAATTGAGCCAACGTGAATCAAATGTCCGATCCAATTGAATGCAGCCATCACACCCATTAGTATTATTTTACATAGTCCGTACAATAAATACGCGACCTGGTGCAATCTGGCGGCCGTGACGCGGACTATAGACCCGCCCACTAGCGGCGCTAGTTGCCTGAGACCCAATGAGCAGTTTGGCGGATCGTCGACTTGCGTGTATGGTGCCACTTATGTTAGTTTCTGCTGTCCTTGTTTTTACTCTTCGTCGAAAATGGAAAATGACGAAATCACGGAACAACGAGTAAAAATCAATTTTTTATATTTGTATCTATTCCCGTGTATTATCAAATTAGACAATTGCAGGCAGAGTCCACCTTTTCCTTATTTTCCAGAAGCGATGGAATTTAGCAAGAAGAAAAGCAATAATATGAAAGATTGTTTATCGTATAATTTAATTAACTCTGATTAAAATGTTTATTTCTAAAAATAATAATAATAATATAAATTTTAGTCTTACTTTACATTTAGCTCTTTTTATAAGGAAGAGCTTTTTAAAAAAATATATATTGAAAATCAATTCCTTTTTGCCAAACAACCGTTTCAAAATTCTAGAGAGACTTTACGGAAAAATAATTGACGTTTCCTGGTTCACAGACTCCAGTAATTTAAATCCGCTTTGTTTAAAACATACATTCACTGGAATTAATTCATTTGTTTAATGCCGATAATTTAATTTATGAATTCCCTAAAGCACGAGCGATTCCTTGCGATATTCATGTGAAAAAAAGAAAGGTAATAAAAATTTGATATCACCTTAATTAAAGCCAAAACGATAGAGATAAAAAGGAGAATACGTAGTTATTCATAATATAAATTACACATTTCGTTCGATGTACTTTATTTTAAATGCTATTTCTCGGCATGTGGATTTTTTACAATCAATAAAACAATGCAGTTATTTTAGTACCATCTACTAAGCAAATCCTATTTCCGTAGGATAAAAAATAAGTACACACGGGGATACAAGTATAACGATGCAGACATTTAATGAACTGAATAGAAGTGTTTGAAGAGATAAGCAAATTCAAAATATGATACATGGATGTGACATAAAATGACTACGCTATGAATACGTGACGTTAAATGCAAAATATGAAAGCAAAGGGAAATAAGATAGAGTCAAATGAGTTAAGTGGACACACATTTCCCACTTTGAAAGCTGGATTGCAAAATTGACAGTCCGCGAATAGGACAAAGAAGTAAGGATTCGTCGTGCGGTTTTATTAATATTTGTATAACATCTCGAAAGGACGTTGTGCGTAGAATGCAACTGAAGTGCTCTGAGCTGGGTGAAAATAGGAGATGATAAGTGCCTCTCTATTATAACTAGGGCAATTTTTTCAGCCATAGAATTTCATTCGTGGAAATAAATAAATGTCTTTCCCCCTCGCACAAAGCATGTCAAATTACTGGGCATATTTAATATATTAACTCGTAAATTCATTGTTACTTTAAACTTTATTTTCTACACTCTTCGAGGGGGAAACCACATCATTACTTATCCCACGACTTTATTATGGACGCTAATTTTAGACAGAATAAGTCCTGACAACTAAGGGACCAGGCTCACTAGACTGTGTGATGTGTCCGGCGGCGGGAGAGGAAAGTTTTTGCGGTCGTCATCGGATGAAATCCTCACGAACCGGAATTGATAGCAGCTGCAAAAAAAGCTAAAATGAGGATAGCCAAACAAGTTAGAATGATTTTGAGGGCAGAAATATCTTCTTTGTTTTATACACTCCATCTGTGCAAAGTTATGATCTGAACCCAGAACCATTCCCGTGAAACGAAGCTAATTAATCACGATGCTTCTAAATCTAAGATACCTAACCATGACATGGCATAAATGCTATCATTCTCAAACTTCTGACATTTTCCACGCACACAATCTCGTTTTGGTTTTGAAACAAGTATTCATACTGTTAAACCCTGACTCCCGCAGAACCCTACTTCTTTCTCTCCGCGGATATTCCTTTTTTCTAAAGCACAAACTCTTATTTTACTACCATTTATTTTTCCTCCTACCAATCGCGTTTTAATCCTCCACCATTCTTATAAGTTTTCTTTCAGAGAAAAACACGATTGTTTCCTTTGATTTATCATATAAATTTTTCCTTACAGCCTTTGGTTACTTGCAGGCATTTACCTGAGTTTTGGCTGTTTTCGATAATTCAACTTTAAATTCTACCATTATTTCAATGCAACAAATTTAAAGTGTAAAAATCATTCGCCTTGACCGATTGATATTTACACTCTGATATTGTTTCATTGAAATGCATGTTAGCGGATGACTCCGTTAAAAGTTACTTTTGCGGCATCTCCCGCAGTTTATTGAAATTCTACCAATATTATTCAATCACTCACTTGTTTTTTTTATTTTCTATACTTTTCCAACCTTTTATTCAATATTACTACCACATCTCACTAGTTTAATTCTTCTCCTCCGTATGCTAATCCCCCACTATCCTTCCAGTTCACTTGGGAAAGTCCTAAAATATTTGAACTTCCCCTCTCCAACTCCAGTCATCTATTTTCTAATTTTCTCGCCCCAACAACTTTCTATCATTCCAAAGCCCTTAAATACCACGTTTTTTCTCTTTTGCGACTTCTGTCCTGCGGCTGCTGCTTTATCATTGCAAGAATTTCAAGGGATGGTGACCGCGGAAGCCTTACCCTCTCCGTTATGTGTGATGTACGATGAATTGGATTGAGAAATCATAAAAGAGAGAGAGCGTGAGTACGAGAGAATACGTGAGTCCAAAAAATCAGTAATTTTCAATATGTACGCGGAGAAAATGATGAAATATGCATGGGAAAAGCTGGTATGATTTTCGATACAGAATTATTTAAAACAAATTTGCCAATCTGGTCAAGGTGACCAGTCAATGAAGGAGTTACAATTATTGTTGATTAAATTAGATGAATCCGAGCGATAAGAATCAATGTAAACAAACGAAGTCAATGCTTTCAAGAAAACCGAAGGGCGAAAACTAGAATATGTGGAGTAGTTTACTCACGTTTATTTACGGTATTTAGGACCAAGATGGTCAAAATAGTTGGAATTTAAGAATATTAACTGCGGTAGGTAAGAAGTTCTCATAAATACGAGGAAAATGATTGTAAGTGAGACAAGTTAGATTGTAAAAAAATCGAAAACAAGGTATCGAGCACTTGGAATACATCCCATGTACCGCAAAACACATTCTGAACGAAACATATCCTTATTTAAGAAGACGTCCGTATATTTCGCGATGTCATGTGAATTTGGTGAACGCTTTGATTCAATAATCAATGTGCTCACGATCTGCGCAAACTTCTAACAAAGCCAATACGATGCGGATACTCAAAGTGAATATTAAAATGATACTTTTTTCACCCTCACACATTTTCTATAAAGGAGCAGAAAAAATACTTGAAGTTTATTTAAGACAAATACCACCAAGGAAAAAATATACTCCATTGTACACCGTCACTTTCCTCCGCAATTTCCTCACGAACGTGAACGTGATCCGACGAAACGAAGGGAAAGGAAACAAAGGGAAAAGGACGAATGAGACAGTCTGGGAGGCTGCGACGTCGAAGGGTAGGGCAAAGGTCGAAGATCCAGGAAATGCAGAGTCTAGATTGGGGAAAGCGGTGAGGGTGCGAGTATCGAACGACGGCGCAAACAAGGGGCATGTGATCCCCCCTCTCGCGGAAAAGGAGGCTTGGAAAGAGAAGGAGGGTGATGGGGGGAGAGAGAGAGTGGAGGAGGACGGAGGGGCTGGAAAGAGAGCGACGGGGATGAGGAGCAGGCCGAGGGTGTGAGTGGTCCGTCAGGGGGCTGAAGTTTGAAGCCTCTATGACGACGGCTTCCTCCATATGAAACATAACAGGAGTGGGAAGAAAGAAAGAAAGAAGCCAAGAAGAAGAAAATTTCGTGTGGGTGCGGGCGCTAGCGGGGGCAGCTTCTTCTGTCGTGGGCGAATGGAAGAAGGGAGGCTGACTAGCGTGATTTGAGAGAGAGAGAAAGAGCCTTGGCGTCGCAAAGGCGGAAAGCGAAAGATGCCATATTGTCTTCGATTACTGTAGACTATAGAACCTGTCAAACGCTTCGGTGCTTATCTTACCCAAGGTCTCTCCTGAGGAAAACAATAATGCGGCGAACATAAGGCCAAGAGAGCAAGTAATTAGGATAATTATAGTATTGAGAAATGCGATGAGAAAGTGTAAGAACGACGCTATCTTTTGTCGTTTGGTATTGGAACAAACTACAAGAATCCTCTATAGTTAGCTAACAGTTTCAGGCTTAATTTGTGGAATTCCTTCATGGTGAGGGTAAAAGAAAGAGAAAAAACTGCACTTCCACGCACTTTTAATACAACACAACCATGGTTTCGATGCTGCGCATCATCATCAGGTACACTTGAACAAAATTTTTCAACTTATATAGGAGGCGCCAGGTGGGGGAAGTTAGGGAGAGGGGTGGTACTGTAGCAATCATTGGTGGGTGAAGGGAAGGTGAGGGTGATCTATTGGATGCAGAAGGTACAAAGGGGGATGTTTGCTTGCAATGGCTGACCATCATTAACGGAGGGTCGGTGACTGTCACTGCCTTGGTGGGGGAGGGGATGGTGTGGGAAGGCATTCAAGAATTTAAGGAGAGGGGAACGCGAGAGGTAAAGGACATCGTTGACCACCTCAAGGTTACCGAATTGAAGGGATTCCCAAATTTCCAGCTCCTCCAGAGCGTTCAGCCGGCGACCTTTCGTTTCTGTGTGTAAAATTTCTGCTGTGAAGTTACTGGAATGATTGTAGTCTAAGAGGTGTTTGGCGAATTGTGATCTGTTGTCTTTCTTCCTGAAGCATGAACGGTGTTCCTTAATCCTAATGTCGAAAGTCCTCCCAGTCTGCCCGATGTAGATGGCGTTGCAGTCTGCAAAATTGAGTTTATAAACTCCACTTTGTTACATAACGTCAATTTTGTCTTAAAGGTAAACCTATTTAGTTTTTCAAAGTGTGTGAATTGTAAAAAGCGGATTTGATATTGTTTTTGGCAGTATTTGTTGTATTCTGAGTGAGAAATGGCCAAGGAATGAAATTCTTTGCCATTGGTGCCTGTCCGGTTTGGATGTGTGATATATGGATTTCAGCACTATTTGTCTATGTTTTCTGTTGTACATGCTGTCGTTCAATGTTTCAGTGCAACCGTTGTTGACGGAAATCTGTTTTAAAATGTGGAGTTCCCCGTGTTAATCGTGAGTTGTGAGTGAGAGAGAGGAGAGCCCATAGCCAAGCCTTCTAATTGTTTATAATGATCCCCGTTGAACAAAAAGCTACACTAATTTACGCACAGAGTTAACAATTCCCACAATTCACTAGTCACTGGATGCAGCCTTTCATTCAGAAAACATACAGCCTTTCAAACCATGTTACACAGAGTATGCAATATCCCAGTGCCAATTCACAACAAACACGGGGATATAGTATAGTTAGTATACTACTAGTATACTCTGGAGTATACTGCCAGAATATGGGATCCTCATAATATAAATTTGATTTCGGAATTAGATCGAGTTCAGCGGAGGGGGGCTAGATCTGTCAAACATTGTAATGACCAACGCAGCAGCGTATCTACTTTGCTAGACAATTTAGATTGGGATTCTCTTACGCAGCGGCGTTTATTATATAGATTAAAAGTATTAAAAAAATTAGGAATGGGCCCATTTCCGATGACATCAAGAATATAATACGAACCCCAACGTATTACGGTCGGAGGGATCACGAACATAAGATTTGAGAGATAGACTGCAAAACTGACAGGTTTAAAATGTCATTTTTCCTAGAACGATAAGAGACCAGAATGCTTGTAGTCGAAATCCCCCAGGAGTCAGTTCATCACAATAAATATTAACGTACTGCGCGACGCAGTACGTTCATACTTACTGCAGTACTGCGGACTGCGCCAGGATAAAAATACATATTTTTGTTACAGGCTCCCCCCACCTTCCCCCACCTATTTGAAAAACCCAAACCCCCTCATCCCTTACCCTTTCCTCCTAGTGCTACACCCCCTGCAACACACCTTTTTTGGTGGCTCGCAGGGTGTTTATGTAGATGTAACTCTTGAATATTTTCTTCATCAATCTGATCAACAATCTGATCAACTGAAATATCCTGGTGAGTTAATGAAAACAGTGCGATAAACCCAATGTTGGAAAAGCATGACAGGCTTTGGCCGTATTAACTGATACACATCATCGATTAAAGAAACTATATCAATTACATAGAAATCAATTTTTCAAAAACATTGCTGTTAGGCGTACGGCTTTAATGTCTCTCGGTCTTAGCATAGATGTACTTATACTTGCCGAGCAAGCAAATACTGCTATATGGAGACGACCAAGCATTTAAAGAAGAGAAAAGAGAAAGTGCAATGTCCGAGTCAAAAACGCAACAAACTTTAGACGCTCAGAATGATTTATTCGCAAAAAATACGCCTTATGGGCGAAGCGGCTGGGGAAAGGGAGGGGCAATTTGTTATGAAAGGCAAGAAAGTGAGGCAAGTTGAAAGGGTAATTACCGAGAGAAAAGATCAGAATCAGACCACCACGCACCAAAAAATACGGAATAAAGCACTTACCAAGATAACTGATATCATTCATGGATAAGTTTCAGGCGTTGAAAAACAAATACTGCTAATGATTTAGTTATAACGGCCAGAGAAGAAACAAAGGAAAATGGCCCAGTTGAGATATTAGATAAGTTTTCCATTTAATAATTGGATGAGCACGAAGAAAAATAGAAATAGTTATTATGAAAAATATGTCTAAAAACTTCAATAATATGTTTAGCCATTGGAGAGCCAGTCCTACAAAAAGGTTACGGTCCAAAGTATCTAATGACTGTCAAATTAACGTTACGAACGGTGACTTCTAAACATTTCCAGGAAGAAGATTGTCTTGCATGATGAGGTAAAATGCAAATTGCTAAAAAGTATCTTAAAAACAAACCGAAGTGTTTTCAAAATTTATGTTTTAAATATATTCACTATCTAAGGTGGAAAGTACTTATGAAGAAGTATGGGTTTCGAAAAACTACTTGAAACCGGCAATACGGAGTTCAACGTTCTTGACAAACGTTTGCAATATTACTACTTCTTACAGACCGTTTATGAACACTGAGAGATTTAAAGAGCAAACCGATAATTTGAAAAATCTATTCGGAAATCGAAAGTAAGGGCAAAAGAATCACCGAAAAAACGTTTTCCGTAGCCCCTTTTTTCTCATTTTCATTGCTGTACCCTGATATAGGATACACATGTGCAACAATATATATGTATATAAGTGTATATATATATATATATATATTATTAGGTAATCTACCGTTTAAGGTAGGTTTTTGGATGGACACAACTATCAAATAAATATTTTCTGACTCCGAACAAAACACAATTCAGTAACCTACTCTACATCATGTACCTCTTCATCTCTGTCTACTTCCTTCCTCCCTTCATCCCGTCCAACATCCCTATCCTGTTCCTTCCCATTCCTCGTTTGCCTAACCTTCTCCCCTCTATTACCGTCTTCAACATCCTACTGCCGCTCAATACGCCTTATATACGAGTATTAGCACAATAACTTATTTGATTTCTCATTTGGCTTACAAGTTTAGTGGATAAGGTGGAAATGTGTAAATTCCAAGCGGAATAAAGTTTTATTGAGCGGGACGTGACCTTTGACTTGCCGTGAGTTCATGCAGCCATGGAAGAATGGCATTTTAGGGATAAGGATGTGAGAGGGAGTCAGTTTAGAGTGGAATGGGTACACGGAGGGGTGTCTCGGAGAGTATGGTGGCCATTTTTGCGGGATATTTGAGGGAATTGTGGTAATGGATAAGAGATTTAGATAGGGAAAGGGACACAAAGGCAAGAAGATAGTCCTGAGGGATAGGAAGAGAACATTCGCAGAATCGATACCCCGGCAACAATAGACGAACTGATCTGATGAAAGCAACGAAGAATAAGATGACATCATGAGCTGTAAAGCCCATCTTATCACTGTTGGAGGAAACACCGAGTTGAAAAAAAAACACCTTGATCCACAGAACTCCATGGTTGGACGAGCGACGGTGCCAACAAGACCGCCGTAAAATGTGTGACGCCGTGCCGTGTGTCCTCAATGCGTAGTGTATATTGTATTCAAGGCGGTTGAGGAGCGACTAAGTCTCCTACTACTTAGAAATTTACATTTAAGTGTTTCATGTTGTTTTATCTCCGTCTTCCTAATATTTGTCCCGTCCTTAAGTTATCACATACATATGCACAGGGTGATCGATTAACGATATTAGTGCACAACTTCAGGTTGTGGTCGAAAATGTCAATTTAAGCAGTTTTTGAGCTATGAACCTGAAATCGGAATTTATTATTAACGCAGCTAGGGCAGCGCAAACATTTCATTCAGCCTGTCCTAGAGTAGTCATAAATACGTGTAAATGTAGAATAACGTCATAAAGTTTAGCTAGCCATTTTTTATACATTTACAAAATACATGAGTCTTTGTATATCCTGAACAAATTTACTTTAATGAGCACATGGAACAAGATGTATATAATGGATTTCAGAATTGACTTCATTGGGCGTGTTACTCAATGCGTTTTTCTACAATGAATTTCTAATGGTTCCTAAAGAAATGCTTTCCAAATAATATTAGAATATTATTTACAATATTTTGTATAAGCTAATAAACATTTGAATAGAAAACAAATAGACATAAAATCAAATAGTTCATTGAATTTACTTCGTATGAAATTGTTCTAGAGTTCGTACGTTCGCTTCAATATACTGAATTTTAAAACAACATAACTCTCACTGCCTTCAAATAAGCAATTCAGCACCCTGAACTCTTCGAAGTTATAAGAACAAAAATCTTTCCCTCGATTTTTTGAGGAACCAAAATCATATGGAAAATGAACAGGAAGTGAATTAAATTTGAATTAAATTTTGCGTCAAAGTCATAACTTTTAAACTAAATATTTTCAACTTGCGGTATTGCTGTGGATTTAATTAGTAGGCTTTGATTTTAGAGATGGTGCTGATGGTGATGGTGGTACCATGTCGTGATACATAAATGATAACAGTAGTAATTTCACAAGGTATTTCAGCACAAGATACACATGCCGGACTTGACTCAAACCCAGAAACCTCGTGTAAGTGGAGATGCGATTTGGCCACAGAGATGACCACATCGGTCATTCATCAGGAAAAATAAATTTTCTTTTTTTGCTAGATTTGAGAAGAAAATTTAGAAGAAGATTGAAATAAAAATAATTACTCATAAATAAAGTGACTGCTACAGAAAAATAAAGATGGAGCTGGGTGGGCGTGAAGAAGCGGTGAGTCGTGCAACATCTTGAGTGGTAATGGTTGAGGAAGACGGCGCCAAGAGGGAGGATTAAAATTGAGGAGGCGGGCCGAGGGAAATAGTCGACGGCTGGAAATCAGTGGCATCATTTAAAAAAAGGAGAAAACTGCAGGGAAGGGCGGATACGCTGTTCCGCAGTTTCCTTTTTCTCGAAAATCCGGGAAGGACCCCGAAAAAGACCATTTAATGACGGAAATGAATGATTAGAGCTCCAGCCTCATCGTTAATGAGTGCGTGCCTCGAGGTAATAATCGAATAGCGACCGTGCGAATAGAAGAGGGTGGAGAGTGAGAGGGGAAGCTTTGTGGATTCAATTCTCATCCACCCATTTCCCACCCTTCCCCCCCCCCCGATACCAAAACTCTCTTTTATTCCTTTAGCATCCCCTCCCCCCTTTAGGTTTATTATTTTTGAGTCATCGTTTTTTTGGGCGGCGTGACGCGTATATGATCATTCGTATGATAATGCCATTACGCTTGACGAAGGTGGGGGAGATTTTTGGGGACGCCGGAGGTTTTTGAGGTTGGGCCCCGTAACTGAATTTCCCTATTTTCTCTCTGGAACGTTTAATCCTTTATCAGGTTGGATTCAATATTCGGGGTTTTTCGGCGCTTTACGAAAAAGAGGGCAATTGATAACACGAGCTTTCCATCGTCATTTAACGAAGCTATGCGGTGCGTGGCGTTCTTTCAATTACGTGTATATCTGTCACCTCACACCTTTGTCACCCACGGTCACAATTTTTCCTTTAAAGCTAAATAATAAAAAAAAGTACAAAGAGCGTTCCAAAAAATCAAAATAAACCGTTGAACACGGTAGTGGTTGCAAAATCTTCGTTCGTATGTGCATCAAATACATCCCCATCAGAGGGCAAAAGGGGAACTTTTTTACAAAAAGAAAATCAAAAAACTAATTTCAAATTAATACGAAAAGGAACGAATTTGAAAATCTATCGCTAGACGAGGCACTCATTTGGTAGCTCAAATGCTGTGACATGTGTACGATTTTCCATTTAATTCAGAAATTTGTCGACGTCATTGAGAAAAAAGTAGTTTTATCTTTAAGTTAAGACGTGAAGAAGGAAAATTGTAAAAAAAACCTTATTTGAAAAATACATATTTTGAAGTTGGTTTACACAATGATATAAAAGTTGACCATAAAGGCAATGTCATATAACTGTTATAGAGTTTAGAAAGTTGTTTGTTAGTTTTAGTTTGTTAGAAAAGATTTCTAACAAACTTTAAATCATTTGACACCTTTTAAAAACGTAGCAGAGAATTCTCTAATGGAATAAGTATGTCATGGTTGAACAGAATTAACCAAAATTTGATACTTTATGCTCACTACCAAGGACAAAATTCATTCCCATGAAAGTATTCCATGCGTAGAGCTTCTTTGTTTTACGTAATTCTTCATTAGCCCTCTTCATTTGTCTCTTGGTTTTCGATGTGTGTTTCGATGCATGAAATATCACTCTCAATATTCTCTATTCATTGAATTTGCCTGTTGTTATTTTCTTCAGTATTGCTGTCATCAACACACTTCTCAAAGGTCAATGGTAGTGTTCCGCTGCCGTAGTTATCTCTGATTATTCCAAAGAAGTCACCAATAATTTGACTTCGAGTACTTGATTAATTCTTCGTCTATTGTAAACTCCTAGTGTCATGCTGTTCTACACGAATTTCACTGTTCTTTTTCATTATCTTCCCAATATTTCTGGGCCCCAAACGTCTTCTTCAATCACCATTTTTCTTTAAATCAATAAAATCCAAATGGTTTGAGCCCTTGTTAGTGTTATTTCATTGAAAATACCTTCCATCTCTTTTTAATATCTTCATCTACAATTAGTATAATTCTATCAGCACCTAAGACATTCTGGGATTTGGTTTCCCTTTCTTCGAATTGTATCTTCATCAGTTCATAAGAAGTTTACTGTTTCTCTTATGTTGTCACTCATTTCCACGCAGCAGGATTTTATCTACTCTTCAAAAATATATTTTAACTCGATTTGCTGAATCCAGTCGCTCGCGAACTTGGCTGGGACATAAATAGATATCAAATTGATTTTTCCAAATTTATCTGAAACCAGATAAATTTATCTGTTGGAAAAGAAAAAAAACTTGACACGTAAACGTTAATTAAAATCTGGCTCACCTTTCTGATAATTTGAAAATATGCTTTATGTCCGCCCAATTATTAAAATGTTTTCAAATCATTTCAATACAATGAATGAAAGCCGAAATAAAAAAGATTTAGAAGTCCAGAGTTTCTGTCGCTCCTATCGTATGCTTCTATCTAACGAGGGATTGGAAAAAATAAGGGACCATCTACCCTCAATCTTGTCTCAATAAAGACAATTATTGTTATAATTATTAATATTATCTCAGTCTCTCCGGAAACCGGCGTAAAGTATCACAAAATGAGCCGGTTGAAGGTCACTACATTGGTCGTATAGCTGACAATTGAGGCTATAATGTATAATAATAGTAATAGTAGAACAAAGATTAAAATCTTTTTCTCTAAATACTGATGTGGTGATGAAAACAAGATTTCAAACTTCCTTATTCTATTTCAGCCAAAATGTATTGTAATTTAGACATTCGTCATTATAATACATGCATACATTCACTTCCGTTGGAACATATACACATAGTTTCGGATTATTACATTCGCTGGAGAGTTATATACTACGTTGAATTTTTTGTGCCGAAGAAAAGCTTGATTCATAAAATCTAAGTTATGCATTCTCGTGAATGGCACACAAAAGCCTTTCAGACGGCTGAGTAGCAGAAGTAACTAGAGCGAACAGGAACTCGAGTACGTAAGTGTTGTCATCACAAATCCCCGAACGGCTTAGGCGGGGAGGAAATGTGCAAGCCTCACCCAGTCGGCAGCTTCAGATGAGAAGAACCCGCACACTCTGCCTCGTTATATTTTACGATATATCTTTTCAACCAAATGCCCGCGGGAAGCGACTCGTGAGCGGCCCCGGGGAAACGGGGGTCCCTCTCGGAGGACGACACATACGAAGTACGACTCTAGGGGAAAGAGGAGCGGAGAGAGCGACAGGGTGAGAACAAAAGACGACGGTTGATCGGGTCAAAAAATGAAAGGCGAGGGGAACGTTAGAATATGGTCAAAATGGCGACTGGGACGGTGACAAAAGACTTTCGACTTTTTTCTCCCTTGGCGCTCTATCCCTCCGCACTCCCTGACGCCGGCGTTCGGAGCGGTTCCTCAAGAGAACGAGACGGCGGATGGCAATGAGATCCGGAAAAAGAGTGCCAGGGGTTTGCGAAGGGATAAGGAAAGGGAGGAGATAGGGAGAGGGAGATAGGAAAAAGGAAAAATCATGGAGCGAGGAAGTAGCGCAGGAAGATGGAGGCCATCCGTTAGGACAAATAACAAAAGGATTGCTATAAAAAGTGGAGCAAATGGAAACGGAAGCTGCGTCAAGACACGCATCCCGAAGAATCCAACGGTTCTCCTCAATCCCCTTCCCCTCCACCCGCGACCACTCTCACCTCCACCCAGATCCCCCGCTTGTGGCGCTCCCGCACGCGAGATCATTATTAATCATCCCAAGAGCCAATTGAGTGAATTGATTCAGCGGTAGTGTTGCTTCCGTACTTATTTCTTCTCCGTGCTCTTCCAATCCAAAAAAGATATTCTTGTATGATTAGAGGTCGATTTCATCGAGATACTGCGCAGGGTTTCCTCGCCCATCCATAGGATACGTATCTCAACCGAACGAGAGGTGTTAGAGGTGGATAATATTAATCGGAAAAACGATCTCGAAATTTTAAAGAAAAATTCCAGAGTTATTAATTTCTCAACCATAATAATAAATCAGTATTTCAATCCTAGGATTGGTTTACTGCAGCCCTCCGTCCTACTCTATTTAATGTCAATTCCGTCAATCCTTGATACCTTCTCTGTTTTACTTCCTCCTTAGCTTGTCCTATGTACTTGTCTCTTGGCCTTCCTCGTGGAATCTTCCCTTCTATTTTTCCTTCTATGACATTCCTAATCAATCCATTGTGCCTCAATGTGTGTCCGATCCATCTATTTCTTCTATGCCGTAGAGCTCTCCATATGGTCCTTTCCTCCTCTGCTCTATATACTTCCTCTTTCCTTACTGTGCTTGTTCATTTAACCTTCAGCATTCTCCTCCAGGGGGATCGGGATGTTGCGGAAGCTAAGGTACAGGCTTCCCACCAAGAAGGCCCGGGTTTAAATCCTGGAGACAACAAATATTTTTCAGTGGCATCCCGATCCCTGCTTGAGGTGCTTTGTGGAGAACACTTTGGGTGAGTACGACGTCCGTCGGATAGGACGTGAAACTGCGGGCGCCTTTAGACTAGAGTAAGCTAATGCCGACGCCGGGTTTCTCTCCACCCTTTCGCTTGTCCACTTTTCCAACATTCCAAGTCTCGGAATCATAGTGTGCCATGTGCCACAGGAAAGCCATGACGATTTGCTTCCTTGTTTCCACCATTGGGTTCTTTGAACATAGTAATTGCTTCCTCTTCATAAATGCTTTCTTAGCTTGGGCTACTGATTGCTTGATTGATTGTTTGATTGTTAGTAGAGCTTCTTCCAACCCATGTTATGCTCCTACCAGAGTAAGGATTCCACTTGCTCTGGTTTTACCCCTCGAAAGTCTTTGACAATAGAGTTTATTAAATACAGGCTTTCAATAATCACTATAGGTAACTACGCAAACATAATAATTATAAGTTTTATTTTGTGTAAATAAAACCACAGTCGTTTTGAGTGGCTGAAGGTGCTAGCCCATAGGGCTCATCCCGAATAAGCCTCATGATGGCCTCTTAAACTCACCCACTACAAAGAAAAGGGCTTATTTTTTCTTAATTTTCCTCAAATTTTTATTTGTCACAAAGTTTCACAGAAATTCATACTTAAGTTTAATTTACTCGTTGAATGGATTGTCAAAGTACATCAATCAAAAGTTAAATAGGGATCTGCCTTTCGCTCTTTACGCTGTGCCAACTCCACTGCCGCTCAATCATTCGATTTGTAATAAATTTTAATTTTCCTTTTTTTTTGTCATTACATAATGCCTCCATAAAAACCAATGAAAATTTGCAGAATTGGTACAGAGACGGCAGGCCTCAGATAGTATGGCTTTACGATAAGTGTCCAGGTCACAAATCACCACAAAAATACTGGAATCAGTAAAATTCAGCTATACTTTCCACTCCATTACAATAAATATGGAATTTTAAAGACAAAAAATATATTATTTGAAGATTTCAACCAAGTCACATGTAATATCCACTAGAGCCTTAGAAAACTTTCCAAATGAATATGAAATAAGAATCTTATTCTGCCCATGGTTCATTTATTTACGAGCAGGTGTTCAAAGTTCTAAAATAGTTTTATATATTTACTTTTGAAATGAAAATCATCCCTATGCATGACATACTACGATATTGACTTTTTTTTCGCCATTCGTCAGGAATCCTAGGTCAGCATTTCAGCAGTATCAAAACACGTTAACAATTAAATCAGTAAGAATATTTTAATCACTAACTGGTGTTTAACAGGTAACTAAGTGTTCTGAAGATTTGCTGTATTTGATTCTCCAGTTTTGCCATTGACGTTGGCCAAAATATTTCTAATTTTATATAAGTTCATAAGTAAATTCAGAAAGGTATCAGTTAGATTATATTATGGTTAGGCACAGGTTTAGGAACAGTGTGATAAATTCGCACAGTTTCCCAGGAGCGGATGCGGACTCTGACCACAATTTAGTTGTTATGAAATGTAATGTTCGTTTCAAGAAGATAAGGCAAGGGCGGCGGGCTAAAAAATGGAATTTAGAAGCAGTAAATGAATTAACGAGGAAGGAGTATCAGGAGGCTATAGAGAAAATGATGGATGATGGTAAAGAACTGAGTACTATCGAAGAAAAATGGGAATGTATCAAGAAAGGGATATTGGAAGCCGCTAAAGACACTATAGGAACCGTTAATGGGAAAAGGATAAGGAAACCATGGGTAACGGAGGAGATGATTGCAAAGATGGATGAGAGAAGAAGATGGAAAAATGTAAACACAGAGTTAGGCAAAATGAAGTACAAAGAGTTAAACAATAAATTGAGAAGGGCCACAAATAAAGCAAAAGAAGAATGGTGGAAAACGCAATGCGAGGATATGGAAAGTTTACAGAAGAAGGGTGAAATTGGTGCTCTATACAGCAAGGTTAAGTTATTATCGGGAAGTAAGAAGGCAAGATGTGTGCTAACAGTTAAAGATAAATGGGGTAAGATAATAGTTGAACCAGGAAAAATCCAAGAGAGATGGAAGGAATATATAGAAACACTGTATGGTAAAGAACTTAGGCCGACAAGGTTAGACATAGAAGAGGAACATGACGTAGAAGAAGATAGCTTAGGTCCAGGCATACTCGACGATGAAATAGAAAGGGCATTAAAGGAGATGAAAGCAAATAAGGCTGTGGGGGTGGACAATATTCCTGTAGAAATGTTAAAATGGTTAGGGAAAGGTGGGAAGAAGGCCATATATGGACTGATTCGTAGTATCTATGAGGAAGGAATCTGGCCGGAAGATTTTGTGAGATCGGTGTTAGTTCCTATTCCAAAAAAGGCAAAGGCTTCGTCATGTGAGGATTACAGAACAATAAGTTTGATATCCCACGCAGCTAAAGTTATTCTCAGGATCATCAACAAAAGGATAGAGAGTAAGGCAAATGATTACTTAGGGGATGATCAGTTTGGGTTCAGGAAAGGAAGAGGTACGCGTGATGCCATTGCAGTAATGAGATCACTAGTCGAGAGGAATATAGAATACAACCAGGACGTTTTTGCCTGTTTTGTAGATTTCGAAAAAGCGTTTGATAGAGTGAATTGGGAAAAATTAATGCGTGTATTGCAGAAAATAGGAATGGATTGGAGGGACAGGAGACTGATCCGCAACCTGTACATGTCTCAGACTGCTCAGGTGCGAGTGGGGAACGGAGAGTCCGGATGGGCAGTGTTAGGAAGAGGTGTAAGGCAGGGTTGCCCATTGTCACCGGTACTGTTCAACGTATATGTAGAGGAAATGATTAAAGAGGCATGGGAAGAACTGGAGGTAGGAATGAAAGTCGGAGGGGAATTCGTAAAATCGGTTAGGTTTGCTGATGACCAAGCATTAGTTGCTCAGTCAGCCAAGGGGTTGCAAGCATTGTTGAGTGAATTGGAGGTTCAGTGCGATAAATATGGGATGAGAATCAATATTAATAAAACAAAGGTTATGCGATTTTCCAGAAAGAAAAAGGCTAAGCTAAATATTAAAATAGGAGGGGAAAAAATAGAGCAGGTAGAACAGTTTACATATCTCGGAAGTGTTTTGGACCAACACGGTCAAAGTGGTAGGGACGTAAGGAGAAGAATTGCGCTAGGCAAGGAGGCTTTCTCAAGGAGGAGGGAGTTGATGACGGGGACGTTGAGTAGGGATGTTAAGACAAGACTCGTAAAAACTCTGATATGGAGCGTAGCTATGTACGGCGCGGAAACGTGGTCGCTGAAGCAGGAGGATAGACGTAGATTGGAGGCTTTTGAAATGTGGGTGTGGAGAAGAATGGAAAAGGTGAAATGGACCGAAAGGAAAACAAATGAGGAAGTACTGGAAATGGTGGGTGAGGAGAGGGGTTTGTTGAGAGAAATCCTATGGAGGCAGGAAAAATGGATGAAGGGCGTATTGAGCGGTAGTGGAATGTTGAAGAGGGTAATAGAGGGAAGAATGTTGGGAAAGCGAGGTAAGGGTAGGAACAGGATAGGGATGTTGGACGAGATGAAGGGAGGAAAGAAGTACACCGAGATGAAGAGGGACCTGATATAGATTAGTTTGCTAGGTGGGGAGTCACAAAATGTTTATTTGATAGTTGGGTCCATCCAAAAACCTACCTTAACCGGTAGATTACCTAAAAAAAAAAAAAAAAAAAATAAGTTCATAAGTGACAGTTCACACATGTCTTGGAAAGCATCTACTACCTGCCAACTATTAAAATGTACGCTGCATATGCTTATGAATCTTCCAGTAACTAACAGTCGACTTTCGATGGTTTCTAGCTCAACTTTGTGGAAATCCAAGGTCATTAAATGAAGAAAACAATGTATTTTTCCACTGTTCTTTATTTTGGTGCTACTATTTTCAACGTTTAGGCGTCATCATAAAGCTCTTACTCTAGCTCAGACGTTTCAGCAGGGCACGTTGTATGATTGGCTTACGTCCTTCGGTTCAACTGACTAAAAGTACAACGTCTGTCCCAAAATTTGAAGGCCTGAGTCGATTATAAAACATTTATTGCCTGAATTAATACATTCACTCAAAATTATTTGAAGTAGCACCCTATTGCGTCCACACAACGCTGCCAGCGGGTTTTCAGCGCCTCGAATGATACGAGATGATTTGATCTCGTACTTTTGATTCCATCAGTTTTTTTTTCATTCGCTTCCCTATTCGATTCCCTATGCCACAGATATAATCATAGCAACAAATGATAGAATTAACTTCCATAAGTATTTATGAAGACAATCGTTTTATATCTCCAACTTATAATGATTCTATCACCGTTTTTAACGGAATATTATGTTGAAGTTAAAATACGTACATTAGGGTTGGATAAGTTAAACTAAATTGGTAAAATAATAGCAACCGCCGTCCTTATACCATATGGTGTTTATATTAAAAATTATCTCCACCTTTAAAAATGTGAAGAACGCAAGAGATATACTCCAATTGATTTTTTTTGTTCACAGTGAACTATATTATAGAACGTTTAGGCATCTGAAAGTGCTCTATGTATTTCATAAAATGTATCGGCGTTGCTTTCATTGTTTAATGATGAGAGTCACCATGAACTCTTTAAACACCCCCATCAGCCATTCATCTCACTTAAGGGAAGACATCAGAGAAATTATTTCCTTGAACTAAATATGATATTGCCAAGGCAGAGATTTAATGTTTTAATTAATCTCTCGTTTAGCGAATGAAAAAATTTCTGATGAGAGAATAATATTTTTTCTCATTTTGCTTCCGCTAGTCCAAACACGCCGCTATAAGAGTCTTCGCTTCAAAAGGCTCTTTAGTTAAAGGACTAGAAATGCTTTGATTTATCTTCAAGATAATTAACGTCTTTGTTCATCCCTTGTTATTCGTGATACAACACTATTGAAAATAATTTTTACTCAGAGAAAAGATTTTTTCTGTAATTGATGGGAAACATAGCACTTGAGAAACTCTAAAAATGATCTTTCATAATTAACAGTGCTCTTTTGAGCATAATAAAAAATTTAATTTAATAAAATATCCTCTACTTTAGAATATGTTTGTTAACGTGAAATCTAAGTAACCCATATCACGTAAGTAATGAAAATTGCAAAGACAAAATGTTCAGTCTTATTTAAATGCCTACATTTTAATAGGAATCGATACATTCAACAGACAGTACAAGGATACGAAATTGTCGATAAACCTTGAAAAAACTGTAAGTATTTTTTTCATTAATGACAATAAAAAATCTCTTTTATAAAAACGATACTGCATAAATGGATTGTTTTCAATGAAGTCATTTTTCCTTAACAATCTTTGCATTGAGTCTGTTTTCTCAAATAACATTTTAATTAGTATTTTGGAATAAGTTACCATTAATTCTTGATGGTTGCAATACCATTCAGCTCTGTTTTATTTCTGACCCCACATAAAATAACACCTAAAATACTTTACAAAATGGATTACAATCAGTGAAATCCATATACTTTATGTCTCCCTTCATTCCGTTCAACATGCCAATTCTTTTCCTGCCTTTACCTCGTCTATCCAACATTCTACGCTATTCGATGATCTTCAAATGTCCACAGCCAATCAATTTACCAGACAATTTCTCCTGTCTTGCTTGAAATTCTCATAAAAACTTTCTCACCTCCCCCATCATGCCAAGAACTACTTCGTTTGTTTTTCAACTGCATCGGAAAATCCTCCAGCGTATGTCTATCTTCATGTCTGTACGACCAACTTTCCGCACCGTAGGATATTGCGTTCCAAATACAAGTTTTGCTAGACTTTTTTAAAAGTCTTAATAATTGATCCTGTCATGAATTTCCTCCTCCTTTTAAAAAACTTTTTGACCTAATCTATTCTTCACAAATACTTCATGAATAGGTCAATTGTTATGCATAGATGCTCTAGTTTATTCTTCCGGACCACTCGCCTTTATTGTTTATCGTAACATTGTGAAAAACTCATAACCTTAGTTTTTTCTTATCAATGCTCATTTCAACCTCCCGCAAAATTATTTGCATTACTTTCCACCCTTTAATTATTCAAAAGTAATATCTTTGCCACGTACAATATCAGGCTATGACTCTGTGGTTTTCGAGGACTACTGCCTTTGATTTTTAGGGAATGCGAATTTATACTGCTCTCTTGATTTTTTCTTGAGTGCTTTCTTCGTCATAAAAACTTCATCCTATTTTCCTAGCTTATCGGATGTGCACATACAACCCTGTTCATTTTTAAACTTTATACTTTCTCTACCTTGCATTCATGTATACCTTAGATGTCCCCAGCGAATTCATATTCTCTTTCTATATCAAAACTCACTGGCCTAACATCTCTTCCATTTAGTTCCTCAGTGAATTTTTCCATCTTGCCTGAATCTCTTCCTATTTTACTTTTCCTTGCGTACATCTTGCAGAGTGAGTGGGTTTTTAATACTAATATCCTACTTCTTGACCCTTATTTCACTTCCCTTTAATATACACTCATTTCTTCCTGTCTCTGAAAATCTCCACGCTCACGCACTCTCCATCCCACCAAGTTTCTCTCGCCCTAATAGCTTCTATCCTTAGGTTATTATTTATTTCTTCGTACTTTCATCTTTCTAATTCTATATTCACGTTCTTCCATTCATTTTGAAGTGTTATTAATCCCCTATACTGCAGTACAAGGATTTTCTCCTTTCTCTCTATTCTATTAGTCCTTTCTCTATTTACTGTCTCTATGCCATCATATGCAGCCTTCGTCATCAATTGTTTTAGATATTTACATAGTTTCTCTTTGGATCACCCATTAATTGGTTTTAAGGATTTCTTTTTGGCATTCCTTCCTTTACTCCGCAATCAAATATCTTTCATTTATTATCCTTATGCCTCTTTCCTTTTCTGAATTTTTCATTATGAAGTTACATTTTAGTGGCATTAACTTATGACTGAATCTGCATTTACTCTCGAAAAATGGTGATTTGATATCGCTGTTCCTCGATCTGCGCTGAAACACAATGTCAGCTGACATCTTTCTAAAACCAAGGGAAATTATGGCGTATCAGCCAAGTGTTCTTTGCACCAGAGACTTTCTCGTGATAAAGTACTGACGATTTCATTCTCCACGCGGTATTTTTTTCTTTCTTCACTCTAGTCCTCTAACTCGCATCTTTCTCTCCTCTCGCTCACTACTACCTTCCAACCCTTCTACGTTTATACAACCTTATTTTTTTAAATGTTTTCTTATGGGAAAACTTGCAATTATTTCCTCTAATTGATCGAATTTTTTCTCTATTTCTACCACCCTATGGTTGTTTGCATGAACACCTAACCAGTGGCTGGTTCGTTGGTTCAGCTTTTACCCTCTAATTCTAATATTGTATCATTCTTCTGCTCTGTTTTTGTATGATTCTCCCTACCTTTCTATTCAATTCTGTTATTAAATATCACTCTAGTAATTCCCGGTATCCTCCAATCTCAACACGCCTATATTCACATATCTGAGAAGGCTACAAATTAAAGATCTGATCATAAAAGTACATTAAAACCATGCATTTTACAAGCAAAATATTTATATTATATTTTTTCATCAAATTTTAATGTTTATCTGGCAGAAGTTCATTGATTTGACTCCAGTATTTAGAAAAATGTTCGAGTCAACTGCGGCTATGATGGATGTTAATTATTGATGCTGCATTTAAAGTTTACTTTCAATTAAACAAATAGAATAGGCCTATTTAAAGCTCAGACGTTTATATGTCTATCTATCTAACAATATGATAATTATAAAAAGTATTTTAAATTGCGATCGGGACCACGAACATGTTAACAACCGAAACATTTCACATAAGACGTGTTTGCGAACAGCGAGTTCAGACTTTACTCCCAACAGGGAGTGTGCGTGCAGGTTCGTTTGCAGTTGACATTGATACTACGGGAAGATGAGGTTTTTTTCATATGTTATTCCTACAGATAAAATTCGAATTTTTCATGTTTAATATGAAACAAATAGTAAAGCTCTGTGGCAAAATCTCCGGCATTACCAGCGCCAGCATAAACCATCGTAAAATAAAGGGGTGGGAATTTTATGTGCACATATGTTGTGCTATGTTCCGATATTGTGAGAGTGGTATTTCAGCTTGTCGCACCTTGTCGTATATTTGGAGGATATTGTAAATCATAGACATTTAAATATGAATATGCTTGTTCAGTAGAGAATATATATAAATATTCTTTGTTGAACCACCCTAGTATTTTGTCAAAAAATTATGATTTTAGTTGAGCACCCATCGTTAATTTTCCATCTATCTATCCTGATTTTTATTTTCTAATTTCCCTGTGCCAGTCGTCGTTCCAGCATTCGATGTCAATATTCTAGCATTTGCGTCTCCCTTCTTCGACTTCTTTTCTGCTGCTCGTTATCAGGCAATAGAAGAATTTCATGCGACGAAGTCTTGCCTCTCCAGCCGCCTAGCACGACATCGGCCAAATTGGACGGGGTCTCATATTTTCCATGGCTCATTTTCAGAGCTGGTTCATCATGATGGCTTAAGGTTAATGATTAAGGCGGTTTAGCAACGCCTACGTCAACAGTATTTTTAACGCAACACTATCACTTTAATGGGCCGTCCCCCAGAGGTCAGACGCCTCAACAGGCACCTTCCAAAGAAAAATTGTTGCGTGGACTACCTTTTGTCGGTTTCCTATCTCTCTCCTTATCGAGAAAGAGTGACCCCAGCAGGAGAAAGTAATATGACTCCCGTCAACACATCTCTCGGGGTCATCAAAATTCACAAGCTCTTCCACCACGTCCAGATCGTAGTGCATATTAGCGCGAATCGATATAACCTTGCAGAGAACATGTATTGCATGTATGTACTCCCAGTACCGATTCACTTTGAGCACAAATACTTATAGAAGGTATCCTTTGGTAAATTTATGAATAATATACAAAATATTTAATTTTACTGATGCACTAAGCATAATCATAAGCGCTTTCCGTAGCCATTGCTCCGAGCTTCAATTTTCTAGTTTTTTTCGACGTAAATAGAAGTGTTTCTTTCTTTCGCTTCTTAATTGACAGTCATATACAAGTATTCCGAAATTTAAAAATCTGTCAAAAATGGCACTTTTAGGCTCATTATTAGCGATGCAATAAGTCGACCATTTCAGGTTTGTCATTTCAACGGCGCGGACGCCATCATCAGAATCTGAAACTACACATGGGAGTGTCCTTTCTTTGTGTTTCTGTGTTTTAAAAATCGAAATTCATGTTTATATTATATATATATATATATATATATATATATATATATATATATATATATAATATAAAAACACACACACATACGAGAAACATCGCAGATCTCAGTAAAAATTAGGTTTCCTTAATAGCTCAATTGGCAAAGCAACCATCCGGCAAGTGGAAGGTCCGGTGTCCAAGTCCCGGTTAAAGAAATATTTTTGCGCTTGCGATTTGCTCAAATCCGCCTTTCCGACCTCTCCTGTGTTCGTCTTTCATGTGTTACATGTCTCAGACTGCTCAGGTGCGAGTGGGGAACGGAGAGTCCGGATGGGCAGTGTTAGGAAGAGGTGTAAGGCAGGGTTGCCCATTGTCACCGGTACTGTTCAACGTATATGTAGAGGAAATGATTAAAGAGGCATGGGAAGAACTGGAGGTAGGAATGAAAGTCGGAGGGGAATTCGTAAAATCGGTTAGGTTTGCTGATGACAAAGCATTAGTTGCTCAGTCAGCCAAGGGGTTGCAAGCATTGTTGAGTGAATTGGAGGTTCAGTGCGATAAATATGGGATGAGAATCAATATTAATAAAACAAAGGTTATGCGATTTTCTAGAAAGAAAAAGGCTAAGCTAAATATTAAAATAGGCGGGGAAAGAATAGAGCAGGTAGAGCAGTTTACATATCTCGGAAGTGTTTTGGACCAACACGGTCAAAGTGGTAGGGACGTAAGGAGAAGAATTGCGCTAGGCAAGGAGGCTTTCTCAAAGAGGAGGGAGTTGATGACGGGGACGTTGAGTAGGGATGTTAAGACAAGACTCGTAAAAACTCTGATATGGAGCGTAGCTATGTACGGCGCGGAAACGTGGTCGCTGAAGCAGGAGGATAGACGTAGATTGGAGGCTTTTGAAATGTGGGTGTGGAGAAGAATGGAGAAGGTGAAATGGACCGAAAGGAAAACAAATGAGGAAGTACTAGAAATGGTGGGGGAGGAGAGGGGTTTGTTGAGAGGAATCCCATGGAGGCAGGAAAAATGGATGAAAGGCGTATTGAGCGGTAGTGGAATGTTGAAGAGGGTAATAGAGGGGAGAATGTTGGGCAAGCGTGGTAAGGGTAGGAACAGGATAGGGATGTTAGACGGGATGAAGGGAGGAAAGAAGTACACCGAGATGAAGAGGGACCTGATATAGATTAGTTTGCTAGGTGGGGATTTACAAAATGTTTATTTGATAGTTGTGTCCATCCAAAAACCTACCTTAACCGGTAGATTACCTAATAATAATATATATATATATCCAAGGAAAAACATCTGGTTTCAAATATAGGAGATCAACAAAAAACTTAATGCACTTAAAAAGCTTTAATGTTATGCTCAATAGTGATATGAAACAACGTAAATTCCCTATTGCAAAGCTCAAAGAGTGACCTCAAATGGGATATCAGTGATATATTGGGGGACCGGAAATTTGCAATGAAGGGTTTGTTAAAGAATTCCAGTAATTCATAACACTAAACTGATTTATTCATCCCTACACATTTCTATTAAAATTTTCTGGAAACTTCAGTTACAAGTAGAATGTCTAGAGAAAATATCAAATCAAATATTATAAATGATACAATGGATGTACCTAAATATCGTCGTAATAAGAAAAACTATTGAATTAAATATCTTCTTCAACAAATTTGGTATCTTGTGAAGTACAAAAATGTTTCCAACACCTACCATGTAACTTGAGTTTTTGTGTTAATAAATAAAAATATATTTTGTATTAAGTAGTTAACATTTGTCGATAAAGGATCATAACTGCCAAGAATATAGTATTTTCCCAAGTTCGCCCACGGAGATTCACCCTCAGCTTCAGAGTGGTCCTAATTGTCACGCCCTATCCTTGTCACCTCTCTCATCCTACTTCCGGGAATGTCTTTCAATTTTCCTAGGGTCAACCGGAAACAAGATCCACCACTCCCTCGAGAGACCTATCTACTTCTCTTCTTCCACCAAGTCGATCTGAAAACAATTCGATGTCTTAAATACCGTCAGTATTAACCCTCTCAAAATGTCTTCCCCTGAACCATCCGTCTCCCGGGCACCTTATCCGTTTCGAATCCTCTCTTGTCCTCTCCCATCTAGTCCCGATTCCCACTCCGCCCATCTCACTCGGTCCCCTCTCGTCCGTCACTATCCCGGAGCGAGGCCCCCTCCCACCAACCGACCGCAGTAACCACTCGAAACCCGACCCCTTTTCCCGCCTCCTGGTCATGCCACATCCTATTCAACTCACTCTTAACCCTCCTATCTCCCTCACAATGTGAGAATGGACTCGGGAGATTTCCTGTGAAGACCTTTCCGTCCCCTCTTCTTCAATCTCCCTCCATCCCTCACACTCCCTTCCCTTGAGAGGGTATTTTCCGATACCTTACTTCGTCCTCAGTCCCTTCAGCCCGTCAGCTTCTGAATCCAACGCGGTTTTCCAAAAAGCCTTCACCCGTTCCTTTTAATCTCTCTCCACACACAGACGCCATTCATCGCCCTACACTCTCCCCTCATTAATCGGGCTTTCTCGTTCCCTGCCTTCCTTCCTTCCCCCTTCTTTTCGGCCTCAACTGATCCCCCCTTTCATTGTGGTTTTGAGCGACCGCGATGTCTGTGCATTCTGCCGCGTAGTAAATCCGGTTGTGGACATGAAAAGTGGGACAGATGATTTCATTTCACATTCCTATCGACCTTCGATTAAATAACAATCGATATTCTCCGAATTCATCTCTTTATGGCATTACAACCACGGCGTCGCATTCCATCCCCAACTCCACGGAAAAGAAATCAATGATACATGTGTGATGTCCCATGCTTCAATAGATTGGATTATTTTCGTTGAAATATTTTAAAATAAGTTGTTTTAATAGACTGGGAACACTTTTATTGTAAATTTATTGAAACATAAAATGGAATTGAATTTGATCGCAAATTTCCATATGGTAGTCAACACTAACTCTTTCTTGATCAATACGCTGATGATACGAGGTGTATCTGCGTATGACACTGAAAGATTAACATAATGGTATACTCAGCATCGTTTTGGAGTTCAATTAATAGAAAATGCCCCTCCGTCTTACGTCTTACGATTCTCCACCACATTCTCAGTGGCGGTTTTTACTTTTAGACGGGCTTCTTCATCTTTCTTCTCCATTGGCTTCTCATCGAAGTCTTTCCACACACGGCTTCCATCCCTTTTCTAACTCAATTTATTAAAAACCTAGGAGTCTGGAAAATTCATCAGTCACTCCCCTGCTTCCTCCTTCTTTGACCAGTGCTTACTATTCCGTACCCCTCGTTGCTTAAGTATGCTGTCCACATCTCCTCGGTAACTAATTCACCCAAGGTGTAACGGAGACCACATACGATAGGATCGACAAGATAAGAGAGTATCAAATAGAGTAATGTGACGAACAAACAAATTAACCCGTTTCTTTCGTATTTTTATTTACGTTTTTTCAAGTCCTCCTCCTCATTCTTTGATGCAGAATTGGCACAGTAACGTACGAGGAAATAGTGCTGAATAATATTTAGCTCTAAGTATTTCAAACTTATTGAAACTATCACAGTAAAAATGTGGAAAGTTAATAATTTAGATGGTCAATTGAGGCGTTTTCCCTTGATACGTAATAAATAAATTTAATATTGTTCCACCATTAAACCTCTTGCTTATAGATTACGCATTTGAAAACCAAGCGTCTTACTGCGTTACATACTGAATGGAGGCATGAATCAGTGTCCTCAATGTACATAGGTAACTTATCTAGAACACATAAGTATTGATCAGTATTATTGTAAAGATAACACTTGTGGAAAAACGCGATGTAAGTAAACTTGGAATTTGCAAGCGGAAAATTGAATTATTATTAGGTAATCTACCGGTTAAGGCAGGTTTTTGGATGGACAGAACTACAAAATATATATTTTCTGACTCCAAACAAAACACAATCAAGTAACCTACTCTACATCAGGTCCTTCTTCATCTCAGTGTACTCCTTTCCTCCCTTCATCCCGTCCAACATCCCTATCCTGTTCCTGCCCTTTCCTCGTTTGCCTAACATTCTCCCCTCTATTACAGTCTTCAACATCCCACTGCCGCTCAATACGCCTTTCATCCATTTGGAAAATTGAATATTTTATTAAATTAAAAAAAATTGAATCATCCAATAAGTCCCAACTAACAAGTTTACTCTTTCGACGACGACATTTTTCCATCACAATCTTCCAACTTAAACGAGTGTAAGGGTAATTTTAATTGCAATTATGAAATACACAGTAGATATTTAGGACCAAATGAAATCACATTTTCCCTAAAAATGCGTTTATAAGATTAACTTCTCTAAAAGTAAATAGTTTCATTGCAGTCATTTCAGAGTGTAAAAATCATTCGCCATGACCGGGATCCGAACCCGGATCCCTCGATCCCCTTTTGAAAGCCCAAAAATTTCGAAGTTTAAGAGGACTCGATAGCTTACCTGGCACTTAAGCACATACAGGGATCCGGGTTCGAATCCCGGTCAAAGCGAATGATTTTCACACTCGGAAATTGTTGCATTTAAATAAATATTAGCAGATGACTCCGTTAAAAGCCTCTCTCTAAAGGCAGTTTCTTGAAATTTAAATAGTTTCAATTCAATATTCGTGAAAAAATTGGCCTGAGAGTTCTGCTGCTGACCAGAGAGTGTGGTGTCCATACCCCGTGGGATGTCTAGGCCACCCCACTGGACCAATCAAATGAATCTTCAGAAGTGTGACTACTTGGACGCTGGAATTTGATGAAAAAGTGCCCGAGTCACAGAATGATTGCCTTTCATCGATTCATGTTCAGTCGTTTCCACGCGTTTAAATAGATTTTTAATCAGTGAGGTCCGCTGAGTGGCAATTATACGAATTATTTCTTGAAAGGGCCATCTTATTTTTTGCCTCTTTCCATCACTGAGTTAACAACATTTATGCTGCCAATTACGTTTTTTCCATCTATTTATTAAATAAATCTGGGTGACAAGCACCTTTGAACTCGTGCCATTTCCCCCTCCGAGTCCACTCATTCTTGCTCAAGTGTCTCCCCGCTTTGACCTTTTATCTTCTTCTCTTCGACGGCCCCATTCTTTACGAGAGGGCCCTTATTTTCATTTCTTCCCGAAAACTTTCTTCCTCCCTCTTAAATCTTTCATTTCCTACTTTGCCGTATCGCCTTGCGGGTCCGACACCCAGCTCTTCTCGCGCGCACACACACCTCCTTTCTCAGTGTTATATTTTCGTTTCCTCTTCCTTCCCTCCGTTTCTGCCCTTTAGACCTCTCCTTTCGTTTCCTAAATCATTCCCCATTTCCTCCTTCCATTTCCCGCCGCTCCTCCCGCACCCCGTCTCCTCATCGCTGCCCTTCATCTCCCTTCCCGGCAGGACTGAGCCGAACTAGTACTGCGCTAAACGATATATTCGCCCCATTTCTTCCACCGAACACCCTCTCGCTTTTCTTGCTTCCCGAGACAAATTCTGGAACCCTTTTACTTTGCGGACGTTAATTAATGTGAATTAATTTTTGAGATCCGTTTTTTCCTTCATTGTAGAAATCCGTCCCAGGCTTAATTTGGCGACATTTTCCCAAGTCTCTCATTTATAGACTGAGACAATTTCATTTTGCTGCCTGAAACGGAGGAGAATTTCGTTGTCGCCATGAAGTAAATCACGTTATAACCAACCCAAGTAACCCACATTCACATCATATAAATATATATATATATATATATATATATATATATATATATATATATATATAATCTTGAAAGTGACGCTCTCCGGCGACGAACAAACACACAAACACTAAGATAATAAATATTACACACACAGAAACATAAAAGAAGGACACTTACAGTAGATATTTACGTTTCGACGGCACGGCCGTCGTCATCTGATTCAGTCAAATTAACTCGGTCAGAAAGGGGTCTCTCTTGAGTCTATTCTCAGTTAACTGATGAAGAATTTGTCAATTGCTACATTCGTTGAAATGGCATCTGAGAGATCCTAGCACAAGCCACTCAAACACATGCATTCAATTATCATCTGGCTCCCCACCTCACCTATCTCGGCCCAGACCCTCCCCCTAAACCCGCCACCATCCCTTCCTTCATGAATGCCTTTATTTCTACCCCAACCATATTATTTTAAACCCGCTAAGCCCTCCCCCAACCCCTACCCACCCTCGCCATTAGCAGCTCTTTTCCCTCGACCAGACCCCTGCCCCCTTGCAAAACACACACACACCTACTCCGTCTTCCGCGCCCCACCCCCGCATAAACCCTTCTTCCAACGCTTGGCTTTTCTCCACGGCCCCGTTACTCACTCTTTCGAGACAGCACAAGGCTGTAAGATCGCAATCAGTACGGAGTAGAGGGTGATGTGGGAGGGGGGGGGGCAAGGATGAGAGGAAAAAACACAAAACGCTCTCGCAAAAGTTTATCCAATGTGAAAAGAGAGCAGGGCAAAAAACTCAGCGAGGAACAAAAGTCGTAAGGAGGCTAATTATTCCAAAGGGCGCCTTTGGGATCCGTTCTGGAACAGATTTATTTATGACCTTCCCCAACCACGGCACACCCCCGCCCTCCTCTGCCCGCCAGCTCTATTTTGCTTTGTACTTTTTCATTCTCCCAGAGGAGATCGAGGGAGGCTGCGGAGATTTATGCCAACGAAGACGTAAGAGAATTGAATAATACAATGAATAAAATATATGTATCTCATCGAGGATCGACCATAGGGATGGACGAAGCGTGCACCCTGGGCCGCATTTTTTTCTGAACTGGAGATAATCTTTTATAGACAAGAGGATTCTAGAATAAAGTGGTGGATTAATTTTATTCATGAGTGAATATTTGAACAAGCATCGCACATTTCTATCACGTACTAGCTTGTATTAAAATTGCGATTGATATACATTGAAATGAAATTACAATTGAATATGACATGCATTGTTTTCACATGCCCTAGTATGGTAATCTTGCACGCGACTTGAACAAAAACCGATAGATATCATTATTAATTGAAGTTAGCCATGATCAATTAGCATAAATAAGGAAATTAGGCTGATGATATGTAAATGAGAATTAAATATTTGTCATATTTCATTCATCAAAATATGTTACAATAAAATTACGTAGCCATATCATCTGAAATATTGCCTTATAGGTTTGCTATAGATTTCATATATCCAGTCAAATTAAAAGCCATAAAAATCACTGAACTACCAATTACATTAAAGAAAATGAGATCTATATTTAGCAAAAACATTTATTTCACATTTAAGGAACTTACTGCACATTTATTTCAATATTATTTTATTATTAATCAGCACTGTCAACACAATTTCAGCTCAAGTAGCGTTCCAATTTTATCTTTCAGATTATTTATGCATAATCTCTATGGAGTAATGTGTAGCCTAATGAGAGAATAGGGATTCAGCCGGAAGATTTCGTATTGGTTCATATTCTAATATTTTAAAAAGCGAAACACCACCATTTTGAGTATTGCTAAACAATAAGTTAATTTTGCACGCAGCTTAAATGGTTCTCATAATCATTAACAAGAGGATGGAGAACAGGGAAATGGCAACTTAGGGGGATGAAAAGTTCCGATAAAGGAGTGGGAGAGCCAAGCGTGGTGTCACTTCAGTAATGAAGTACGTAGAATGCAATCAGGGTGTATTTATTTCAAGAAACTGTAATAGTAACTTTAACGGAGTCACCCGCCATGTGTGCATTATAATGCAACCATTTCAGAGAGTAAAAATCATTCGCCTTGACCGGGATTCGAAACCCGGATCCCTCGATATCCGGCCGTTTCAGATTGTAAGAGGATGTCTCGGTAGCTTAAGTGGTTAAAGCACTCGGCCGGATATCGAGGGATCCGGGTTCGAATAGGGTGTATTTATGTTTCATATTCCGATAAAAAATTTGACAGGGTAAGTTTTGAATAATTAATAAAGATATTTAAGAAAGTAGAATCAATCTAAAGAGATAGGATACATTCTCAACCTGTGCATTTCAGTGACTGCCCAGACGCGAGTGGCGGACGTAGAGCCCGAATGGGCAGTGTTGGTGAGAGGAGTAAGATAGGGTTGTACATTATCATCTGTGCTGTTCGACGGAAAGGTGGAGGTAATAATTAAAAAGACATTTGATGAACTAGAGATGGTAATGTAAGCTTGTGAGGAATTCATAAAATCAGTTAGGTTTGTGTTTGATAACGCTGTAGTTAACTATGTTTGAAGCGTTAGGGACCAAAATGTTCGAAAATTGGTACTATCCGGAGAATGTTTTAGGCAGATTTGTTATCAGGAGCAGGAGGGTGTTTGCGACAAAAAATAAATCCTTCTTCAATAACATATGCCTACGTTTGGTAACCAACCTTAATGATTATTTATTGTTTTAAAGTTTATAAGCAAATGTATACCCAGTTCTTCATTCGTTAAGTAATATAATTATGACTCTAACTATAGAAATATTTTCTCAAGCTAATGAAAGTTTTCATCGACTAACATTCCTCTACGAAACGACGGAAACCTGTGGAGTTTTTTGATGTTTTATCACTTGCCGTTCGAAACGTATTTTACAACAAAAAATTGATCACATTAAAAATATAAATCCAAAATAATACTTATAGAGCAAAGACTGATATCGTTGATCCAGCTATGTATTGTGAAGATCACGGTTTCGATATATTTCCAGCTAGAAAATGTTTCAAAACAAACTTAGTTTCATTTTATGCTAACACTAGAATTCTATACACTCGATTGGTAACTGCTTATGTCTACATACGAGTAACTCGTACTATAACTATAGTAACATATTGTTCCAGAAAAATGTGCATGTAAATTCTCTTTTTAATCTAACAATAGTTCTATCATTCTGAAATATTATGTAGGTTATCATTTTAAAAACACTTTCAAACTCACGGAGCCGGGCAAAATTAATAAGTTATCTATTCAATCAAGTCAATGTGAAGAAAAAGAGAGAGAAGAAGGAAGAGATGGCTTCAACATGAAGGTAGTTTTGGGATAAATTTAGCAAGATAACACTACTTTTCTTTTAATTAAAACTATAAGATTTTTACTAAAAATATATCCAAGTTTATTTACTTATGTTTAAATGAAAGAGGACTTTTAAAATCATCATTCAGGCAATTTGTGACCCAAGTCCAGTTGAAAAATATATTAAAAGCTTTGGTGTGCAGGTGGAAATGAGGTAATAAAGTTACTGGATCATTATTAAATATAATTTCAATCCTAATGTAAATGAAAACTCATATAACGCATTCGAAGAGCTCAGCTCATTACTTCAATACGAATGCTGCTTAATTTAAATGATAAAATTGGGATTCTTTTCTTGCACAAGTTTTTATTATTAATTGACATAAGAAATTATATAAAAAAGTGTGGTAATAAGAAAAATAAGGGAATAGTACTGGCGATATTATCTCTCTAAGAAAATTTCACCCACGGAGTCTCAATGTATTTCATTTAATCAACCGAAATATTCCCATCTCTAATAAAATTCACTATTTTTTTACCATATAAAAATTTTTAGCTAGTTAACACTTTGAGCCTTTATACCTTTCTGAAGATCACACGAAATGTGTAGCAGTTATTTTAACTTCATTTACTTATAGATAAATTTAATGTTTATTCAAACATTAGCATTAAATTTGAACTGCGATAGCAGATCGGGTATATTCATGGGCAGGATTTTCTCTAAAATCTTCAATAAACTCTGGCATTAGGGCTAAATTTCCAATAATCTAAATTTAACACTTAAAAAAGGGCCTAAAATACGTACCAGTAGATGCATTTCTAATACAAAAAATGTAAAAAATATTCCCGAAAAATTAGTTATTTCTATAATATAACCAAAGCAATGTAACACCTCACCTAACACAAGTATTCTATGAAAGAAATTAAAGTAAATATTTTATCACAGAAACCGATTAGAGTAAATCGATAGAGTTTCTATTGGAGCCTCGTGAAAACCAAGCTAACGCATTCTGTCCATCGGCACTGAATAGACCTCATCGTATGCGTTTTATAGAACTAAGTGAATGCTGAGCGGTTCGAAGGACTTTGGCAGGAAAAGGGACGTTCCGTAAAACGCATTCGATCGGGAGGAGAGGTGGTACAAGGAGGACGACTAAGGTTTAGGAGAATTCCTTCCGCTACGCGCGCGGAATTCCCGATTCTCATAACAAAAAGGTGGCTAGGCTGAGATAAGGAGTTTTCGCTCGCTTCGAAATGCGCAAGACGTTGCATACATGCCTTTTTGTGCCTTACCACACCTAATCCACCTCCGTACTTGCACGTCTTGGAAACCAAAACAGGAGTGTGTCGCTGTCAGAACTTACGACATGATCGACATGAAGCCATCCATGAACATGAAGGCAATAGACTGGCTACCTGAAGTGGGTGGAATGAATAAGGAATAGAATGTTTATCTCTCTGTTACTCATGATTAAAAATAAATTAATCCAATGGCTTAACCTAAATGAATTTATTCCTCATGCCAAAATATTATCCAATAACTACCCAATCGTGCCATAGTATTTGGAGATAGTTTTAAGTCTTTGGAGATTAATATTCAGATTACCTTGATAGGAAACAGTTCTCCTTCCTTCTATTTTGTAAGAAAATATTAATTAACTAATGATTATTATACATGATAGTTATCTATTCAACAATTACAATGACCTTTCAATAATTCTTTGCTTGACGATTTGTAAACTCCTCTAACAAGAAGAAATACTTAAAAAAAGCAAATTAATCAATACATGCCTCAGGGTTATTAAATTTTCCTCCTAAATGCAGCACAACTAATTCAAATACATTTATTGCAACAACAACGAAAATACGCTCAGAATGACAGAACTCTAACAAAATAACGCGCTCTGATGTCCATGAAAGTTTTTTTCGTACCAACAGCTAATCAAAACGCTAGCTACAATTAATCAGACAATTCACAATAAACATAGGTATCATAACATACTGTAACAATCGGAAAACCTCCTAATTGCAAATTAGGTTCCTATCCTTAAGGTATAGGTTACCGCCGAACGCTACGTGAATCCGATATATTTTTCGTAACCATAAGTTTTCTGAAGTTTCAAAACTAAACCTCTCCCACAAGAAAGAGTTTTTTTATTCCCCTGAATCCCAATATATTTGTACAACTCTCATCCATCTCCGGAAAGACACCCGCCTTCAAGTACCGTTAGAACTTGGAGCACTTTTATTTTTCCATAAAGCGTCGTCACTTTCATGCGACGAACCCACGGAAATACTTCAGACAGGTTGGACTTCTTACCATCTCGTTTCATTTCTTAAACAACGCCGAGATAAGAAAGTCGCACCCCCTTTCACTCCCTCCCCTCAAACCACCACTAGCCACTCATCCCCCTCCCTCTCGACCACCACTGCCCGTGCAACCCCCTCCCCCCCAACGCCCCATCCGCCTTCGATTCCTAAGTGACGTGTCTCTCTCCCCGCATGCGCGTTGCCCTACCTGAAACGAGTGTCCCTAAAACCACATCTTTCTCCTGATTCAAGCCATCCCTACGAGCAGTCTCTCAAAATGAAGCGCCTTTTGTTACCTTCCTTCACCTTTTCTTCCGATCTGCCCATTCGCCTATCTCTAAAGACAGCCTTGCCGTTCCACTTTGTCTTTCTATCCATCCTGACTTTGTTTGCTACCTCTATTTTTATATTTGACCGTTTAGCCCCATACCTATCAAATTAATTGGCCAGGAAGTTCCCATTCTTCCTTTAGCCCATCGTACTTCCATGTCTCAGATTGATTAGATTGGATTCATCTTCGTCAACCACAACTTCACTGGAAGCACCCAAACACGTCCGATTCTCCTGCTGGATCCATGAATAAAAATGAAAGACTCAACACGATGGAGTGGATCGAGTTCAACGGAGGGGGCTAGATTTGTCAAACATTGTTATGACCAACGCAGCAGCGTATCTACTTTGCTAGACAATTTAGGTTGGGATTTTCTTACGCAGCGGCGTTTATAATGTGGATTAAACTTATTAAAAAAATTTAAGAATGGGCCCTTTTCCGATGACATCAAGAATTTAATACAAACCCCAACGTATTACAGTCAGAAGAATCACGAACATTAGATTAGAGAGATAGACTTCAAAACTGACAGGTTTAAAATGCCATTTTTTCTAGAACGATAAGAGACCAGAATGCTTGTAGTCGAAATCCCCCAGGAGTCAGTTCAAAACAATTTGTATTGGCGTACAGGTTAGGGACTGCGCGTGGAAAAAAGATATTATGTATTTTTTTGTTACCGGTTCCCCCCACCTTCCCCCACCTATTTGAAAAACTCCAATCCCCTCATCCCTTACCCTTTCCTCCTGGTGCTACACACCCTGCCACACACCTTTTTTGGTGGCTCGCAGGGTATTTATGTAGATGTAGAGTGTTCCCATAATCTCATAATAATGGCTTATACTTATGTATCAAGGATCGCAACTGCGTTATAAGCGCTGTGATCTTTTTTAAGTACTATTGTGAAATGCCAATTTCCAAATTTGTACTTAAATAAATGATCGGAATTATCTATTGAAATTACGATTTATTGGAAGAGCTATACATATCCATAGATAACTGGATGACTTTTAATCTTGTTTCACAAGCAATGCTTAAATTGCGATCAAAATTTAATAAAAATAATAGACCATCTCCATTTATGCGTAAAAATTTTCGTTCATCCAACTGATTGTTAGTCACATGCTTATGAAATTATCACACATATCTTACAAAATTGCTTTGAATAAAATGCAAAACGGCGAGATCCTATCCGCGGAACAGAATCTCTTCCTATGCGGACAATCTCCGTCCATAAGCCCCTCCGCCACTTTACAGTAACTCCCACCCTTCTTTCCCGTTTCACCTCGTCATTGCTGTAACAATCCCCTTCTACAAAAATGTTAGGGTCCGAAGCTCCTAAGAAGAGAATCCACACGCGGAGAAAACTTTCGACCTGGAATCTCAGCGCGGTTACAGACGCACTAAGAGAGATTCGAGGGGATGTTGTCACCCTTAGGCGAGATAGGACAAGGATCGACAAAGGTCTTGGAAGATAAAAATGCAAAATCAGAGGAGCTGCGGGTGGGAAATGTTACCAAGCGAATAGTTAACAAAATTGCTTACGCTATGTGCTATAAAGAAAAGAAGAGAGTAAAAAAAGATTCTAGTACAGTAAAAGAGCGTAGAATAAAAATACATAAACTTTCGGAGGGATGAGAGAACAAGTTCCCCGGGTTCCAACTTTCTTGGAGGGAAGTTGAATTGGCAGATTTGGTACATTGCATGTCTTAAGCTGGCTGTGGATCTCGAAGAACCATCTTTTTCGCCTGTACACTCAAAATAAAGCTACAATAAAAAGTGCAGGAAAGGGAAATACCTCATTTGAATGATTGTAATGTATTTTTCAATTAATGAAGCGTCCATAATTGTACTTATATAAGAGTACTAAAATTATAGGAACATTAAGGACCGATAGAAGAATTTAATAAAAAGCGGAGTTTCCGTTTTCCGTTCAAAAATAAAATTTTTTATTAACAAGAATTTAATTTCTTAACTGCTTCAAAAATGAATGCCAACTGAAAGCAATTACCAAGAAACTTAAATTCCGTTAATGCTTTAAATCAATCCTGATGAGTTTAAAAAAGACATTTAAATATTTTTGAGGATTCTACTAAATACAAAAATTTCATCAACTGGTTTTAAAAATGCGCAATGCAGTATTTTGCGAACACATCGTAATTATTACTCGTACTTTCAAATTTGTGGTGAAAGGAGATAAATAGCAACTTAAAAAGCTATTTATAATTCTGCACTGTTATTAGGCACAATGTTATAAAAGAGAGGGAAAACATTCCCATAAATAAGAGATAACCAAAGGTCATGGTGAGCCTTCACATCGAATAGGAAGTTTTATCATCTCTTATTTCTAAATAAATAATGCCAAAAATAAATTAGGTTCTCTAGTGCTGATATCATAAATTCCAAAGCAATATGAATCAAATGAAAAACAACATAGATGGAGAGGAAATAAGAAGTCAATAAAGGGACAGTTTCAGTATTCAAAGCAAAACTAACACGACATTTCTTGGATTTCTATACTGTTTTCGTAAGGGGCGTAAGGTGAGTCGGGTAATTAATTGGGAATGGAATTATTTTCGGAACAATGACCTTTATTTCGAATATTTTGTCCTAACATATCTCCGATGCAAGTCATTTATTTGTAGTTTTCATTGATTGAGCCACCAAAAAAATATAAACCACTTTCTTCTACTAAAATCTTTCGATAAACCGCACACAAACTATCCTCAGACTGTATATTTGGACTAATATAACTATTTATCCTCGCCTTCATTGATTTGGTTTTATGACACATCTCCTAGCATCAAAGTTAATAAGACAAAGTTCAATTAAATGTTCTTTTTTCCAGCTCTTTATAATGTTCGGTTTGATAAATATTAGAGCTACTTAGCGGCGATAACATTTTGACAAATGTATCCACTCCAATACGTAGATGAAATTATCAAAAATGCAAAAAGAGGCGAAAAATCTTATTCAGAAGCTTATTTGTGCAGAATATTCTAAAAACATAAACAAATTAAAAAATGAACGTGGTAGTCTACGAGGTAGACAATTGAACCGAGGGTCCAGGTTCGATACTCGAGAGACCTCTCTCTGGGCACTCACGGCTTCACCAGAGCTGTGTGGCTATTCTGCACCAGATCTTCCTGGGAAACCAAATGCGGAATGGGGAAAGGATCTGCTGCCCCCCTCATTACCTTCATTATGTGTTAGTATCACACGCCATGGGGCTTATTGCTGTCCTGACCTATCAAACTCACCATCGGATTGATAACTGATCTTATGCATACTTAAGATAATAACGGTGGCAATTGGGAATAGCCACAATATTCGAGGGTCATCCGGAAAGTAGAACCCGTTCGTGCCGCATAAAGTGCTGACGACGCGAGTAGCCGCTGGACGAGGTCAGATAGCTTCAGTGGCTTGTCTGCCTTCTCTGGGCCAAGTTGCGTGACGCTAGCATTGCCTGTGTTGTTTCTGTGATTGTTTACAATGTTTAAAAAAATTGAGAACGCCGCCAGTTGTGAAGTGAGGGCAGTGATTAAATTCCTCAATGCAAGAAACGTTCGCCCATGTGATATTCATCGCCAATTAAAGGAGGTGTATGGAGACAATGTAATGGACGAGTCGTCTGTTCGGCGGTGGTGTCGCAACTTCAACATGGGGAGGGGGAACACACACGACGATGAGCGTTCGGGGAGACCGTCTGTCATTACAGACCAACTGGTGAGCTCAGTTGACGAATTCGTGAGGAACGATCGGCGCGTCACAATTGATGACATCTGTGAGCATTTTCCCAATGTTTCTCGAACAATTGTTCATGAAATTGTTAAACACCATCTGCATTATGCAAAAATTTGTGCAAGATGGGTCCCTCGCATGCTTACAGATGAGCACAAAACCAAGCGTATGGCTGCAGCACTGACGTTTTTGGGACGTTATTCTGATGAAGGAGACTCTTTCTTGACTCGCATAATTACTGGTGACGAAACATGGGTTTGTTATGCATCACCTGAGAGTAAACGACAGTCAATGGAGTGGCATCATGCTCATTCACCAAACAAACCAAAAAAATTCAAGACAGTTCTGTCCACCAGGAAACTCATGGCAACCATTTTCTGGGATCGACGAGGTGTATTGCTTATTGATTTTATGGCCCGTGGAGACACTATTAATGCCAATGCGTATTGTGAAACATTAAAGAAATTACGGCGGGCAATACAAAATCGGCGGCGAGGTCTATTGTCTACTGGTGTCATTCTCGTTCATGACAATGCCAGGCCTCATGCAGCTGGGATAACACAAAAACTTTTGCAGCAATTCAAATGGGAAACTTTCGACCATCCACCGTATAGCCCGGACTTGGCCCCTTCAGATTTTCATCTCTTTACAAAGCTTAAAGACTTTTTGGCAGGAAAAAGATTTGACAGCGATGAAGAACTTAAAGAAGGAGTGACCCTGTATCTCAATGAGCTGGCGGCGAAGGACTATGCAGCAGGAATACAGAAACTTGTCACACGTTATGACAAATGCCTTAATTTGCTTGGAGATTATGTTGAGAAGTAGTTTAAAGTATCCTCTTTCAAATAAAATTTTTTATGTTTGTTAATATTTACTTTTGTGTCTTTATTTCACGAACGGGTACTACTTTCCGGATGACCCTCGTATTTCTAGCAAGAATATCTAGAGAATTTTTTATAAGATAAATTATAAGATATGATATAAAATATTTTATAAGATATATTGAACTAAGAGAAGAGAAAATTTAACCGAATGTTAATAATCATCCATTACTGTAACGATTCGAAGCGTAAAACACTTTCTACGAACTTAAACGGTAGTTTTCAGGGTTAAATGAAGATATTATTTAACGTGTTTTGGATAAAATTTAGAATCTGAGTATTTTCAACCAAGGTCAATTTCAGCTTTCACCTGATCATAAAATATAAGATCGAAAATTGCAACACATTGGTTACAATGAATAAACAGTGAACATACAGTTTTTAGAATGTGTATTTAGTTGGTCTAGCAACAAGGAGAGCTTACGGAAAACTAATAATAATCTTTTCATGGTACTTAGAACAATAAGTATGGAAATACTTTGAGATGGGAATTAATGAAGGACTGCAATCTGATTTTCTTAATTCAATTTGCATCTAGAATAGGTTAAAAGATTAAAATCGAATATTCAATTTGTATTTCTTCTAAGATGCAACTAGAGCGTTTTAACCATCCTGAAGATTCAAGGGTTTCTCAGTTTTTATTTACAATGTTTTAGATCGGATTGCGGATACTGTTCCCCATAATAAGTGTGGTGAAAAAGAATGTAGAAGAAGATGTGCACCCCTGAAAACGCAAGAGTTACAAATGAGGATAGGTAGTCTTTTCGATTCATACTACTGCAGCCTGTGAGTAGTTGTGTTACTCTCACTCAGTTCAATTTTAACTTGTCGCTTTGAATTAGTTTTGCAATATTCAAAATCGATTACGCCCGGGAAGTTTCTTGCTTTAAAATTGCTGTATTTTAGCCTATCACGTCAATCCATTCTTTCAAAGGCCGAGGCAAGTAATTTTATTTTCCATTTCAAGCTATTTACTTTTCTTTTTAAATCATACAAGTATAACATGATTTTACACTGAATGACAAATAAATAATTTTACTACATGAAATGTTCGTCAAAGGCAAAATAAATATTTAACGAACCAAATGTTAGATCGAGGTTTCAAAATTTCCTCGCAATTGATGCCAAAAAAATAAGAAATTTTTTAAAGACAATATGAAAAGATTTCCTCTCTCCTTGATGATGAAAGCAACACTAATAAAACTTAATTACCCGATATAAGTGCTCCCAAAATAAATTGTGATTTAGACATGGTTTTGACTCTCTATGTATTTTTAGATCTGTAACAGTCAAAGTGGGTGTTATTTGCTGGTTTTTTATCCAGAACTACAGAAAAACGTTCTACAAAATGCACTAATATACATTTTTTTTCACAACAAGAACATCAATAGAAAGCACTCAATGATTAAGGGAACAATATGGGGTGTGGTGAATAAAGGTTACGGCGGAATTTTTTTAGAGAAAGGAGGCCAAAACCCAGGGTACAAAAGCACTGACGTTTCAAAAAAATGATGAAAATGTGGAGGTCGTACCGAGACATGAGAGAAGATGGAGGGGCAATCAACAGCGAGGTTCCTTCCAATAATCCACTCTTTCGCCATTACTCATTGGTTGATCACGGCCTAACCAGTCTCTGTGCCTAGGGGTCAGCAGCAGCCGTAACAGAATTTCCCCACTGTTATATTTTATTGAATTTCGTTTTTCGATCCGAATGCCATCTGGGATATCTCTAAAACAAGAATGAAGAAATTTCCTTGCCCCAAACGACATGCATAGTAGGTGTTTTTTGGCGATTCCACTTAGCGGAATCATGACATGTACATAAAACCCTTCAAAATAAAAGTGCAGCAACCTCTAGAATATGAATCGTGAGTTCAAAACGATAGAGATGTAGAAGTTGTAAAATAATATACATTTATGGTGCACTTAAACTCAACCCTTTGACTAAGTTAGTTATGAATGGTATATTTTACCTATGAAAGCCGCCGTCAAGAGTGAAAGCTAATGAGTTTCAGTAGCATTATTATTGGATAAAAATCTGATTTTATTTATTAAATGCAATTGAGGTAGAGTTTAAATAATTTTACTTGGAAGATTTTACTTAGATATTTTACTTAACTTTACTAACTTTTATTGTATGAGGTCAGTGGAATCCATTGCGGCACAAGCGACTTGTATGGAAACTTTGCCTGATATTCAACAAAACATAAGCCGAGGACTATGCAATATATCTGTTGCAGAAAGCTTTGGAAGTTTATATTCTTCTCTATAGAGAAGCTAGAATATTGTTCTTAAATGTTTAAAGACGAAGACATTCATATTAAAAACGGTGGACGCTGAGTCCCTGGCACTTACAGAAGTAAACATCATCACTACCACTGTCATATAGAGGGAAGCTCATTAAATAAAGTTGAAAGTATTATCAGAAATATTGTAAGTCACATTGAGCACCTCTCACACGTAGTTAACAGAAAAAGTTCATATGCGGCGTCCTACTGTGAGTTCCACGATTCCCAGCGTTATTCGCGATTATTATTATCAATGTAAAATTTGATCCTTAACCCCTCTATAACAGGCCTACTCACGTGCAAGTTCGCCAATTCTCTAATGTGAATAAATAGCTTCGTGGAAAGCGCTTTCCAGCGTCAGAAGTAGTGTTAAAGGTGAAGCAAACATTTTTTCATTGCATAGGTTCGAAATCCTGGGATCAGAACAGTGAAACCTGTATCACATGCATGATCTGTCCCAAAAATGAGTATAATTAATTCGGGAAAAAATCATTGCAAAACAAAGTGTATTTTGAAGAATTCTTCAAAATAATGCCCTTGTATATCGACATATGAATTCCAGTGACTCTGCCAGTCGCGGTTCGCTTCCTGAAAGGCGTAACCTCGTAGAAGCACGTCGTCATGGCCTTTCTGACGTTATCCAGAAATCCAAAATGGTTGCCTTTCAAGCTCATTTTTATTCTTGGAAACAAGTGGAAGTCCGGTGGCCCCATTTTGGATCTGTAAGGTGGCTAGGGCAGCATTGCCACTTTGTGCTGGGTCAGGTACTTCGGGTTGGTGCTAAGGGATGTCGCGTTGTCATGGTGCAGACTCCAGTTGCCAAAGATCTTCTTCCTGATGCGTTGCTTTTTTTCCGCAAACTCCCTAGGACTTCCACGTAATAAAATACTGTTCACTGTCTGTCCCGAAAGCTCAAAACTTTATGGATAACTAAGGCGTAAAAGACGACGAGAAAAAGACTGCATATTTTTAAGAACAGAACCCGTATAAATTCCATAGTCTTAGTATTTCCAAAGAATGTGCAGTTTCTACGCTGTGGACTGAATGTGTGTTCTTTATAAATAATTCATATTTTAATCTGCTTGCTCTTTCTCGCCCTTTGGTTACCCGAGGTAAATCAGGAAATTATTCTCAGGTATTGAAAAAAGGAACAAAATCAATTATTACAACGACGGCACTACACTAAAAACTGATATCGAGTGTAAGAAGATATTTTTGTAAAATATCATCATTAAAATTGACCAGGCAGACATAATTCGAAAATTGGAATTACGGAAAATAAGATGTCATTTACCATCCATCACCGCTAACACTGTAATTATTTTGATATCATCAAAAAATTAATAATTACATTATGAAATTCATACATTATAAAAATCACAAACAAATTTTTCTAATTAAATAATATTTAGAATTTTTATATTTGCAGATATTCATCTTGCACTTTCCATTGCTTATTTAATTTATTCATATTGATTTAAAATTGAGATAATATAAAGGAGAGCCACTTAAAAATGTATATTTGAGCATAATGCGATATAGTATTTTCTTATAGTAGAAATGATTTTTTAGTTTCTAAACCGAAGATCACAATGACGACGAATATTTTAATTTTAATAATAAATACTGATAACTATGAATTTTAAACCACATGGATAATTTTCGAACAAGCGGTCATATATTTTTTCTAAGATTTTATTAATGATGTTACCCGAAAACTGAATGAAAAATCATCATTACGATGCTACTCGTGTTATTACTATTGTTATTCTACCGCTTAAGGTAGCATTTGGATTAACGGTCTTCCCAACTAAACATTGCTAAAATTATTTGTCCTAAGAAAACAGAGCACTGTAGTAAGTCCCTCTTTAATGTCGCATGCTTCTTTCTTCCCTTCGATCTGTCGAATATCTCTATACTATTCCTTTCCCTTCCTCTTTTGCCGGACGTCCTTCCTTCTTCAAAATCCCATTGCCCAAAAAACGCTCTGTACCTATCTTTACTGCCTCCTTTCAACTTCTTGCAACAATGATCTCACCTTTCCCGCTATACCAAACTCTTCTTTGTTTGTTTTCCATTCTGTCAATATCAATTTTTCAATTTTTCTCCACAACCACTTCCATAGACATTTAATGTGAGATCATAGCTCAATTGACAATGTTACCATTCCGTGTAAAATCACGCTCCATATTAAGGTTTCAACACATTTTATCTTATTATCTTTATAACCTTTACTTTTTGAACTCCATTTTTAATATCAAATCCGCTAAATGGTCTCAAAAAAGATTGTAATCGAGACGCTAATTTACGAGTATTTGAGAATCGGGGATCACCCGTCATCATATGGATAGTTATAATTACCCACTAGGAATAAACATTTAAGTGTATAAAACTATACAATGGATACGGGTGCCTTAAAAAATCACTAATGAATGCAATCTAAAATTACGAATATCCTGTAGAGGCTGTATATTGTTAATCAATGGAATAAAAAAAATATTAATACAGAGATAGTAGGCAGGTAACATGTTAGAAACATAATACCAAAGAAAAGACCAAACGAGGAATTCATATTTTTCCGTACAACTAAAGAGGTCATTAACGCATTATTTACGCAATTAATTGAAATTAAATTTGAGCGGAAAAGATTTTTCTCAGGATTTAAGCGTCACCCTTTGACATCTTTTGATCAGATACTTTATTTCATTGGTTCCCCATAATGGGAATCAAACAGCTCATGCCCCAGTGCTGTGGCAACCAACAGAGCTTTCAATGAGAATACGATGTGCCAGACGTTTTTCTTTTATGCTTAATCATTTTGGTACTTCATTTGAAAGAGAATCTACTTCTAATGTGGTAATAAGAATGAACTTAAGGTTAGTAAAACCGCCGAGAAAATTTTCCACACTCAGAGATAAAATATTATTTTGAAATTTTTTTTCATCACGTTCAAGTGAACCCTTCCCGCTGTCCTGGTGAATAATATCCACGTGAGTGAATGAAATTTGTTTTCAATCGGTTGGCTATGAATTCTGAACCAGCATATACCACAAAGAATGATCAACATGAAAAAGTAAAGGGGCGGCGGTTTTCGTCAAAACCGCCGCCCATATGTCATTTATGCTTCGGTCAATCACTCCAGACTGCCGAGCGGGTAATTTTAAAAAACCCAATTTAAATCGTTTTAGGGCATTAAATAAATACCCTGCCAGCGACAAAAGGACGACACCTGATCAAAAAATTCCATGCATACAGGTCAGAAATAGCCATAAAACTCGTGATTTGATATTGATTATCATAATATGTATCCCGATATATTTTGTCATAGGGAAATAAAATGTTGAACACGGTGATAGAGGGCAAAAGAGGACGGATTAGGAATAGAAAATGCATGGTGGACAGAATGAAGGAAAGATGGAAGCATGCTTAATTGAAGAGGGGCTTATTGTGGTTAGGTTGTGCTTTGTTAAGAAAGGCAAGAAAATCCATCATTACGCAGTTGAATAGGCTTCGTCTATCGTAAACTTCTGAACCGGAGGAGTAAAATAATAATAATATTCAAATATTACGTTGTCCAAGTGCTATTTCATGATAAATCAGAATTACTTATCATGTGAATGCTGACTGTTTCGGTAGGGCTATCGAAATCATAAAAGATAGTTTAACATTCTTTAATGCAGTTACAAACATATAATGGGTAAAGAATTTTATAAAAATTAATTATAATTGTTGTGTAATATATTTCGGACAGAAACCGGGAATGATTTTTTCCGTCTTTTCTACATAATGATTTATTCCGTATTAAGTTTTAAAATTCAGGCCCATCTGGTATATAAGGACCAATTACTAACTTTTTATTCCGAAAAGATAGGAATAAATATACTGTAATGAATGTAAGACTGTATAAAATAGTTTAAATGAATATAGTATATCACATTGAATGATTGTTATCCATTAAAGTGATGTTTTCAATTTTTCATTTGGTATATTTTCTTAAACATAATCAAGTTGTATTTGCTTCCGTGCTGAAATGTTTGTAATTTCCCACGAATAAATCTTTTTTGCACCTACTTTTACCGATTAAAATCCACACAATTTAAAACACAGGTAGTCCCGTTTGACTTGAAATGTTTCTCATTTCCATATAATCATTTGGATGATTTTTCATGTCATTAGAATCAATAATTATGTTAATTTATTTACATTCAGTACAAAATTGCAATATCATTTAAAAAATATTTCATATTAGTGCTCTTTACAGCAAAAAAATCTAGATATGACGGCCTAAATATATGATATTATATGTATAAATAAATATATAAATATTAAGTATTTTATGGATATGTATAAACGAGTATATTTATACATTGTTGTTAGCATGTGGAAAATATATTCATTCCAGACGTGTTGAACACCATTACCTAATAATAATTATGCTGCATTATTAAGAAGAGAAGCTAAATAATTCGCTCTAGGTTCCTCAATTTCAAAACCCAAGTTTTGATAATTTATCTCCCTCTGGAGTTTTTATTTCGCATCCCAATCATTGTGGCAGATAAAAAATATGCAGTAGCTACTTTCTGTGATGCCGCCATTGTAAAAAAAAACAAAGATTATATTTATTAATTCATTGATTCTGTAATTTTTCAATTAATGTATTAATTGTATAATGTAATTAAACAATGCCTTAAATTTATAAATATTTAAGTGATGATAAAAGCATTTATTGAAATGAAAATGTTTCAACACACTAATGATATCACCGCAAACATTTTTACTCTGCTCGCACGCAAGTTCTCAATACGCATACTTTAAAAAACACGTTAGAAAAAGGCAAAAGTTACAATACCTATAAGAGGCCATTTATACAATATAACAACATTAATTAAATTGACTATTTTTTAAAATCTACTAGCCCAACTGCCATCAAATATGAAGACGCAGAAAATTTCCAGCCAACGAAAAATTGACTGGCACAAAACAAATGGCAATAGAAGTTGAAAAATGAGGATTTATACATTGCTTAGAGAACGTTAATGGATTATGATGAGCCAAGAGGAGTGACGGAACAGTTATGTTGGTAATAAGAACATTAATTCAAGGAAAAGAGAAATTTAATTGAGAAAATATCTTTAACTAGTATCTAATAATTTCACCTTAAGGGGTGGTACGGGCATTACGCCGCCCGTAAGCATTTTGGTGAATAATGATGCAAAGCAGCAAAGTTTAGATTTGATTTTGATTGTTGAACTTTAGCATATTTCATCCGACCCTTCGTGAGAGGGAATTGTTCTAAGTTTTCCATCTATGTAATCAAACTTGATTCAAGACTTCAAACTTCGACAGTCTCACAGAGAAGGAAATTATAAGGCTTAGTCTAGTTCTCGAGTATTTCCTTGAGTAAAGAGGTCACACGATGAGAATCATAGTCCATAAAATAGTTGCGCAGAGGTCTCACCATTCATCACCAAGGAGTGTCGAATTTCACAATTCACAGGCACTCGAGGCAAATCGACAAAGATATGCATTCAATTCACTACGTATTCTTTTTTAATACTACGACAGGAAGAAGCCGACCAATTGCCAACTGCGAGCTACTATGAGCGCAACTTCGGCCCCGCCCCGTCAACAACAGCCTTTCTTTGGCCCCCAAAAGAGAAGTGCTTCCCAATTCGTTTGCTTACTGCTCCAAGTCAACTTTCCACGGACGTGACTGGGTTTAAATCAACCAAATCCAAATTCTGTGAAAATAGACAGTTTTAGGGCTGTGAAAGTGCTTGTCAAGGTCCATTTCATGCCTTTCAAAGGACTGATTTAAAAAGAGCTAACTTTTCTTAACTCCGGAAGAAATTCATGAATTTCCAGTAAGCCATAAATTTAGTTCAGGGTCTCGTAAATATTTTCAGATACAATCTGAGAAATAATAATAAAACGTACAGAATACGGAATATTTCACATTAAAACTATCCCCCAAAATAAACATGAGCTATTCATATCGCTAAACGTGCTGTTCTCATCTAGTGAGTTTTTACTGTTCAATAAACTGAATTAAGTTGACAATATGTATTACGCTCCTACTGGAAAAGGTCATGAGTAATTGTTTTACTCGCTGAGAAAGCATATTAAACAATCTCTTTAGGGATTTTTTTGCTAAAATTAGACATTTGTGTCTTGGAACACAAAAGCCATAAAAACTATAATAGGAAAACTGCATAATATCAGGATTTAATACATAATTAGAAAAAATTGTCATTAAGTTTACATTTATTTCGTAGAAAAGGATGTCTTAATTTGCCAAAATTCAGGAAAAAGGTTCAAAATATCCTTATTACGTGTAATTTGCCCCGATTTTTCAAAGAGAATCACCATCATTGTACACGGAAAAATATCTCCGCTCCTAATCTTCCCTCATTCAGGAGAGCAGAAATACAAGCCCCTTCAGACGGTTGAATAGTCCTATACTTATCACCAGTGTTGCGAAATGCATCATCAGTTTTTCCCCTTGTGCATAACATCTCGTATCATGATCCCATTCACAAACGAAAGCGTTCCAAAACTACTCACTGTGTTATCAAAGGCAGTAAGGGAAACGATAGGGATACACGCTGGATAGCAATCAATCCAGCCAATATGGATACTTCCCGGGAATGAGCTCGTAAGTGTACAGGATGAAATGCTACAGGGACATGCGCATGGCCGGACGATTTACAGTTACGATTTTCAACGTTTTTCCATCCGATGGAGTTGAATCCCGTGCAGATTCCAAGCGGAGGCAACGGGCGATAGTCTGCATGGAAAAATCCAGAGAACGTTCCCCGAGATAACGAGCGAAGTCTTTTCATTCTCGCCTAAATCTAGTTGAATTAATCAACGAGATATGTTCGTGCATCAATGACTGCAAAATAAATGGTAAAGCATGAGTTTCCGATCCTGGGCTACCTTGATGTTCCATTGTTTCATATCTTTGACTTTCCTTTGGAGAGACATGGCAAGTAGAGGGGCATGCATTCAAAATTCAGGAACAACAAGGTTTACCCGAGAGGAATTTATGTTGAACTAGGATAAGATAAGGGAAATTCTCAGAAATGTCATTGGCATTTCTTCAACCAAGTAATATAATTGGCATACAGTTCAGATGAAACTCGTTATTAGCGCTCGCTTTCTCAAAGTGGAAACATTTATGCTTGTTAGAGGAAAAATAAAAAAGTTCTATTTCTGTATGCCTCTGCTCAATTACTGCCAAATGTCATCCAAAACATTGCATATACGACAAAACTAAAATGGTTGCAATTATTATTTTTCTTTACATTTGATAGATTTATTTCTTAAAAAACGCAGGTAGCGTCTACATTTTATTACGAATCAGACAACTCATTTTGTCCAATCAAAAAATCTGGGACATAAACAATGTGTAAAATTAAGGTGCTGCGTCATCTCAAAATATATCATACACTTTCAGGTCCTCTGAACACACACACACAAACACACTCTACTACACAATTACTCAGAGGCCTTCTTCAGGTCTGACCTGATATATATATATATATATATATATATATATATATATATATATATATATATATATATATATATATATATATAGTCTGACCTGAAGTAGGGCTCGGAGTAGGCCGAAAGCTTAAATCATCTACAGTGTGAGTGTCCTTTTACGTGTTATCTGTTTCATTCTGTGTTCTATTGTGCCGTCCAAAAGTCATATTGCACTCGTGAGTACTTCCACATCATCGATATATATATATATATATTTATACAGGAAAATTCTCAAACCTTCAACCCAATACACTCCTCTCCCCAAACCTAACCGCCCAAAATGCCCTAACCTTATCACCACTTTCTTCCCCTGAACCCACAAAATTAAACAGATAATCCGTGAACTCTTCCCAATTATTAGCAATAGTCAATCCACATCACCTTTATTCCCACATTGTCCCTCCGTTTCATTTAAACGCCCGTCAAACCTGCGTGATATCTTTAAGTCTATAAAACCACCTACGAGCACCCCTGTCTCTTCCCCACCCCTGTCCGCACCATGCAACCGCCCACGCTGTAAATGCTGCCATCTCCTCAGACCTTCCACGTCCCTTATTACCAACTCCCAACCCATAGCCACCTGCACCTCTAAAAACCTTATATATCGCCTCTCCTGTAACTTCTGCCCTGCCTTTTACGTGGGTGAATGCACGACCACCCTTTCCCTCCGAATGAATAACCACCGCTATTCCACCAAATCTCCCACCTTCCTTAATTATCCCATCCCTACTCACACTGCTTCCCACAACCAGTCTTTTGATGACTGCTTCTCCGTTTCAGTGATTGAAATCCTTCCCAATTCCGCTAGTAACATAGAGGTGAGAACTCGCGAGATGGCACATATCTGGGTGCTCCAGTCCTTTAAACCCCCCGGGCTGAACCAAGCCCACTGATTTTATCCAATGCTGCCTACATTTCGCCTCCCCCACCTTGTCCGCTTCCTATTGGCCCCTTAATTCTCCTCCTCCTTGTATATATGTAGAAGAGTGTGTGTATGTATATATATATATGTATATGTGTATATGTATGCATATATATGCATTTGTATATATATATATATATATATAAGGATTTTATCCAAAGCTGCCTAGAACCGCTTCACTCTTCTGAGCGAATCGGTCACCAAGTCCCCCGCTAAAGGCCCGGCCGCTTCACGACCGGGACCTTCCAGCTCTTCCCCTACCGCGGCAACTCTACCGCCCCCTGCCATTTCCCCCTCCCCCACCTTGTCCGCTTCCCATTGGCCCCTTACCTCTCCTCCCGTCACCCTCCTCTTGCACATGTCCTCTCCGCTCTTCCCCGACAACGGCATTCTGATGACGACGGCCGTGCCGTCGAAACGTAAATATCCAATGTAAGTGTCCTTCTTTTATGTTTCTATGTGTGTAGTGTTTTTTGTGTTAGTGTTTGTGTGTTTATATATATATATATATATATATATATATATATATATATATATATATATATATATATATATATATATATATATATATATATATATATATATATATATATATATATATAAATTCACTGATAGTCATAACATACACAGAAACCAAAACACAAAAGAGGAAAAACTCACTGGTTCTCGAATTTTCGGTGGTCCAACCACCTTTCTCAAGAGGAATTAGGAACAGAACGTTCTGTTCCTAATTCCTCTTGAGAAAGGTGGTTGGACCACCGAAAATTCGAGAACCAGTGAGTTTTTCCTCTTTTGTGTTTTGGTTTCTGTGTATGTTATGACTATCTGTGAATTTACATTACACGTTTGTGGGTTTTCCAAAAAAGTGTATATATATATATATATATATATATATATATAATAATAATTATTATTATTATTAGATAATCTACCGGTTAAGGTAGGTTTTTGGATGGACACAACTATCAAATAAATATTTTGTAACTCCAAACAAAAAGCAATCCAGCAACCTAAACTACATCAGGTCCCTTTTCATTTCTGTGTACTTCTTTCCTCCTTTCATCCCATCCAACATCCCTATCCTGCTCCTACCCTTTCCTCGCTTGCCCAACATTCTTCCCTCTATTACCTTCTTCAGCATTCCACTACCGCTCAATACGCCTTTCATCCATTTTTCCTGCCTCCATAGGATTTCTCTCAACAAACCCCTCTCCTCACCCACCATCTCCAGTACTTCCTCATTTGTTTTCCTTTCGGTCCATTTCACCTTCTCCATTCTTCTCCACACCCACATTTCAAAAGCCTCCAATCTACGTCTATTCTCCTGCTTCAGTGACCACGTTTCTGCACCATACATAGCTACGCTCCATATCAGAGCTTTTACGAGTCTTGTCTTAACATCTCTACTCAACGTCCCCGTCAGAATCTCCCTCCTCCTTGAGAAAGCCTCCTTTCCAGGCGCAATTCTTCTCCTTACGTCCCTACCACTTTGACCGTATTGGTCCAAAACACTACCGAGATATGTAAACTGTTCTACCTGCTCTATTTTTCCCCGCCTATTTTAATATTTAGTTTAGCCTTTTTCTTTCTGGAAAATCGCATAACCTTTGTTTTATCAATATTGATTCTCATCCCATATTTATCGCACTGAACCTCCAATTCACTCAGCAATGCTTGCAACCCCTTGGCTGACTGAGCAAGTAATGCTTGGTCATCAGCAAACCTAACCGATTTTACAAATTCCCCTCCGACTTTCATTCCAACCTCCAGCTCTTCCCATGCCTCTTTAATTATTTCCTCTACATATACGTTGAACAGTACCGGTGACAATGGGCAACCCTGCCTTACACCTATTCCTAACACTGCCCATCCGGACTCTCCGTTCCCCACTCGCACCTGAGCAGTCTGAGACATGTACAGGTTGCGGATCAGTCTCCTGTCCCTCCAATCCATTCCTATTTTCTGCAATGCACGCATTAATTTTTCCCAATTCACTCTATCAAACGCTTTTTCGAAATCTACAAAACAGGCAAAAACGTCATGATTGTATTCTATATTCCTCTCGATTAGTGATCTCATTACTGCAATGGCATCACGCGTACCTCTTCCTTTCCTAAACGCAAACTGATCATCCCCTAAGTAATCATTTGCCTTACTCTCTATCCTTCTGTTGATGATCCTGAGGATAACTTTAGCTGCGTGGGATATCAAACTTATTGTTCTGCAATCCTCACATGACGTAGGCTTTGCCTTTTTTGGAATAGGAACTAACACTGAACTCACAAAATCTTCCGGCCAGATTCCTTCCTCATAGATACTACGAATCAGTCCATATATGGCCTTCTTCCCACCTTTCCCTAACCATTTCAACATTTCTACAGGAATATTGTCCACCCCCACAGCCTTATTTGCTTTCATCTCCTTTAATGCCCTTTCTATTTCATCGTCGAGTATGCCTGGACCTAAGCTATCTTCTTCTACGTCATGTTCCTTTTCTATGTCTAACCTTGTCGGCCTAAGTTCTTTACCATTCAGTGTTTCTATATATTCCTTCCATCTCTCTTGGATTTTTCCTGGTTCAACTATTATCTTACCCCATTTATCTTTAACTGTTAGCACAGATCTTGCCTTCTTACTTCCCGATAATAACTTAACCTTGCTATATAGAGCACCAATTTCACTCTTCTTCTCTAAACTTTCCATATCCTCGCATTGCGTTTTCCACCATTCTTCTTTTGCTTTATTTGTGGCCCTTCTCAGTTAATTGTTTAACTCTTTGTACTTCATTTTGCCTATTTGATAACAACTAAATTGTGGTCAGAGTCCGCATCCGCTCCTGGGAAACTGTGCGAATTTATCACACTCTTCCTAAACCTGTGCCTAACCATAATATAATCTAACTGATACCTTTCTGAGTCACCTGGCATTTTCCATGTATACCTACGCCTTTTGTGGTTTCTAAACCATGTGTTAGTGATGACTAACCCCTGTCTCCTGCAGAATTCAATTGCTTTCTCCCCGCGTTCATTCCTCGTGCATAACCCATAGTCCCCCACCTCACCACCATCTCTTCCTTCGCCTACCGTCGCATTCCAATCCCCCATCACTATCAAATGTTTCCCTGTAGGAACACTCGCGATGGTATCCTCTAACTCATCATACATCCTATCGACTTCTTCCTCCTTGTGGTTGCTCGGTGGCATGTATACCTGAATAATGACCAAGTTCGTCGGCTCTGCTTTAATCTCTACGAGTAAAATTCTATCTGTCGCTTGCTCTATGTTGATTACGCTTCTTCCTACCCCTTTATTTAAAATTACGGCAACCCCTCGTTGGCTCTCGTCCCCGCCGCTGTATATTACTCTATAATTGTCACTCCAGTAATCCCCGCTATCCTTCCATCTCACCTCGCAGAGGCCTAAAACATCTATGTTACCTCTTTCCATCTCTCGCTTAATATTTTCTAATTTGCCTCTCCTCAACACTGTCCTGACGTTCCAGGTTCCTATTCTAACTACTTTCGCCTTCTTATGAGTCTTTTTCCTGCTGAAGTTATTTCTTCCCTGCAAGGGTTTCGAGGGATGACGACCGCGGAAGCCTTGCCTCTCCCGCTGCCGGGCACGACACACGGCCTCTTGGGCCGAGTCCCGTAGTTTCCAGGACTCATATTATCTATAATGCCCAATATTATATTCTTGGGAATCATAATTGAGGTGGTTTCCCGTTGCCTTCCTCAATAGTGTTTTTAACGTGACACCATCACTTAATGGCCGCCCCACTGGGGTCAGACGCCATTATTTATATATATATATATATATATATATATATATATATATATATATATATATATATATATATATATATATATATATATATATATATATTCATTCACATTGAAATAGAGATAAGGAAAATGGGAAAAGGAACACACATAAAGGACGAACACAAGAGAGGTGGGGATGGCGGATGTGAGCAGATCACAAACGTAAAAATATTTTCCTCGACCAGGAATTGAACACCGGATACCTCCACTTGCCGGGCGGATGCTCTAACCACCTGATCATTCGAGAAAATGTACCTTTACACTGAAATCTGCGACCTTATAAAGCGCCAAAGTGCTCCGAATGACTGTAGTAGAGTGGAGAATGTTAGGCAAACGAGGAAAGGGCATGAACAGGATAGAGATGTTGGACGGGATGAAGGGAGGAAAGAAGTACACAGAGATGAAGAGGGACCTGATGTATATTAGGTTGCTTGACTGGGTTTTGTTTGGAGTCACAAAATGTGTATTTTACAGTTGTGTCCATCCAAAAACCTACCCTAACCGGTAGATTAACTAAAATATATGAATATAAATATATATATATATATAATCTTGAAAATGACGCTCTCCGGCGACGCACAAACACACAAACACTAAGATAATAAATATTACAAACACAGAAACATAAAAGAAGGACACTTACAATAGATATTTACGTATCGACGGCACGGCCGTTGTCATCAGATTCTGATGACGACGGCCGTGCCGTCGAAACGTACATATCTACTGTAACTGTCCTTCTTTTATGTTTCTATGTGTGTAATATTTATTATCTTAGTGTTTGTGTTTATATATATATATATATATATATATATATATATATATATATAAACACAAACACTAAGAAACTAAAAATCATATATATATATAAACTGTTTTTACTATGCCCGTGTGTCTGAACAGTTTCCGTCCTAAGAAAGATACAAGATATATTTTCTGAAATTTTCTGCGTCGGAAAGTTTTTAGACTACCCTTGCGTATATAGATTACACAGGCAAACAGTGGCTCTGGTGCCGGAGCTTTTAATGCTGATTTAAAGAACAATTGGAATGCTGAATCCAATTATGACACTAGTTATTCCTATCAGCTATAGTTTTCAAGATATAGATATGTTGTTACTTACGTAAAAAAATCTTATACATGAAGATATGGGAATATTATATTAATAATAAAACCCACTAAATATAAAGACTTGATTTATTTCTAGGGATGTTAAATCACCCACAAACACAACAGAATTTTACAATACAATTGAACAAAAATACTCAAATTTTTAACTGTAATAAAACAAATTTAAAAGAAAAAAATACATAAAAACATCACTCAACACATCGGAAGCTTCTTTTGCGCAATTTCTTGAGTGCACTTTGTTCAAACAGTCCCGTTTTAAGCACCAGCAGTAATCTGCCATCATATGGTTATCCCATCTTCTTTGTTAGCGAGCTTCTATTGATTATTAAAACCACAGGTATTGCAATTTTCCACTAGATATCATATTCATATCTAGTGGAAAATTGTAATACCTGTGGTTTTAATATGTTACGCTTCCACCACATCACGCCTGAGACCTCATCATTAGCTTCTATTGATTTTATATCCTGATGAAATATTTCACCTTGTTCTTCACTTGTGTCTACTAAATTTCCAAGAAAATTGTCTAAGTGGATGTGTAGGTAGTGACCTTTTGTACTCATATTACATCCAAGTGATTTGAAGTTACTGAGCATAATGTTTACCAGCTCAATATAATTTTCACTTTTGTGATTTCCTAGAAAATTCTTTATGACCTCAACAAATGACATCCAACTAATTTTTTCAATCTCATTCATTGACTCGACAAAAGCAGGATCCTTTGAAAGTTGTCTGATTTGTGGCCCCTCAAAAATACCAGCTTTAAGTTTTTCAATACTTATATGGGGCATCTTTAGTCTTAAGTAGCCGAAGCATGGTCCATCTTTGACAAGAGCCTTTACAAATTGCTTCATTAGGCCTAGTTTAATATGTAGAGGCGGTAAGATGATTTTCTCTCTTTCAACTAAAGATTGAGCAATGATTGAGCAATGAGTACGTTCCCTTTTGCTTTATTGAGCAATGATGTTTTCTTTTCCAACAACCAAGTTTTCTCTCATAGGCCACTCCCTCTTAATCCAGTGGTTTTGTCTTTCCCTGCTATCCCAGAGGCTCAAGAAACAAGGTTTTATTTTAGACTTTTCCTTTGTCCTGTTGTCCATTGCCGCAGATGTTCAGTACATGTTTTACACACAAACTGCGGTGCCCATGTTTTATCTTAGTCACCAAGCTTAACACTAAAATATCCCAAGTAAGCACGTTTCACAAAGTCTGTAATAATTTTCCTATTTGCTTTTACCATATGTTCCCCACAAACGTAACAAAACACATCAGCATCATTAACACAGCATCTTCGACTTGAGCTCATTTTTAGATGATGTTTTACAAAAAGTTACACTTTGAAGTAAAGTCCGTCCACCTGCTCCGAATAGTCAAGGGCAACTAATGAAACAAAAATGGCTGTCAAGAGAACAGAAAACGTGGATGCCATCTAACGGATACCTTATGAACTAGTTTCGCCTAATTTTACCGAAGTCGATACAAACGATTTTTGTTTTTTAATCTCATTGGCCTACAATATAGAAATATACATAAAACTTATAGACAGTTTATTGAAAAGAAAAGGAACACCGCAGAGTGGTTATAAATTAGTATACTTATAGATTTATTTAACTTTGAAAATTATTTTCCGGAATATATCAAATATTAAAACAACTAATCGCAAGATGTGCCATATCTAAAAAAGTAGAGCTGTTAAATAAAAACGGAGTTCATGTTTGGATTCAGCTCTACAAATATAGTTAAAATCAGCACAAAGATTCCCGGCACCAAAAAAAATTTTTTTGTTTGTAGGCCTGAGTTATCTGATTACGACGGTCGTGCCCGAAAAACGTCAAAACTGCATATGTGTGTGTTCTTTTGTGTTTCTATGTTTAAAAATATTCAATTGTTTGTTTACAAGACATATATTTATATTATATATACATATATAAAAAATATTTATATATATCCAAATGAAATAAATTCGGAGAAAAATATTTACAATGAACATGACAGCGTATATAACGTCGTCGTCTACCAGAAAGACATTTATGATTCCACTTAATGGTAAGGAAAGGGAGCACAAGAAATAATGCGAACACGCTATTTTAATGAAACATTATGTTTCAAGTAATTACAGTTGATTATTTTGTTTGGTTATTCGAATCAACTCAAGTCTACAAGTCCATGTGTGGCGCCGCGACGTACTCCTTTTTTGCAATTAGTGGAGAGTCCCAGTGACTTTAATAGCAGATCTACAGGTCATTTGAACTCTTTTCATAAGAATTACTATTATCAATAACCTATAGCATTATCGATCCCGAGAGAATCGAAGCCTTTTGTAAAGCAGTCAAATCAGCTGCTGCTAGTCGAGCGAAGAATTCGGGAATGCTATTCATTCACATTAATGGTCAATTTGATATTTGTAGATGTTTAATTTATTCGCATTCAATTCTGAGCGTATCGCTATCGTAATATTGAAACAACTTTAATATTAGTAATAGTATAGCACTGGGAATTTAAGTACTACGTTGAACTGTAACCAAGTCGTTACGGTTCCGATTTCCAAATAGTAAGCCCAAAGCATGATGATGCATCAGAACCCCGATATCTATTCCCTACATAAGCCCTATCTACGGGGGGCGCTATCTACAGAGGCGACGGGGTTGGTTCATCTGAAAGAAACGCGAAGTACAGTAGACGTTAACTTTCTTATGATATATTAGACGTTGGAATAACCTTGTGTATTAGATATATAATATGTCCTGTATAATTCCATCTCTATGGGGTTCTCTATAAAATAGCAGCCAATTCCTTAGTGAAGCACAAAAATACAAAATCCTGACTTGTACAACAGTTACAGCTCAGACAAGTAGTAAGATACACGAAACATACAATTTATTTTATGCATGCTCCATCTAAAGCACATAAGCACATTTATATAGTTAAAAGTTAAGACTGAACAATGATGGAACGAAGATATTACATACAAAATTCATACCAAGGGCTTTTTTAATTCATTTCCTTGTGATACATGCAACCACTCTAACTCACGGTACACTTGTTGGAGAATTCATCTTTAACCCTTCATAGAGGTTTTCTGATCACGGTTTCGGCATTATGAATAAGGAAATGGACAGAAAGAGAATTCAATGAACTCTGATGGTGGCGCGGAAATAAAAAGAGCTTTCTGAAGCACTTATGTTGAAAAATTTCAACATGCAAAGCAATGCAATGGAAGCAAGTGGACTCTTTGGGTAGGGCGAGCGTAAAGAAACCGTTGACGAAGGCAATATAAGCATCAGGAGGAGGTGTGGGCGGAGAGAAGTGGGCCTGGGTTGTTGAGGGCGTGGCCGGCTGGAAAACACCTTTGGAAGTAGGAATCCTGAGAACATCAGCAGAGGGAAAACGGAAAAATGGAGGTGAGAGGAATGGAAAAGGCAAAATGGGACATACATCATGCAGGCGAATTGAAATCACCATTTCAAATTAAATGACTCCACAGAAACCTGCCGAATTTGCTAACGGATAATTATTGTGAATGCACGGCCAAATTGAGATGATGGGTCGCCGCTGTGGCAGAAGGGGTCGAGCGAGGAAAAGGGTGGAGCGAGAGATACTCAAGGAGAGCAGGTACCGTCTGGAAGAAGCACAAGGCAATAGAAGCAATAATTCCTCATAGTGGTGGTAAAATCCCTCGCTCCCGAATTTTGCTGCGAGAAAGAAGGGTGACCGAGATGTGCCCGATAAATTGCACTTAACAAAAGACCCTTAATTGGGCCCCCGTATATGAAGCCACGGTTAAAATGAAAAAATAATATTTCAGAATACGGGTGGAAATCCGCGTCACATCCTATGCTCCGTATTCCGACCGCTTCACCCATTCCTGTATTTTTATTTCTAAGCTCCTTGGCCCTCTCTCTCGCCGTGAGGCTATGCGACCTTATTTCGAGGCCATCGTTTCTTCTTCCCTCTTCACGTCTTTAATTTTATATGGTTCTCGAGGGAAATCTTAGACCCACCGAGCTAGCGGATATATTTTTATACAACTCGTGACTTGATGGAATCCACTTTAATGAATAACGGGTCCTGGACCATGTTGATCGGCAGTCCATCTCCATCACAAGAGGGTGGCGACGGCTATTTTTGTCAAATAAAACATTTTTGGTGAAAATAAATCCGAGTAAAAATCGTACGACGGTTACAAAGAAATGTAGTAGAATTTCCAAATATTCTCTTATTACCAGTAATGACTTAATTTTGAACGCACAAAAAATGCTCTTTGTCTGAAAAACCAATAGTCTATTAATTATTTCAATAAAAAATTATTTCCGTCCTTGTGATTTAACTTTACTACGTTGCAATGATAACGACTCCTGCGGACAAATTGAAAGATTCATTTATTTTTCTTATTTGTGTATTTCCTATTTTAGTTCATCTGATTAAATATGCCGTTCACTAACACTAGAATTCTTGTAATAGTTTCTAATAAAAGTTATAACAATGCTTAGAATAGGGTGGGTGAACAGATAAAGTTATTAGAAGGAAACCGGATATGGGCAAGAAAGCAGATAGAGGCAAAATTGAAATGTAGTGGCATACTGATAATTTTTAACAAAAATCTCTTTATGATCTATCTTGTTTCCATTCTGAGTTGCTTATAATTTTCATGGGAGAATCTTATACTACGTACATTGAGAAAATGCCTGACTCTGCTTAAATTACTTTAATTCTGATTGTTAACCCTAGAAAGATATCGCTATTTTTTTTACCTATCCGGAGATCGCGGGGTAAAAAACACCCCAATTTTCAAGGGCCCGTATCTCGGGACCAGTATAGCCTTAAGGGTTCCATGAGGGCTCATTTTTTTGTCTTTTGACCAAATATCAAGGGAGCTAAATAGTTTGGCTAAAATTGTGAAGGGTCTGGGAAAATCGACCAAGAAGGGGGTCGTAAACGTAAGCTGTTTCTTTTTGCCGCGAGATTTAAACCGGTCTGGGTGTTTTTTCACCTAGCGTTCCCGTTCTAGGGAGCCCATCAATGGAAAAAGCTCTGGTGGTATAAGTCCTACATTTATTTTAACAATAATTTGTAATTAAAATACGGTATGCAATTTCCTCGAGTAGATGTTACTCTCTATGAATAGATTAAAATTGGTATTTTTGCATACGTTTTTTTTGGAAAAATTGAAAACTGAACAAATATCAGATAACTTCCAATTCCAAAAAATTGCTCGATCAAAATAAACTTTATACTCTCATGTAACTGCATACGTTAGAACTATACAATTTAAAGCTTGAAACCTGAAATTGTACGTATATTGTTCAATAAATATATCACACGTTCCCTCCTATCAGACACTATTAACGATGATGATGAATTTGGTTAATTTTTTAAACCAGTTTGCTAATACTGTAACAGATAAATCAATTTTATATGTATTCATAGAACGTTGCTAGCTGAAAAATATGAGAATGCTAGTCACCGTCTATGTTAAACACTGGCTCTTGAAAATGAAATATAAATAATGCAAAGTTTCATGCCTTATTCAATTATTCCAAAGGGGTTTTCCATTTTGTTTACCCGAGAGAACGAGCGGAACGACTCCGAAAAATGTGTGCCACACGAAGAGAGGAGGAAATGTCTTAAGAAATTAAATCCTCGCAAATAATGAGAGACGGAGAGGGGGATGCAGAAAGAAACACAGTCTTGGACAAGTGCGACGGAAATCTAAGGAAAGAGGCGCAGTGTCACCTCGCGATATCCTGGGGGCCGCAGGGGAGTGATACGGCTGGCTCTTGGAGAAGAATCCTAGGGCTTCTCGCCGCTCGCGTAACGAGAAAAGAACTCAGTCCTCCGCGCTCACAAGGATTTCCATCCGCCTCTGATTTATATTCCTCCCCTCCCACACACCCCGCCTCCCTCGTGCTCCGCAGGTCTTCCAATTCTACACCTTCTCTTGCTGCTTTTTCCCCCACTCTTTCTCTCTCTCCCTTATTGCTCCTTTTGATTTTGTTGTAATTATTATCATTGTTTCCTAGGAAACAATGATAATAATGAAGGCAGGCAAGACATTTACACATGCATTTATTTCAATGATATTTAATCATTCTACCGTATGTAAAACTCATGAAATGAACACATCTATCAAATTGGACGTAATTATAAGTCGCGACGAGTTCTTCCTACTAGAAAACTGCACATATCAATGATTATCCAATTACGAATGCAGGAACAGGGCAAGCAAAAAAAATGTTGGATAAGCTATTCCTTTGAGTGAACAATATTCTCACCATAAGAATACGAGTATATTATTCTTACTCCATAGAGAAATCGAGTTAACAGATACATAGAGTGTAACATAAATTTTCCTTTGCACGCCTTTAAACGATGTATGCCCAACTATCTTCATTGTTGACATAGTAACGCAAACTTCATGTATAAGCTTGAAATAACAATTTATCTTATAAGTATTTTGACGTTAAAACTTTTGAAATGTCTAACAAATATCTAAGTTAATAATATAAATATCTGGTTAAGAAATTTCTCATATTTCTTAGAGTAAGAAATATTTTTAAATAATCCCTCCCACCTGCTTATTTTTCACAGCAATTTAACCGACATTTCATCCAAATGAACGTCGGCACACGCAAGAAATTATTTCCTAGGAATGAATAATGTACCAGGGACTGGAGAAAAGAGTATCTAATGGGGTTTTATTTCCATACTTCTATCAATCTTAATATCATATCATTACGTCGCGTGGGTTTGCTTTAAAATTATCTTCAACCCCTCGGGCGTGGAATAGCTGGCGCTTAAATTTCGGAAGGGATTAGAATTAGTTCCTGTCATGTAGCAAACGGATTGGATGATAAAAGAGTGAATGAGAGACGTACAAGTGAAATGAATACCGGAAATTGAGAATTTGAGGAACGCTAAGCGACAGAAAAAAGAGAGGAAAGGAAAAGGGGAATAATATGAGGGAGAACACAGGGCGTTCTGGCGAATCGGCGGAAAGTAGGGATGTCTGCCGCTGATGAAGGTAAGAGAGGAGGGAATTCGAGATAAAGAGGGAAGTGTGCGAGCAGATGAGAACAAAGTGAAGGAGAGAAACGACAAGGGAGAGGTAGGGTTTGTCTTTGATGTTCGGCAATCAACCGCAACGACCATTTTCGGGTACGGAAAAGGCTAGGAAGGCTTACAAGCATTTGGGAAACCTTAAACGAGGCAATATTCGGCTTTCGATGACGACACAGCCGTTTTTACACCGCGGACGCCCACCCCATCCCGCCCCACGACTCACCGCCTCTGTGGAAAGCCCGGCATCCCCCAAATTCCCCTCCCCAAGCCGCCACCCCGCGGGTCTAAGGCACCCCTACCCCTGCTGTGCGAAGGAGACCCTTTCGGGTGGGGTTGGGGCCCATCTTGAGAAAAGTTAACGCCTTTGTCTCCTTAGGCCCCCTTCTCCTCCCCTCCCCCGTCCGCAACTCATCCCACGCCTTGAGATTTGACCCCCTTGGTAATGGAACACGCCGGAAATTAACCTCTGGGGTGTAAGATCCTGTTATGTCTCGGGAATCACATGTTTACCCGGGCACTTTCGTGGAGTTTGGCTATCCATAAAGGCAGCAGCCCAAAGAGGAGCCCGGGGGCTACCGCGAGAACGGGGATCTCTTCCACAATTCCTGCCCTTTGGTCGTGCTCCGTGGTCAAGAAAAACAGTCGCGATTTCTGAAATGGATGATGATATACGAAATGCGTTCTGGGAAACAGGAAAAAACAGAAACACAATGAAATGGGTAAAAAATATTATTAGAGCTCAAATGTGGAAAATGCCACCGTAGCAATGGACTTCAAAAAGTAGTCCAGTGATTCTATAAATATAATGCCAAACCCAAGTTTAGAAGGGATTACTTTTACAAAATCCTTTAAAAAAATGGAAATTTATTCCTAATAATTGACTTCCTATTGCTGGATATCACTAAATTTTTTTCCTATAAAAATTATCTGAAATTAATACAGGGTCGCTGCACAACATGTAAAGCTAGAAAAATAAGGCGTACATTGTAGCCCATTAGGAATCATGAATAAAGATTTATTGGGAAAAACATTCTTAATAAGAGTTATGATTTTCGTATTTTCTCTGATCATCGATACTCTTTAATTTCTCCTCTTATGTCGCCTCAAGCCAATAATTTATTTTCTTAAAGAGCAGGCTTCGTAGGCACTAAAATCTACATACAATAAATTCAAACTCATTTCCTATTAATGTTTGCATTTTAACGATCATTGTTAACCATTCTGACGACGCAGAGAAAATAAATACTGATTGTTCCAATAAAAAATTAATTTTAAAAGCACAATCCCAGTTTTTTTGGAGTGCAAATTAATGGGATAACGGCTTTAAAAATTAAATTTGAAAGTAAATAATAAATAACTAGAAAGAAAATATATTGACTCATTTTTTCAAATAATATAATAAAAGTTTTTGTATGCCATTTGTGAGATGCCCATATTTTGTCTTCCCAATTAAATAACATTTTGTAAGGTTTTATTCACAACAACTGTTTTATTTATAAATCCATTACTCGAGAAAATAGATCCTGAAAACGGGGACACAAAAGCCGCCAATTGGTTTAGTATTAAAGGTGAATAAATTTCGTACTATCACACGGAACCGCTGTTTATATCCTGTATTTCTCTCTAGCCTTGTTGCCCGTAAAATAAAACATAAATTCGTGTATAAATAATATGGTTTCTTTCCCATGCAAAATGGCTTATGCCGGAGCGGGTACTAAATCGATATTTAATGATACCGCTCTCGCTGGTCTTTAGCTTGGTGAAGAAACTTTTCCTCATGTACACGTCGAACGACCCATAAATACGAGAGTAAATGGTTCGGAATCTTGTTTTTGGACGTTGTTCTGGGAAACTTGGCCCTTCTGCTTACAAAAACTCGGAAGTGTTCGATTAATTTTCAGAGTTATACGGAAAACCTGCATATAAAAATGATATATTTCATGAAATTTATTAAAAATATATTTCACGCAATAATGCTAATTAAAAACTTTTTCGAAAGTATGTATTTTCGTAATCCATAATTCATTTACAACTCAGCATATGGTACAGCAGAGCTAAAAAAGAGAAAATCATTAGCAAATAGCGAACTACGCTAACTTCTTATGTCACACAACAACGATCAATTTTCACTCACTTCAAATTTAAGACAAAAATTAGTTTTCGATACCGGGGCTGAGTTATTGTTTGACAAATAATTTCATTTGTTACTTTAATTCTATGTCGAAATTCTTAAGACAGAAAGAATTTCCTACAATCTGTTGCACCAAAAATATATCTCATTACAATGAAATACATGAAATAATTCTTGGTGCACCATTCCAAATCTAAAATGAGTGGCTGCATCAATGATTCAGTTTCTACAAGCAATACCCTTCCGCTGGTGATAGTATATTTGAGATCGATTCAGAACAGTGGAACAGCCCCGTGGGCTAAGAATATGTATTTTAAAGAATTTTGTTTTAAAAGTTATTTCAATACATTTAGTCTTAAATGCGTATAAGTCTGTCATCAAATCATTAAATTACGAGTTGTACTCGATAAAAACAGTCGTAGAGAATCATTTCATTAGCAAAGTTATTTTTTTAAACACAATTGTGTATTGAGGGAATAATAAAAGTGGAAGTACTTGTACAGATAGCATTGATTTTGCAATAAACAAGTTCACTAAGCATCGGAACGTGCAGCAAATGGCGTGATGACGTTCACACACAATTGTATTATTTTAAATTTAAGGAGGTATTTGTACAGATAAAGGAATTTTCATACATAAAACAGAGACATGAGATATGCTAACAAGGTTTTCCTTGGCAATTACATACACACTGAACGTGAAAAATAAAAACAGAGTCAATTTACAATGAATTTTCTATTATATTTTTTTGAGAGCCAGTGTATTATGCAAGAAGTGCTCCAGCTGTAACATCAATGGAACGATGCTGGCTCCAATGCAGTTATACCGCAATATTTATTGATTTTATTGGTTATGGACAACACTTACTTTGAAAACCTGTTATTCTGTTATTTCGTAACTACTTAGACAAACAAATGAATTTTTGGATCGCATCAATAAAATTTAACTGCAAATCCCTGTCGTGACTTAGTTGTTTTATTTTGAACGGAAGTTGGGCCTTTGAAATCGTGGGCATTACTGCACGGCATTGCGAAGTAGGTCACTTATAAGGAACTTTAGGCTCACGCAAGTTTATACGTTAGTTGATCGTACTTCTTTAAACTTTCCCTCCACCCACAGTCACCAAATCCACCCAATCCACCCTCCACCCATTCAACCCACGGTCAGCATCTGTCAGCACAATGATCCCAAAATAGAATAGATAACAACTATTTTCTGTTGATGCCAAGTTTTATTAGGCTTTTATCGCTGTTTTCACAGGCAGATAATGAGAAAAAAATAACTTGGCTAACATTTATAAAATAAATATATGTATTAAGGTGCCGTGCAACCACGTTTATTATTCCAATTTGGTAATTATTCACTAAAGAGCAATTATTTTATGTTGTCGACTGAAATCTCTACCTAAAGTGGCTCCAAACGCCATTCAAAAAATATCTCGGCAACACAAATTATACAGGGTTAGTCCAAAATGTAAGCAGAATAAATTCAAGTAAAATTTATTGCAGATCGAAGTACACATTACCACAATTATTCTAAGTAGCACCCTTTTGCATCGACAGCCCGATGCCAGCGCACCTGCCATTCGCAGTAAGCTTCCTGGAAGCCGTCAAGATGGGACACTTGTTCGGGTACCTCGTCACGGCCCCTCTAACGTTATCCAACCTTCCTAAATGAATGCATTCCAAACTCCTTTTTATTCTAGTGAAGTCTTCTGATCATCCGAGAGCACCCTTCGGACCTTCTCCTGGCTCAATCTTCTGTATGAATGCGATTCTCTGTAGTTTTCACAATATTGCAGTCTTCCACTAACCTTCTGAAACTCAGGCGTTGTATTGAAATTGAGCGTGCCTCTTGCTTTTTGCATGAGTATTTTCATCGCACTGTGTCGTTGACGGTCGTCATCGGCGTTCCTCGTCGTCAACCAACTCTCTATCCTTCCGAAACAGCCTGTGCCAGCAGAAAACCATTCTTTAGGGCATAGCTTTATCTCCCTAACCAGATTTTTCGAGCTTAACACAACATTTGATTGCGTATGAATGCTCCATGGGACGTGGCATCGTGAATTCGTGACACGATCCTCGAACAGAAGCCCAGTCTAGCAGCAATTCGTACACTGCAACAGCCCGCAGGCAAATAACGCGGGCAGCGTTGCTTTTCCAAGGACTCCCACCACCTTTTCCGACACAAATCACCCCACTGCAGCCGTCCGCGTCGATGGGAAAAATATTTCCGCTTAATTTTGTGGCAGAACCTGTAAACGACGCCGAGAGATTAAGTAAACGGAGACACACGATAAAAGACTAGCAAAACAGGATGCCAATTCTGGATATTGGGGATAGATACTGAACTTTCAAATATTATTATAATGAAAAAGTTAACACAAACATCCGACGAAATGAATTGTTCGATTAGTAATTCTCAAAATACGCTCTATCGTTAAATCAATGAACGAAGTAAAAAAATGATTGATGCCCCCGAGCTGGGTCATTTAATTTTAGTTTCCTCCATCAGATGTATCCAATACCAACATGTAAATTAATCCATGGCGAAGAAATTCCATTCGTGTAGAAGAAATTATAAATAATTGGAAACCAAATCCTTTGCAGAAGTAGATTCTATATGGAAGTAGATTCCATACCTTTCTGTGCAAAAGTATAAAAAAGCCATTCATGTTAAAAGAAATATCCTTGGCCAATGGCTTGAAACGAAGGACAAGCATTTCCAGATTTTAAAAAAGTTGCAATCCTAATACATCCATCAAAAACACACTCGTTCTCCTCACTCGAGTCTGCGCTTACATATTCTAGCTGGAAAACTATTAAGGGGCCCATAACTTGGCGCCGGACCAAGCCTCCAACCTCTCCCCTTCGTCTCCACCTTACTCCCCACCTTCCTTCAGCCTAAAAACTTCTCGCCGAGAGCAAATACGGGGAGGGGGGAAAGGCGCCCGATCGAAAAGCCTTTCCCGCATTCTCTCCATCTGCCACCACTATCATCCTACATCTTTCGCTTCTAATTCTTCCCCAAAAAAATAACTCGCAGACAAACATACACTTCCACTATACATTAAAATGGTCAATAGGATAAAAACACTTCGCTATTCCAAATCATCGCTTGAAAATTCCACTAAACGTTGAATGAAACACATTAAACTTAATATACATTAGTTGACCAATAGTTTGCGTGAAGAAAAACGTTTACATAAAATATTATACATTATTTCACAGCCAAAATATTTATTATTAGTAATGATGACGAATCACAAGAATAAATCTCTTATCTTGATTTATCATAGAGTGAAACTGATACGTTCAATTTCGGTCCAAGAAAAATGTAAATATGTATGACGGCTTTCCATGTAAAACCTAGTTCGAGTAAAACTAGGTCATGGAATACGAAGGGTTCAGTAAAATTATTTAAAAAGAGAGTGAGAAAAGGTACCTAAAATTATTCAATTATTATGCAATTCTCGGTTAAATATAGTTGCTGACAAGAGCAATCTTTCAGTCAACATAAGCTATTTAAAGATCGAATGCCGATGCAATAATACTTTTCTAAACCCCATCCCCTTCTAACCCTGCCCATTACGAATCCGAATCCGCCACACAAACCTGAGCAGTCTAAGATAGTTGACCTCACGAATAAGTTATCCGTTTGCTAAAACAAGCTTATTTCTCTCTGGTCCAAGTCCATACGTCAAGCATTCAAGCACCATACGTCAATAATTCAATTAAATAAGAACATAGCCCAATTACGGCTGTATTTTCCTTTTTGGGATGGCAACATAAAAGTGATCTGACGAAAAAATCCGAACAAATTTCCCCCTCTACACGTGACGAATTAGCCAATAAATACTCAGTCTTTCACGATTTTCTACGCTTTTACGTAGTTCCATGGGGATGTTTCCTATCCCAAAGGCCTTATTAGTTTATAATTTTCTACACGCTCTCCCAATTGAGATAACAAGAATTCCTGCACGTAAACTAACCTGATTTGCGTCATATCCTCTTTCTATGTCAAAACATTTTGGCCTAATATTTTGCTGTACATAATCACAACGTAGTTTTCCTTTAATCTACTTGACTCTTCCCTAGTTTAATCAATAATTCTTCCGCGATTCTTTCATTGTGTGCTCGGATTTTCCCCTCTTTCTTCCCGATAGTGCTTCCACCTTTTGGTAAATCCTTTTGGTGCTCTTCCTTTATTACTCCGTATATGTCAATGCACTGGGTCTTCCACCTTACATACGGCGCTCAATCAGCTCTCTGCCTCTCTTTCTTGTTTATTATCTTAGTGTATCCTTTTACCTAATTTGTGTTTCATCCATTTTCTTTCTTTCTTGTCTACCTTTCCAATCAAATCGTCTTTAATCCATGATTTTCTTGTTTTTTACCTAAACGTGTTCCTATTGTTTTTCCGGTAGCTTTTGATTCCCGTTTCTTTATATATTTCTGCTTGCTTACGTACTGGGATCGTATTTCCTGTTCACACCCTTAATTTCCCCTAATGCCCACTTTTCTTCCCGTCAAATTCGTCCAGCTTGCTATTTCCTCAATTCCTTCCTCATCAATCCTCTGAATCTGACAAATTTAACTTATACCTCTCTGGATGCCCGGCTATGCCGAATTTCTGTCTTTTGCGGACATTCCTTGTTTTTAATGCATACAATTAGCGTACGTAGTGTGCTAACTCTCTTACATGACCCCCTTTGCAAACCGCCATGTTCCAATCACCCGTTACTATCAAAGATTTCCCTCCAGAAAAACCCGCAAATGTAATGCCAATAAGAGAGATAGAATTAATCGAGCAAGAGAATTACAGTTTTATATATATAGAACAAGATGCTGTCTTGAAGTTGTCATTATAAAACAAAATGGGAACAAGAACACTAAGAGAATATAAATATTCCATTACAATGACCAATGTGCATTTTATTCAAGTGAAAATATAATCATCCATACATAAATACTTTAAAAGTATGAATTAATGTGGGAAAAATAGATAAAATCATTCAATTTACTAAATGAAATACCGTGGAATCATCTTGACGGTGACCGGAAGACATTTATTAAAGGTGTCTATTATGCTAAGGAATTATTGAGCAAATGGTCAACTGTTGAAACTTGCGACCAGAAATAGATCGAGTCACAGGAAAACATACTCGCACTTGAACAATTGTTCCCAGAGAGTCAATACGGCCAACAGTCAGCAGGCAGTGAGTGGACACTCGGCCGTAACGTGTACATGGGAAAGATTAATCCTCCGAGCAAAGGGATCAATCAACAAATCCTACTCATTATCGCAAACAAATGCCAGCTAAGGAGATCCCAGCAGAGTTCTCAAAGATCTAATTTCAGATATTTTCCGCGATATTAAATACACAAGGGACACACCACAGTTCCCCAGGACTAAAAGTGAACCCAGATTCCTTACCTCTCATTGACGACGAATCAGACAGCACTAACGTATTTACTAAGCATTCTTATAAATCTTAAAGTGCCATTAATCAAACACAGTAGGCAACATCTTGAAATTCCTGGATGGGCAATACTTCACACATATAAACCAAAATGGCCCTAGGTTAACGATGTTAAATGAGACACTGGTCAGTTCTTTCGTCTCATGCTTAAAAAACAGACCAAATTAGATCATTCACGCTTTTGAAAAAAGCTTTGGATAAATTTCCAAATGGTAAATATATACGTATATGTATTAAAAAAAATATATATATATAAGATTTGGACAGCACAATAGAACACATAATAAAAAAAGATAACAAGTTAAAGAACACTCACGTTGTAGTTTGTTTAAGCTTTCGGCCTACTCCGAGGCCTTCTTCAGGTTTGACCTTCAGGTTATATTGCTCTCATGAGTGCTTCCACATCATCTATTTATATATTATTATTATTATTAGGTAATCTATCGGTAAAGGTAGGTTCTTGGATGGACACAACTATCAAATTAACATTTTGCAACTCCAAACAAAACCCAACCCAGCAACTTCAATTACATTATGGCCCTCTTCATCTCCGTGTATCTCTTTCCTCCCTTCACCCCGCCCAACATCCTGCCCTGCCCTTTCCTCCTACTATTCCTGCCCTTTCCTCGCTTGCCCAATATCCTCCCCTCTATTACCCTCTTCAACATTCCACTACCTCTCAATACACCTCTCATCCATTTTTTCTGCCTCCATTTTTTCTCCAAGCAAACCCCTCTTCTTACCCACCATCTCCAGCGCTTTTTTGAAATAGGACCTAACACTGATCTCACAAAATCTTCCGGCCAGATTCCTTCCTCATGGATACTACGAATCAGTCAATATAGGGCTTTCATCCGACCTTTTCCAAAAAATTTCAACAGTTCTACAGGAATGTTGTCCACCCCCACGGCCTTATTTGCTGTCAACTCCTTTAATGCCATTTCCATTTCATCGTCGAGTATGCCTGGACCTAAGATATCTTCTTCTACGTCATGTTCCTTTTCTATGTCTAACTTTGTCCGCCTAAGTTCTTTACCATTCAGTGTTTCTATATAATCCTTCCATCTCTCTTGGATTTTTCCTGGATCAACTATTCTTTTACCCCACTTATCTTTAATTGTAAGCAGAGATCTTGCCTTCTTACTTCCCGATAAAAGCTTAACCTTGATGTATAGCACACCAATTTCACCCTACTTCTGTAAACTTTCCATATCCTCGCATTGCGTTTTCCACCATTCTCCTTTTGCTTCATTTGTGGCCCTTCTCAATTTATTGTTTAACTCTTTGTACTTCATTTTGCCTAACTCTGTGTTTACATTTTCCATCTTCTTCTCTCATCCAACTTTGCAATCAACTTATCCGTTACCCATTGTTTCCTTATCCTTTTCCCGTTAAGGGTTCCTATAGTGTCTTCTGTGGTTTTCGATAACACCTTCTTGATACATTCCCATTTTTCTTCGATAGCTCTCAGCTCTTTACCCTCATCCATGATTTTCTCTACAGCCTACTGATACCCTTTCCTTATTAATCCATTTAATGCTTCTATATGCAATTTCCTAACCCGCCGCCCCAGCCTTATCTTTTTGAAACGGACGGAACATTTCATAACAAATAAATGTGGTCAGAGTCCGCATCCGCTCCTGGGAAACAGTGCGACTTTATCACACTATTCCTAAACCTGTGCCTAACCATAATATAATCTAACATACCTTTCTGAGTCACCTGGCATTTTCAATTTATACCTATTTATCTTGTGGTGTCGAAACCCTGTGTTGGTGATGACTAACCCCTGTCTCCTGCAGAATTCAATTGCTTTCTCCCCTTTAAATATATATATATATATATGTGTGTGTGTGTGTGTGTGTGTGTGTTTGTGTGTGTGTGTGTGTGTGTTTGTGTGTGTGTGTGTGTAAAAGGCCGTGGGAGTAGACAAAAATTCTGAGGAACTGTTGAAATAATTAGGAAAATGTAGGAAGAAAACTCTTTATGGACTGATTCGTAGTATCTATGAGGAAGGAATCTGGCAGGAAGATTTTGTGAAATCAATGTTACTTCTTATTCCAAAAAAGGTAAAGGCTACATCATTTGAGGATTACAGAACAATAAGCTTGATTTCCCACGCAGCTAAAGTTATTCTCAGGATCATCAACAAAAGGATATAGAGTAAGGCAAATGATTACTTAGGGGATGATCAGTTTGGAGTTGGGGAAGGGGAGAGGTACGCGTGATGCCATTGCAGTAATGAGATCACTGATCGAGAGGAATATAGAATACAATCAGGACGTATTTGCCTGTTTTGTAGATTTCGAAAAAGCGTTTGATAGAGTGAATTGGGAAAAACTAATGCAAGTACTGCAGAAAATAGAAATGGATTGAAGCGATAGGAGACTGATTCGAAACCTGTACATGTCTCAGACTGCTCAGGTGCGAGAGGGGAACGGAGAGTCCGGATGGGCAGTGTTAAGAAGAGATGTAAGGCAGGGTTGCCCATTGTCACCAATGCTGTTCACCGTATATGTGGGGGAAATGATTAAAGCGGCATGGAAAAACTGCCGGTAAGAAACAGTGTTGGAGGGGAATTCGTAAAAGCGGTTAGGTTTGCTGATGATCAAGCATTAGCTGCTCAGTCAGCCAAAGGGTTGCATGCAATGTTGAGTGAATTGGAGGTTCAGTGCGATAGAATTGGGATGAAAATCAATATTAACAAAACAAAAGTTTTGCGATTTTCCAGAAAGAAAAGGCTAAGCTAAATATTAAAATAAGCGGGGAAAAATAGAGCAGATAGAACAGTTTACGTATCCCGGAAGTGTTTTGGACCAATACGGCCAAATTTGTAGGGACGTAAGGAGAATAATTGTGCTAGGCAAGGAGGCTTTCTCAAGGAGGAGGGAGTTGATGACGGGTACGTTGAGTAGGGAGGTTAAGACAAGACTCGTAAAAACTCTGATATGGAGCGTAGCTACGTACGGTGCGGAAACGTGGTCACTGAAGCAGGAGGATAGACGTAGATTGGAGCCTTTTGAAATGTGGGTCTGGAGAAGAATGGAGAAGGTGAAATGGACCGAAAGGAAAACAAATGAGGAAGTACTGGAAATGGTGGGTGAGAAGAGGGGCTTGTTGAGAGAATTCCAATAGAGGCAGGAAAAATGGATGAAAGGCATATTGAGCGGTAGTGGAATGTTGAAGAAGGTAATAGAGGGGAGAATGTTGGGCAAACGAGGAAAGGGCAGGAACAGGATATGGATGTTGGGCGGGATAAAGGGAGAAAGGAAGTACACCGAGAGGAAGAGGGACCTTATTTAGAGAGTAGGTGCCGGATTGGGTATATTTGTGAGTAAAAAAATATTTGTTTGATAGTTATTTCCATCCAAAAACCTAGCTTAACCGGTAGATTACCTAATAATAATAATAATAATATATATATACATATATCCCTTCCCCCATCCGATAACCCTATAAAATTACAAACAATGGAATTGGCATTTATATGGCTGGGTAAAGCCTATCAACATCCGGGTCTCAATGTCGTTCACTAAATGGGTGGGGGGGGGCTGGGGTGGATGGAGGTGGATTTGTTTCTTGCGAGGTGGTGGGACAATTTATTCATCCGCATACATTTTGTCATCCTTGTCCTGGGTTTTGACTTGTCGATCCCTTATGATGACTTGGTGAGTTGATGCCAAGGCCATCTGTGGATGAATTGTCAGTTTTCTGTGTCGCTTGTTACTATTTCCGCATCCTCCTTATTCCATCTCCGCTACCCTCTGGACTGGTCCCACCACCTGTTCTCCGCTCCGCTTTCTCCCCCTCCACGTACCTCTCCTTCACCCCTCCCCCACTACCTATTTTTCCCCTCTCCCTCGTCCCCTACTCTCTCTGCACCACGTACCCTTTTCCTCATTCATATCTTATCGTCCGAAGAAGACGGAGTTCGAGTCCGTCGAAATTATCTAGATATTCTTGTGAGTGTTCTTTTTATGTGTTCTTGTGCTGTGTGTTACTGTCTAAGTTTTTTATTCAACTTTTCCGTGTTACTTCGAAGAAATCATATATATATATATATATATATATATATATATATATATATATATATATATAAACATATATGCACACACGTGAATCAACCGTTTCAAATTAATTTAAAATAGAATTAAAGCAATTGAAATCGTGTTTTAAATAATAAGCAGCGACTTTTATGGAACAGAAAACTAAAATCAAGCATTTAGTTTCCACACCCGTCGTTTTCTAAAATTGCATCATAAAAGTATTTAAACTCCAAACGCATTCATGTCCACATTTTATCAATATATATCTCTCTTACCAACCAAAGGCTGGTTTATTGTTTGAATCAGATCATAAAGAACTGAACAAATTTTTAAATAAGAAAGTTGAGTTGAAAATTACATGAAAAGCACAAAACTAGGTGGAAGTAAGTCTTCTGGTAAGTAAGTATAAACTTGGCGAAAAATTGGGGTGCACAAATCATTCAAAATGATTGTAAATAAGATGGGACACTGTTTATTTACATGACTAAAGACATGTTCGTATAATCCTATACGAACTTGACTTTCTTGTAGGCCTTCCATATTTCACGGTATTCTCAACAGGAAGCGACAGTTTATCGACGAAAATGCATATCCTGCTATATCTTTGCGATATTAAAAATGTATTTTCTTTAGATACTAGCCGTTTAGAATAGACACCTAACAGTCATACGTATTTTTTCACAACACTCATGCCATCGTGCCAACTTGAGAACATATATGCGGTTTTAGAAGCAAAAGACAATAAAAATAATTGAGATAATTCAAATTCTCTCTATGTACTAGAAAACACAGCGTGTTTCCACGCTAAGGGCTCGCGGTACCAGGAGGCGACCGCGGACTGCTTACCCCACGGTTAGAAAAAACCACTTTGGAGGAAACCATCATCAAAATGAAAACTTTTTGGCAAAGTCTGAGTATAAAGTTTCACCCTCGCCCTTTCGTGGAGGCAACCGCGGAGCGGTTCCCCAATTTCTACTTACGTACTTCCCCTTCCGCGGTGAGTTTGGCTTTTTGCTTCCCCCAACCATTTTCTGACGTTTTGTGTTGCATGTCAGGGGGCGAAAGAAATATGAACCTTTTGAAGGGTAATTAGCAGGAAAGGCGACAAAAAGTATTTCATGGATGAAGAATTATTAATGAGGGATTTGAGGAACGTGATGGATTTGATTTGTAAGTTTTATTTCCATTTTGCAATTAGACTTCTTTTCCTGCAGCATAAGAAAATTTGCAGCAGATAAATGGTGCTTATTTTTACTAAAGTCACCAAATACCGAAAGACGTAGCAAATACCGGAAATACGATAAATCGTTCACGAGTTTTTTTATTAAGACTTGGACTGGATCAAAGTCATTGTTAAGCCAGATGGCGCCCTGTTCGTATGATGATTTGAATCTAGGGAATGGATCACACCATGAAATGTTGTTCACAGAGATGCTATGGATATTATTGACAAAAAATACAAATGGGTTCCTACATCATCACAAGAGCGTAACAGCAGTCTTTAAAACAAATATTTGAGTAAAATTATGATGTCTCTTACCTCCAGTTATCACACAATTTAAAATAATTATCATTTAAAAAAATCCAGAGCAAATAACACGTCAGAAGCAACAATTTGAGAGTTATAATTCTGGCTTTACAGCGATATTCGGGTGCCTCGATGTTTGGATGCCACATCAATTAACACCAAGAAACATGATGAATCGAATTTCCATCTGCGAAGCCTTGGCCAAACTAAATGAACTCGACCCATTTCTTAAACGGATAGTGACTTGGGATTAGGAATGGGTCACATTCGACAATATTGTGTGAAAACGATTCATGGTCAAAGCGTGGCGAAGCGGCTCAAACGGTGCCCAAACCAGGTCAAACGGCCAGGAAGGTTCTACTGTGTATTTGGTGGGACTTCAAAGAAATAATTTATTATGAATTGCTTCCGCATATCCAAACACTAAATTAGGATCTCTACTGTCAACAACTGTACCGTTTGAAGCTAGCAATTGACCAGAAACGGTCAGCGTTGGCCAAAATAAGAGTTGTTGCGTTTCATCAGGACAACGCAAGCCCACACACGTCTATAGTGACTCGCCAGAAACTCCGGGAGCTTGGTGGGGATGTTTTAATGAATCCAGCATATAGTCCGAACCTGACACAAAGCGATTACCACCTTTTTCTCGCATTGCAAAACTTCCTGAGTGATATGAAATTTCGATCAAGAGAAGATTGTGAAAATACTATATATTAGTAGAGTTTTTCGCCAATAAGGACCAAGAATTGTATGAGAGAGGCATTATGAAGCTATCTTAAAAATGAGAACAAATTATACAACAAAACCGTGCACATTTGATCTAAATCGGACAATCCGAGACATCTTAAATAAATTTTTGAATTTCACACAAAAATAATGGATTTCTTTTTTCCCAATCTAAGAAAACGCGTCTGAAGCCAAAACACGTAAACTTGAGATGAAATATCTATAAAGCCTTTACATTTTAACGCCCACACGAGGCAGTTGGATTAAGTAAAGATTTGTCGAATTTAATCGAAGAACACGCCACCGATTGATCACATGGAGTCACCAAGCTCACCAGGATAACAAGTTACGAGAGTTAGGCATTTATTTCTCTTAGCACAAAATCACATCAATACACTTCGTCATATGCATGTATCGTATGTCATCGGCTTCAAAATTAATGGCCTCATAATAAATAAAAATGTATGAAATCAGGTTTGCGGACGATCAAGCTTCATTTAGCCAGTCAGCCAAGGGATTGCTATCATAGCTTAGCGCATGAAATGTCTGTATGATAAATACGGGATGAAGATCACTGTAAACAGCACAAAGGGTCTGAGTTTTTAGAGTAGAAAGAAGTCTCATTTAAACCATAAAATATAAGGGCAAAAACTAAAGTAGATGGAACAGTTTACTTACGTTGAAAGAGTTTTCAACCAAGACGGTCTAAGTATTAGGGACATGAGAAAAATAATGTCGTTAGGTAAGGAAGCTTTCGCAGGGAAGAGGGAACTGATGAGAGGGACGTTGAGTAAAGATGTTAAGAAAAAGCTCGTTAAAACTTTGCTATGGTGCGTGGCTTAAAACGGCGCGGAAATATATTCGTTGAAGAAGGGTGATTGGCGTAGAGAGGAGGTTTTGAAATGTGGGTGTGGAGAAGGATGGAAAAGGTGAAATGGACAGAAAGGAGAACAAGAGAGGAAAATAAAACAAAGCAGACATGGAGGTGGAGGAAAGGGGATTGCTGGGGGTAACAATGGTAATGAATGACAACAGCTATAGTGGATGAAAATTTGAGCAACGATTAAATGAATAAATCGTTTTAATTAGATTATTGCTCTGCCTTATGGTATTCAATGAGAACTACAACGTGACGTGACATGGCCAAGGCAATTAGAGTGTGTGATTAAGGGAAAATGTGGTACTCTGAACTTTATATTCATGATTCAGTAAAATACATCCCACACTTCAATATTATTGACTCATAAGTTGTAGAAGAACACAAAACTGATTTGCATAATGAACTACTTGATTAGAAGTTCACAGTTATGGAATGGGTCAGTTTTTGTATTTCTAAACATTCCATTTAGAATCTAAAATTTGGGAATGATTCCAATTTAGCTTTGCAACTGTATTGGAGCAAAATGATTTGAACAGGATGGGTTCCTTCTTAACTATATCCCCTTTTAATAATAAATAGAAATGAAAGATGAATGAAAAAAATCATGGTCGTTAGCTTTTCAACTATTTATCTAGCAGTAATACAAGTGAACTATGTTTCCGGTCTGCAAAATGAATTATAACCTTAAAATAAATATGAAAAATTGCAAGCATCTGCAATAAAACCCCACTATGTCTGAATCGATTCCATTATAGATTGTCTATAATGCCATAATACAATACTGCCGAGGCCGGAAATCGTCATTGTTTATCCATTATTGTTATATCCTCATTCTTTGATTGATTTCTACATCTACATAATACCTTGAAAACCGCCGCAAGGACGTGTGGCGGGGTGTGTTAGGTTACCACCCGTTTAATTTCTATTATTCATAATAATGTATATTTTAGTAAAATTTCATAAATATTATATATTACGACATTAGTTTCACATCTACTTAATAAATGCTGTCTATTGAAAATCTCATCGTATTTTCTTAGTAGTAAGGTATTATTTAAAAATACTTAAAACTGTAAGGTCGCATTTATCAGGAAAGTTAAAGAAAAATCTATTATTCAAAAGTGAATCTCTCGTAGTTAGTTATCTCTCTCTCTCTCGCATAAGGAATGGGCTTGCAAAACACGCAACTAGATAAAACGGAATAGGAATTGTGGTTGTCATTCTCTCCATCCATTGGAAGATCATCTTCGTGTGGATCTGTTTCTGCTACTCTGCTACGTCGTGTGTTAATGGGTCACATCTGTGTTGGAGTTACTTCTGGTGCCAGTTACATCAGAGATTGGACGACATGAGAAGTTTACATTGCGCACTCCGTAACTCGCGTCGCCCGAACACGTAACCTATTCCTAACCCTCCCTCCATTCCTTATCGTAACAACATTCGGTTCTCCTCTTCACTCTGGGCTATTTACACAGTCTTGTGCCTTTCTCTCGGCAGTTTAGCTCTTCTGTCGAGAAAGTCCAACCTTCCCGTAGGCATTCGTCATCCATTATAATTCTCTCTTCCGCACACTCTTCCGGTATTTTCAAGCTCTATTACTTGATTTTATTTCCAACCTGAGTCACTAGAGCAATGACAAACGAGATACTGCACATCAAAACCATCTATTTTACATAAGCGAGTCACTAGAGCAATGACAGATGAAGTAATGCAGTTCGAAACCATCTATTTCATATAAGCGAGGGCAAAAATTTCTCTGCGAACAGAATTTTTTTGCCGTATTCCTATGGATCTTGGTGAAATGGAAATCGCAACATGTATAATTACGTCACCAAATTCAGATGTTATACAAATAAGAATGTAATGACGTCTAATTATCCATACAAGAGCATTTGAGTCAAAAAACAAGTCTGGTTTCAAAGCTGAAAGATTTTTTTATGAAGAGAAATGAAGTTAGTCTGCTGTCAATGTAAAAATCACGACCAAATAAAAACCAATGACCAAATATGCTTTCAAGCAAGATCAATATTAGATAATGGATTTGTACAAACATTTATCATTATAATTTCTCCAGAGGAGGCACCCTTGCAGGTACAAATCAAAGAAAAATCTGACGTAAAATTCTACATGTGGTGTCGTACAAAAAGGTCCAGCATGTAGTAGAGATTAGCAATCAAAGTAAATGTTATTTGAAAAGAACATTGAGTGAGTGGAACTACCTAAACTTGAAGAATTGCCATTTTAGAGGACATATTTGAGAACCGATGGTGGATCAAAATGAAAGCTCCGATGCAAACGAGAGAAAGCCTCTGAAGGTCTCATTTCGTTCCCGCGGGAGCGGACATGAGGTCAATTGACGTATTAGGCAGCGAAGCAGTTCCTCGTCCCCTTCATGCAATACGCTTAGCATTCCACTCTTTGAAAGGCTCCCATTGTTAAACTGTAGGTTCCAACAGCCGACGCTTTGCAAAATGACTTCACGGCATAGTTAATTAAAATTACTGACTCGATTTGCACAATCATAAATGGAAAGGTAGGAGAGAAAGAAAAATAAAGATATAATGTGACAAGGTATTAAATAATCTCTAGAATTAATTTTGTTTCAGGTGATAGAGTAGATATCATTGTGAAAACATTATGACAGCAATAATACGGTTCTGCCCGGAGAAATTGAATTGCAAATTCTTTTCAAACACTAAACCTCTTCAGCCTTTTTAAATGCCTACAGACATTAGTAAATGAATAGATTTGGCATATGTGACGCAGGCCAACTGAGAATACTACTTCCTCGCCATTCCTTTCAAACATAGTAACGTTAAAACGTAGATTAGAGTTTGACAGAATGGGGAAGATATGAGCGGGTCGTACCTATAATTCCGTGATTAACGATTCCTGCGTCAGCCAGACGGCATTGAGCCAAGACCAAAAAGGTACATTTTTTAAAGCCGTATCAAAATGAATCTTTTGCTGAACTCCATTCGATATGCCTCCTGTGTCAAAAATTCAGGAGAGCCATTCAAAGAGCAAGCCATGAGGGATGAGCAAATGGATAAATAGCATAAAAATCCTAAAGATTTAGCTACTCCCGTGGGGGAGGAAAAAGAGCGAGGTTCTCTCTGCTTCCGGAGGGAGGGGGTAGTGGAGAAGCCCTCCAGATCCAACCACGATCCCCAAACTGGAAATGCGAAAATATCTCACTCGACCTCTCATGAAAAACTCTCCCCGCCATTCTACTTGCTCTCCTAACCCCCTCTCTTGCTACGTTATTTCCGGAAGTGTGGAATCATAAGATTGTGCCGGAGAGCTTTCACGGTATCCCGTATGGCATTAAGAGCGTTCACCCTGGCTGTTATTTTAACCCCCTCGAGAAAACATTGACGAATAAACAGTGAGTGTGGCGCAGTGGGACAGGATGGAAGTGAAGGCAGCAGAAGAATTCTTTTTGGGAGAGAATATAAAGAAAGCCAATGAATAGAAGGAAAAGAGAAGTGAGGAAGACGTAGAAAGGTAGCATTGTAGCACGCGAACAAGTATTTGAAAGATAGATCTAAATTAAGGTTCAGGGAGAAAACAAAGAACGGTCGGCAAAGCATGGAAGAAATAAATGCAACGAGAGAAAGAATACCGCGGAAACGTATGCTAGAAAAGGAGCAGACACACAAAAGGTGCAAACCACGCAAAAATGGCGACTCTTAGGAAACGGCTTGAAAGGACGTGAATAAGCATAAAAGGTTATGTCAAGCTAGCAATTTTAACAAAAAAAATAGATCACAGCCGACAGCTTCCTGATACTGTGTAACGGCTGCCATGGTGTGGACCAAAATCGGTAGTTTTCGCGTTATTATGTAGCATGATGAAGGCATGAATATAAAGGTGGTTCACGACTTCGCCTCCATGACGAGAAAAGGTAAACTGTGAAAGTACACCAGGGATAATCTTATAAAAATTCCTTGAACTAGGGAAATTAATTGAACATTAAAAGAGAAGCTGTAAGGATTGAAACAACATCTCAATTTGAATTGAGAATTATAGTATTTTTGAAAAAATATTTTATATTTCTGAGAATAATTTCGCAGAAGAGCTTACAAAATTCAGCATTTTATTTATACAAGCAATTGTATCTCCATCATGTGACGGTAAAGTTTGCGGAATTTCAATGACTAAGTAATGAAAATAACTATTCTCTTTCCAAATACTAGTCAACTAATCTGACATGAGATCAGAGTAACATGTATTAATTACGATACAAATAATGTAAGGAAAAGAACTAATACTCGTTAAAGGGTGAAAAAAGAAATCCGTACCATTAACCTGTTTTCATGCGTATCGTACTTTTACTAGAGCGAGCAATATAATATTTGTTTTCTTTTATTAACAGCGAAAAAATGCCTTCAATAACATATAAAAAGAGAAAGAGATATATGAACGTTTGTATTTACGTTTATTCTAATAAAAATGGAATGAATAGCCATTTGTTTATGTGGGACTGTTTTCACTAAGTAACTAACTTTGACGATATCTTAAAAAGAGACAAACATCTTTTATCGCACAAATTGTAAAATATGCTAATTGAAGTTTAGACTTTTGTCTTAAAGTACTTATGTGTCAACCTAGCATTATATTGTATATGAAAAATTAAATATAATAACATAGTTTACATTGGGGTTTTTGTAACTCGGCACCAAATTACACGTTTTATATTGCAGAGAAATTGTACCTTACGAATTGTAACACTAGAGGAAACGCCTCACCATGTAATATTTATTATCAAATATGGACCTTAAGGAGGGACATTATATTTCCAACGGATGCTATTACTTCATCACCCTATTGCTCTATGCACTGGTTTAATAACAGGCGGGAAAGGGATAAAGGGTTAAACATATGACAAAGGTCTCAACAAAAAAGGAGACAAGATGTTCAGCTAAAAACTTATAATAACGAAAACATTTTTATTTACGATAATAGAATAGTAAATATTACGAAATTTTCACATCTAAATAAAGTGAAGGAGTTGTTAACCTCGACAGTGGTATAACCAGAGTCAAATGAAGTAACAAGGGTTCAGAGAAGACACACGGCAAAAAGCGCCATCATGGTTAATAGAAGACGTCTGGAAGGGAGGAGACAGTTATCAGTAGAATAATTATCAAAAGGGCTACACATTAGAGGTGACAGCAGAACAAAAAAAAGGGTGCAGGTGACAAGGGTTATTGAGAATCAAATTAGTCGTTGATTCACCAAAAACCAAAAACTAATACTAAAAGATTCTACAAATATTATGAGAAGAGGAATCCCTTAAAATTAATGTCTGGGAAGAGAAAACCGCTCAAAAGGGAACCGATGACTTCTGATTGAAATTGAAGATGATTTAAGTTTAAAATGTTCTGCAAATTAAAAAAAAAGCAAATAAAAACTGACAAGGAATACCTTAAACAAACTATAGATGCAACGGTGGAGAGTAATGCAAAAATGGAAAGAGATCAGCTTAGTTACGGATGGGAGAGACAACTCAAGAAAAACCAAGCAGCGGATAGTTTATGGTTGAGTATGATTATGTTCTTATTCGGCATGCGGAACTTGAGTTTCTTGCGGGAGTATTTTACAGGTGATACACGTCCGTACGTATTGATCGTAAAGGATGCAAGTGTGGCACGGAGATCTACTCGGCAATTCTGAGGCCGAGATTTTAAATCGAAACAACAGTTAACCAGAGCGACGACGGGCGAACGGAGCACGTCGAAGGGTGCAGGTGGAGGGGCGAGAGAGAAAGAGAGAGTCGTGGAGAGAGAGGAAATTGGCGCGTAGGAGATGACTGGTTTACGGCACGTCGAAGCGCGGGGAGCGAACTAGGATGGCGTCCGTACCCGACGCAGAGAACAAGTGGGAGCGATTTTTATATTTCCGAATGGCACTGTGGGATTCCGAGAGTTATTTTTGATTTGCAAAGGGACGAAGGGGAATGCTGACTTATGTCAAAAATACTCCTCACGGCAATAGCTCATACGCGTCTCAGTAGTTTCCTCTGTTTTCGGGGATAAATTTTCCATCTCCGAGAGGTTCTCCTTTTTATATTTCCTTATGAAATATATCTCGATAGATCCCGAACCGAAAAGGACAAAAGCAATCCCTTTTATTCCGAAGCGATTCATAACCAAATTATTACTATGCATAATATGGTGAATATAATTATGATTTCATAACTTCCATTTTTATGCATTATCAATTCAAAGTATAATATTGGCGTTAAGCAAGCTCTTATGATAAAAATACATAAGGGGCTAGAGACTTAAAACTTCAATGAATCAGTGATAATTGACCTGTGAAATATTTAAAAATGTATTTTTGATGCTTATTTTTGTAAAACCATTCTGTTCAATGGACAAATCAATGAAAATTAATACTGAATGTTACTCCACTTATGTCATAGTTGTACTAAGCCTAATGAGGTCTGCCTGTGTTCCGTCACATTTACGTTTTTTTTCGGAGAACTTATTAACATAATCTTAAAATATGTAATCACATGGTACAGTATTTTCAATGGCAAGAGCCTACTTGACCCACGACCTCAGGGTTAGCAAGTGAGAGTGCAGCTCGCTGTGTCAGTCATCTTCCACGCACAAAATTTTGGGATGCTGGAATTGCATCATAATTTTGGGAACATAAAAAAACTATTTAACTATTGAGCCACTTCATCCTCCAAAGAAAAATTATTAATAATAAGAGCGCAGAGAGAAGTTGTACATTAATATTCAAATATTACCCATAGTATAGGTTATTAAAAATGCCACAATAATAGTTTACACGAGGCGGCTTCAAATCTTCCGACGACTTCACTCGTCGATCACTCGTTCACTGTAAGCGCACAGGTATGTCACATTTCTGGAACGTTTCTTACCAACATCATTTTTTAAAGATGTCTAAAATGTTCTCATGATGACATTCGTATATTATTTTTTTATCTCAATCCCATAAACCTTTACTCATGTTTCAACTAGTGTTCCCTTAGTGCTTATCGCGTTTTCGAAGGGGAGAATTGAAGGAGAAATGTTCTAGATCAGAAGCTTTCAGCGCTGCATGTTCAACTCGCGCATTATTCCACACGTTTCGCGTCCCTCTTCTTCCTTTTCACCCCTCCGCCTCCCCCCAGCAACACCACTTCCGCCCCCCTCTCTTTCCTCTCCCCTCCCGCTCTTTCTCCGTCAATCTCCACTCCCCTCACCGTCACCGCCGATTTGCCTCGGAGGAGCACGGAAGAAATTCTTTGCGGAGTGGGTGGAAGTAGAGAAAGAGGCAAAAAAATATGGAAATGCATTTCCTTAAAATGTCAGGATATATGGGGAGAAAAAAGATGATAATCTGAAAGTGAAGTCCCGCGAATGGAAAAAATAACGCGACTAAAAATGAATTTTAAGTGATTGAAATTTATTTTCCATCATTCCTACTCCATATGGCGCTTCTAGTTTCTTTTATCATCCGGAAGGGGATTGTAGGGAATCGGATTGACTCCTATTGCCGATTGCTATTTCCAAGGGATTTCAGAGGAGTACATGAATATTTTTCAGCGGAGAACGATCTAATCCATTGAAATACCTAGTATTTAGAACGTTTTATATAATCCACATACTACTTTCATATTCATAAAATAGTGATAATTCAAAAGTATTGCGAATCGAGCTAGTTCTGCAGAATATTTTCCAAGGCGAAAAGACCTGATTCTGGGAAAGTACAGGGTGCGGCAACATAACTCCCTCTTTTAAAGGGATTTTGCCTAATAAAAAAGGTAGTTATGTTGCCGCACCCTGTATATAGATACTTGTTTTGGGACACCTGTACTATATAATTAATACATGGGGAGATTCAGCACAGACCCTGAGGCAAAGAAAACGAAAAAATTTCTGAAATTCACAAAATTATTTTTATAAATACAACCTAATGTCAGTTTTATGTCACCTTAAGTGGGCTCGCACTGTAAAAATCTAGATTGTATTTTTTTTAATTGAAGCTAAATTAAAACATGGTAAATATAAAAAACACTAAAAGTGAAATTTAAAAAAATAGTTTTTATAAAGTTTTTCCTTTAGCTACGTCATAAATAATTTCCTTAAAAGGAAGTATGTAAAATTTTCATCCGTAACAGATGAAAAAGATTGGAAAACTACAATTTTGTCCTCCAACGCCTCACTTCGGAGGCGCTTTTGGGAGTAATTCACGAAATATTACGCCATTGCTACAAAACACCAGGATGGAAAATAACACACTTCCACTTGGAAGACTGTCTTTGCTGAAAGTATAGACTGGAGACAACGTGAAACTGCCTTAAGTAAGTTTTTGCCCCAGTGAAAATTAAAGGCAAGCAAAATTATTTCAGCTTTTAAATCATTACGAGTTTTACGCATTTCCTCTGACTAGTCACATGAAATCCAAAATCAGAAAGACAATTCCAGCTTAAATTAAATAAACTCTCATGTCTCTCATGTTCATGCATGTTCTCCTATTTAAACTACATTAAAAAACCACAGACAATGTGTTATTCTTCCTTTTATCAAATTTACTGAACAGGTGTATCACTTATTTGTGTAAATTGATGGATAATCTAGCATTTGGATCGCCATTGCAATGAAATTGCAACTATCGCAATCATTTTTTTTAATGCAGTGATTAAACATTCATTCATTTTTACATTTTTTTGTTTTTATCCACTGCGAGCTTCTTTCCTTAGTTTTTCAGACAACATTTGGCAGAAATAGTCAGCTATTCCCACAGCTTACTTGTCTTTCACCTGCTCCATAGCACTCCATTGCCGGTGATTATTTACAGTTTGAGAAAAAATGGGCAAATTTCAGGATCGTAAATCCATTGTGGTTAATATTATATTCTTTCTGCCAATTACGACTCCTGCCCAAACCTTCCTTTTTTCTTACTTTCATTAGAAATTTTGGCATCCTCAGACGTCTAACACTATCCCACACGATCTGGCATTTAAAAAGATGTACGACATCACGACGACTCGTACATCTCTGTTTATTTTAACCTGGAAATCAGATGCAAGCACTTTCCATTAGTTTTGCCTGTATGCTGTCGCGAATTAACGTGAGCAACCTTGGTCAAAGTGCAGTCGTGCAGCGCCCTTTCCTCCCCGATGGATCTTTCATACGGCTTGATCGACAGTGATTTTGAAGTAAATCCTGTTGAGGACTTCTATTTTTTGTGCTCATGGGAGCATGCATACGATTGAGTCCCTCCTTTCGACACCGTGGATTTTTTTGCGTTTACAAGCTTTCCAGTAGCTGATGGGAACTAGGAATTTTGGCAAGGAATATGCTCATTAGCCGTTGAAATTTACACTGCTAAAACTCTCCAGAAGGTACCTTTAAAAATAAAGGTACTACTAATATGGAGACTTATCCATTGCTAACGTTAATAATTATATAATGTGTCGCATATGCAATGATAGAAGCTTGTAACGTTTAACATTATCACATAAGGAAGGGATAAACAAAGAAAATCACCTGTTTTTCTTTTCATTAGTTATTTTCGGAGCATAAATGTACAAAAAGTTGCCACCAACCGTTTTGATGACGAGATTGTTGACAGTTAAGTAAGGAAATGCAATTGACCAACTCCCTTAAGATCTCACTCAGAATATTTACTTTTACACTTCAACTTAGCACCTCCGAAATTCGACCGGATTTAGTCCCTTCTCTCGAGGCAGTGAGCGTGCACCCTTATTTGAAAATAGTTCCTAACTTAGGCAAACCTTAGAAGCAGAGACGAAAGGAAACGGAGGGACATTATATTTAAGTTGCCTCCCCCCGCCACATGCCCTTGCGTGGGCTTGCGGAGTATTATGTAGATGTAGATGTAAGTGTGAATTCAGCTGCAACGTATGGTTTTCGAAAGCGGAGAAATGGGAAGTGAGGGTTGCTGGGAAAATGCCGGGAAGATGGGGATGGAATGTAGTGTTGAGGTGACTGGGAAGAAAATAAATGAGCCACGATACGAGGGAGAGGAAGTTGGAAGGGAGAAATATGAACAAAAGCAAACGTAGGCGCGGGACTAGCCGAGATGGCGGGTGGGAACGGGGCGAAGAATTTACGAAAGACGAAGAGAGTGATGGGGTGGGGGAAGAGAAGGAGAGAAGTGATGGGCACTAGAGGGGGAGGAAAGGGGTAGGACAACACAAATTGATGGTGGGAAGGGTGGGCTAGGCTCCGGGAATCTCCACCCTGGTGGCAGGGAGGATGAAAAGAGGGGAAGGGGTGAGAGAGGGAGTGAAGGCAAAGAGAAGGGAAGCAGGGGAGTGAGGAGGGTAAGATAATACAACAAAAGATTAGGAGATGGGAGGGAGTGAGCAGGATGAGTTACAGCGAAGGGAGGCAGGCGGCTGCAGTAAGAAAGCGGCAATGAAGGATTAAGGGCAAAAACGACCAGAGGGAGGGAAATGGAAACGGCGGGAAAGGACGGGTGAAAGGGAAAGGGAGAGCGGAGGCCCTGAAGGGAAATTGGTGCCATAAGGTTGAGGGCTCCTTGAGAATTTACGCCACCAAATGAAAATTATGAGAGATTTGGAGGGCGCTGGTATCTACTTTCGGAACTAACGGTCACCCCGGAAAAATTAAATGTGGCGCCGCACGTGGTAAAAAGACATGGTAAAGGAGGCTCCATTTACATTTTGTCACGGCTTTAGATGGAAAGGGAAGAATAAGAAGAAGTAGGATACATTAAGTGGCGAAAGGATACGATTCGGTGAAGAATTGTCGATGAGTTAGATTGAACTCTATATTTCTTACGTTACGGTGAAAAAGACACTAACAATGAGCTTTAGAACATGCCTTAAGTAAGCTATGAACATTTGGCCCCAATCTGTATTTTGGTTTAGGTTGATTGCTAATACGATTCCATAACTGACTGTTGAGAAACCTGGGCTTTTGTTTCAGTGTCATAGCTGTAGACCCATGACTCATCTCAAGTTATGACCTTTTTAGAAAACCTTGGTCATCGTTTACGGCTTGGAGTAAGGCCCTTGCGATTGCAGAAACTCTTGTCATTGACGAGATAAATGAGAATCCGGAGAGGTAGCTGCTGGACATTTCGAAAAAGGACTTTGCCGATCGTTTTGAAAAATAGAAGAGACGCTGAAAGAAGTGTGTGTCCTTTTTGTGTGATTTTCTTTATTTCTCTTGGCGCGTGCCTCAATATACACACACGCACATTACATTTTATATATATATATATATATATACATACATACATACATATATATATATATATATATATAATGCCTAAGGAAACTCACAGTTTTATATTTCAAATATATCGGTGGTTAACCCACCATTTCAACGTAAGGAAGAAAATAAGACAGAAAGCACGAACGATAGAGTAGGAGGGCAAGTGCAGGGAAGATGGGGTGATTATTAAGATCATGCGGCGGGAGCGGAGGTCGACGGTAAAGGGGAGGGCAAGGTTCACGCCCAGTTCCAAGCATACCCTTAGGAGCAAAATGCAGAATGGTGTGTCTAAGGGAGTGAGGAGCTGAAATAATTGATCCATTATAATAGCCTGTAGAAGACTGTATACGTTTTACATTTAGGTCAACTGCAAGGTATCTTTGTGGATTTGCGGATAAAATAGGATTATGGTAAGGATTTAATGAAACATCAATACATTCCAGAAATTTTGATGACGTTTAAAGTTGACGTTGGGACATTTGTGTCGAATGTTTGCCATTTTTTTGCTGCCGATCAGAATGATTAACATTTGGAGACTATGTTCGAGGGACTGAATTCCAGGAAGTACATTGTGTAGATAGAGAAGTTGTGCGAGCTATTGTCTTGAGAAGTTTTGGGCGCGTGAAATATTAGAAGGATTTTTTCATTTAAAAGAGCTTCATGGTCCCGTAATGTTTCTTAATGTCAGTCCGTTAGATATGAATACGCTGATAGGGTATATACATACCACACATCGATACATTCTCTCTTGAAGACCCGTATCTCAGCATCTCTCCTCCTGTCCTTCTCCCAACACATCCTCACATCAGCTCTCCACTCCCTACATCTGTGTTGATAAATCTTTCTTCCATGTGTACCTTACTTCCGCCAGGAACTTTTTTACCACTTAGGACAGTACGCGTTTCACCAAAGTACGCTTAGTAACCCCCTCTCCTCTGCCGCTGTACTTTTCAGAACCAGATATAGCGTCCCTTTTTAGCCGTCATTCTTCCATATTTTCGGTTTTTCTGGAACACGTAACACGACGACCAAATTAATGATCCCCCACCCGTTCCTTCCGAACGGTAAGAGAATTTAAAAGACCCAGGAGATAATACTCCTTTAAAACTTTCTCGCTATTTTTATTTCGCTTGGAATTTGCCGCCGCCTTACATTTTAAACACTCGTTTACACCAGTATGCAATTCTGCGTCACTGTCAAAGCCCCGTGTAGCAAGCCACGTCTAGCGAGAGATTCGTAACGGGAATATTCCCATGTGGGAATAGTATGTAGTCTAGTTCCGGTGGATAGGATGGTGGGTTATATAAGGGTATGCCCTAGAGGAAAAATTCCTATTTTTCGAATGCATAAATTCATCATAACACAATATTCTCTAACTTACACGGTTCCTTCAACACTCACTGATTTTATACGAGCGCCATCTCATTCAGCATCAACCAACGTAAAAAACAGACCTGGGGCACTACTTTTTGTATAAATACCAAAATACGTATTACTTCCCAAAACACATCAAATACATGAAAATGATGGAATGAGGAGGAGAAATTATCGCTGCAAAATTACATTTAAGGCAATCGAAAGCATTTCTACAGACAGTATAGGAACATCAACTCACATTTTTGATATTCCATACCTATTTTTTCAGATACATTTCATTTTTACCTGTATTGAAAGCAACAAAAACAATTTTTCCTAAATATTTATGATCCACGCTGTGTAATGCTGCAATTGAAGTTTCACGATCAACGAAATGTAAAAATGACATAAATGTGGAAGGCAAAATAAGGCGAAAAAATTTGAATCATGAACAAATTATAAAATATCCCCTTAGTTGGCAAATGTTGACGTAGATAAATAAATTTATTACATCTATAATTGATTTTTTAGTGCTGAGAAGTACATTTGGCACTTTATTAATATACTCCAAAGTACCCAAAACTCACAAAATTGACATTTTTCATTGGATTACTAACAAGAAGCGAAATCGAAAACACCCAAGTGTCAGCTGGAGGAAAATCCACCAAGGTAGGAATCGAAATCACAAATTCCGGTATAGCAGACGACAGATCACGTCTCCCACGGACACAGAAGATGGCAAATTCATTGTATTTAGTTTCGGAATCAAGGAAGACCTACGTGTTGCTACAATTATGACTAGTCAAGGGAATAGTTGCATTCACCTGGAGGATGTGGATGGAATGAAGCGATAAGTTAAACATTAATGATGTCGAACGGCGAATGTGGGAAAGAGGTGATCGGAGAAATTCATTACATTACAACACTTTTAAAAAATTGTTTTTCATAGATCGTTGGTTGTCTAGCATATGTCACGATTACTCGATTGAGGAAATGGAAGGAGGACCCGTGCAAGGTTTCCCTTCCCATCATAAACGTGGTGACGGTAAAGGGACAAGGAAAAAATTAGAAAGGAGCTAAGTCGGCCTCCTTCCTTTGACTCGGTCTTACTTCCTTTCCAGAAAAAGACAAGAGAGAAGCAAAGGAAAACAAGATGGAGAAGCACATAAAACTGAGGGAATGAGGGAGAAGCTGGTGGAGGGCGAGGAATGAGGACCGAGTGACGGGGGGACGGATTGAAGCAGAGCAAAGCGGCGACGATGGAGAGGAGCGGGGACAGTAGGGCCTGGATCTCACAAAGAACAAGCACCGGAGAGAGGAGAGTCAAGGAACTGGTGAAAATGGAACACCATAGCGGTAGAAGCGTTTCCACTGATGCATTAACCACCGAATGCGGCCGGGATTATCTTCCCCTCTCTTTCAATATATATATATATATATATATATATATATATATATATATATATATATATATATATATATACATATTGGAAGAGAGGGGAAGTCGTATATCGGAATATGGAATCCTATTTTATCTTCCGAAGAAGACGGAGTTCGAGTCCGTCGAAATTATCAAGATATTATTGTGAATGTTCTTTTTATGTGTTCTCGTGCTGTGTGTTGCTGTTTAAGTTTTTATTCAACACTTCCTTGTTACTTCGAAGAAATCATCTATATACAGGGTTCGTCCGGAAAATAAGTGTACTGAGCTCAGGAAAAAAAAATTATTACACTTTTACATATCTTAAGCTAATATTCCTCAAAATAGGACCCTTGTGAGTCGATACACTTGTTCCAGCGGCGTTCCCATTCCTGGAACGCTCCCGCGAAGGCATCATCGGGAACCTCTCGAAGACACGTCGTCACGGCCTCTTTGACGGCGTCCAAAGTCCCGTATCGCGTTCCTTTCAAACTCCTCATTATCTCCGGGAACAGAAAGAAGTCCGGTGGTGCCAAGTCCGGGCTGTAGGGCGGGTGCGGCAGCGTTGCCACGCCGTGCTTGGCCAAGAAGTCCGACACGACAAGCGCGGTGTGAGACGGCGCATTGTCGTGAAGCAGCCGCCAGATGTTTTTGATCGCTGGCCGGACGCGGGCGACTCGTTTTCGAAGCCTGTCGAGCACTTAGACGTAAAATGCAGCATTTACAGTTTGTCATTCAGGTACAAATTCGTAGTGGACGACTCCCCTTTTGTCAAAAAAGACAATGAGCATCATAAACTTATTTTCCGGACGATTCAAATATAAAATCCCGCCATGAGGCAAACACATTCATTCACATGTATATGGATAGAAGGAAAGGGATAGGAACACACATTAAGGACGAAAACAGGAGTGGTGGTGAAGGCGGAATTGAGCAGGTCACAAGCGTAAAAATATTCCCTCGACCGGGACTTGAACACCGGATCTTTGCATTTGCCGGGCGGATGCTCTAACCACTTCAGCTACCGTAACTTAACACTGTAATCTGCGGCCATAAATGTAGCCAAAAACTCTCCTCCAACGGTTAAAAAACGATTTTGAAAAGGCACGGTCTACCCCAACTTTTGGAACTGGATAGAAATTCCTAAATCCTGACTACATGAAACTACAAATATTAACAATGAGGTCCAAGCATCAATAGAGCTAAAAATACTCCGAAAAAGAGAAAGTGAAGATTTAGACTATAATGCTAAGGAGAAAATCCCAATGGAAGGAAATGTTTATATAAATACGGGACGAAAAATTGTGTTCATAATGTATATCCAAGGAACTAAGTAATATCTATATCATGGATTCTATCATCTTTATGCTGTTCTTTTATATATATATATATATATATATATATATATATATATATATATATATATATATATATATAATTACTAATATATAGTAATATACTCAGTATGATCCCGTATCGTTCGTGGAAAAAATTAAATCTTAAATCTATCTAATTTTATTGACATGATCTCGCCTCCCGTATTTCAATAGGAATAATAATTCATTTTCACCATCTCTGCCAAAAAGACGCCCTTCCAATTCATGCAAGAGCTTCAATCTCTGCTAGTCTGTATAAATCAAGATATATCTATTAACAAGTAGGAATATCGTCATCCTTTTTATGGATAAAACAGAATATATGATCCTAAGTGTCAATTTATCCTTAATAGACTGCAATTTTCCCTTCAATTGCATTACATTAGACAGAGATTTTAAATGTAGACATTTCAATTAAGGTCCCGGAACGTTCAAAAGGGAAAAAATATTGCAGGAGTAAATTTTTTCTTGGATAGGGATCGCGAATCGCTCGTATGATTTCTGATAAACTTGGCAACCCCTAAAATTGATGCGCATTGACTTGTGACCAAAAACATGGTCATATGAAAGTTGTGTGTGAAATTAGTTCCGCGAGTACTCTCGGACGAACAAAAGGAAACTCGCACGCGGATCTGCCAAGAGCTTCTCGGCCATGAGTGAGGATCGAAATTTTTTAGACAATATCCCACCAGATTTCTTCCTCTTCTCCTATCACAAATCCATGATGAAAGGACGTCACCACGGCTCGGTGGAAGCGTTGCAACAGGTCGTGACCAGGGTGCTTAGCAGTGTTCCGGTGTTCTGGACGGCGCTTTCCAGAAGACGTACGATGCACGGAAAACCCGCTGGCAGCGTTGTGTCGACGCAACAGGGTACGAAGACTTTTCATTGAATGTATCAATTACTTTCAATCGCACCGCCAACTTATCGGATCTCCGCAAATCAAACAATCCAATCCTTAAATCCCTCTAATAAACTAAAATGCAAAACATATCCTATTTGCAAAACCTGAATTCTATTCCTCTCCCACCCGCTTTTCAACCTTCTTCAACAAATTCCCTACTCCTTGTATACATCCAGCGATGCATTTTACCTTCTGCAGTGCAAACTATGCCCTGCCTTTTATATTGAACATTATACCACACTCCTCAATATTAGAATCAATAACCACCAGTCCTTATGCAAGAACTCTTCCCTGATTGGTATGTTTCCGATCCCCAAGCACGCCTCCGAACACAACACTCCCTTTGATAAATGCTATAATGTATCCATTTTAGCATCCCCCACCCTCTAAACCCTCCAATGAAACTCAAAACAATGGAGCAGGTGCCAATATGGCTCCTTGATTTCTGGAATTACCCAGTTATATTAGACATTAATTATCCCGATCACATATTTTTGTCCTACTTTCGCTCTCAACACATTTCGTATTATCCCCACATTTCTAATAATCCCACTAGCAACTCTTCCCCTTGCAAACCTTTCCCCACCTTCTCCTTCCATCCAGCGTTTCCAGCCCCTTCTTTCCAACAGTTCTTTTCTTCTCTTTCTGGCTTATACCACCGAAAATTCGAAAACGTGTTAGTTGAGGCTTTCAAATAAATTTTATATAATCGAGGGTATATTTCTAAATATTTATCCGTCCCCCTTATTATTTTCTGGCTTTTTACCCTCTAAATCTCATGCTTTCAGATGATAGGAGGTTGGCTAGAGACTCTCGCGAGATGCATCTGGGCAAGCATCACCGAATGTTCTCTTCTATTAGGCTTTCACCATCAATGTGCACACTCTTGGTCGCTGATAACTATTCCGAACGTAGCCAGTAGAAGCGACGGGAAGTTAGTGAATTTCCGTTCAAAATTAAATACTCAGTGAAGCAGCAAGCCTGCAATTAATAAGAATAGCAAAATAGTACGAGGAAATATTGTAAACACCGCACCCATTCGAATTGGTTTCTAATGCTCTTCCGCTCCTGCTAAAGATACCACCTCCAGGACACAAGGGTTGAATGTTCATACCACCACCCACGCCTCCTTACATTCGGTACCACCACCGCTTCTCCCAAGTGGCATGGACTCACGATTCTGTCTTTTCGTGGTCGCAGGAAAATTCTAATGCAGCTTTCACTCAATGGAGAGTATAATTGTGTTTTCAGGCGACGCCAAATGTCCAGAACTGAAGTCGTGCGAGTAAATAATTCGAAGCCCACGGAGTCCCTTCACCGGTTGAGTACTTTTTTCAAAGTTATTTCGAATCTGCGAACTAAAATGACAGAAAGAACGAAAGTGAAGAAGATGGGGTTAGGCCGTGGCCGAAAAGCTTTTTTCCCCGACAACGTCCCCACTAACAGTGGACAGAGTTGAGGCGGATTTGAGGAAAAATGAAATGCATTCTTTTCTTCGGAGCACTTAGTGATTGCGGACTCGGGAAATTTCCTTGGGGGGATTACGCTTCTGCGAAAAGATTTTCAGGATAAAATGAGAATAGGAATAATTCTCCCCTAAAACGGTCATCGTTTTTCGCTTAAAAAAACTACTCTAGCCTCAATGATTGTGATGAGAAAGTCATTTTTGATACGTTGCATTTATTATGATCGTGCTGCTGGTAATGGTCGGCAAATAAGAGCACACGAGTGCATTTATTTTAGCAAATAATAACGCAATTCTAAATATTCATAAAAAACTGAAAGTTTGTTCGACAAATTATTTTCAAACTATTAATGAATTTTTTTGACGTTTTGGTATTCAAGAAAAACGAAATATTCATTCAGTTATTTACTGCCATGGTTATTGAAACTTTCAAAATAGCTAAATATGTTTAAAAATATATATATATATATATATTTTTATGGGGTCGCGGTGATCCAGTGGGTAGAGCGTTGGACTACTGACCGGAGGGCCCTGGGTTCGATTCCCGGGCGAGGTACTCTGGGCACCTGCAGCTCCACCCAAGCTAGTTGATTTTTCGGGTACCAGTTCTTCCTGGGAAACCATAACCGGCACAGGGAAAGGAACTGGCCCCCCTACCCTGATGTGTGATTATTCACACGCCGTCGGGCTTGGTACATGGGTGAGCTCTACCATCACCTACTAAACCGACCTTCGGGTTGATTACTGTGTTTATGGTTAATATATATATATATATATATATATATATATATATATATATATATATATATATATATATATATATATATATATATATATATATATATATATATATATATATATATGTGTGTGTGTGTGTGTGTGTGTGTGTGTGTGTGTATATATATTGAACAAAAATAACCACAAAAGTGAATATAAAGTCAGTCACAAGTCTGGCGATGATATATAAAACTTAAAAATGCAAAATAAAGAGACACCCACTTAGTTTTCTTCCTTCCGTTAATTGGGTGGTCGGCCCACCAAAATACTTAAAAACCAAGACTGTATGTCTTTTCTTTTTGTTTCTTTTTAGTTAAAGTTAAAGGATATCATTGTCATGCTTGTATTCATAGGACATAATAGCTGAATTTTGCCGAAGCTAGTAATCATAGAATGAAATAGGGAAGTGTTGTCGAAGGGATTCTCAGCACAAGGAATCATTGGTTCAACTTTTACTTCACATGTCTCAAAAGGGAACGGCGTCATAGGTACTTACGATTAGATACTTGGTTCTCCAATTAATTACGAGTGCAGGATAGCTTAAAACGAAAGTAGTATTTGTTTTAAACTCATTCAATTCCTTGCCACTTTATTGTATTGCGTGAAACCAACTGTGCCTATTTGAGGCACTTAAAATAAAAAGGAGGCTGAAAGATATGATATCTGAGAAACTGATTAACTCCTTTTTCTATGATCGCGTGGGAAAATAAGCGTCCTTCAAGGGATTATAATTACCACTCAACTAACAAGATGTTTTTTTACCGTAATTTTGAGCGATAAAAGTTGCGGATGGCTAAAAATTGAACCATTGGACAGATATGACTTTAATGTAGGCCCTTTACCACTATTCCCGGAATGACGTATGCCACTTCATTGGAGTGCTTAAAGGTTTGTGACACATGATTGATAAGCTCATCTCATATAATGATATGCAATGAGAAATTTAAGGGAAGAAATATAACTTCAAAAGTATCAAATCCCTTCAGGATAAGTTTAAGCAGAATAGTAAAATATAAGTATATCATTTCTGAAAATTGCTTTCTCACTATACGCATCTTCGTATCGCAAAAATGTTGATTTTGAAATTTGCACAACGATGTCATTCCGCGAATACATTTAGCCCTCAACAGCCCCACGCTTATTTGTGTTTATCATGAGTAGTAGATGTAGGAAAGAGTTTACAAATGCAATTAAAATTAAACGGAGAAAATATCAAATAACTTAATTTGTTCCATCACTACTACCTCTAAGCATGCCCTTTATACTATCTTCTTTTTCTTTGGAGATGCATTCAAAGATAGAGATGCCTTATTCTCAGCGGGAACAACCATCATTAAAAATGATAAAATATACAGCCACTGGTAAGGGCAATCAATTCCTAAACTATTTTCAAGGAGAGATCACAAAAAGGCTGTGTTCCAAAAGCAATGCAATTAAATTTCCTGCGCCACTCCTATTAACTGGAGTGAGATCAAACCATTTGCAGTAGAAGGAGAGGGACCGAAACTTTTCCGCAAAACCACTTTTTGTGGTCTTCAAGCTGAAAAAGCCGCAAGACATCAGTTATTGTAAACCTCAACCAAGGAACTGGCCCCCCCTACCCTGATGTGTGAATATTCACTCGCCGTCGTGCTTGGTACATGGGTGAGCTCTACCATCACCTACTAAACCGACCTTCGGGTTGATTACTGTGTTTATTGTTTTTTATATATGTATATATATAATTATATATCTCCTCGCGCAGTCTCTAACCTGTACGTTAATACTTATTGTAATGAACTGTCTCCTGGGGAATTTCGACTACAAACATTCTGGTCTCTTATCGTTCAAGGAAAAAATGACATTTTAAACCTATCAGTCTTGCAGTCTATCTCTCTAATCTTATACTATATTCGTAGTCCTTTCGACCGTAATACGTTGGGGTTCGTATTATATCCTTGATGTCATCGGAAAAGGGTCCATCTTTAAATATTTTTAATAAGTTAAATCTATATTGTAAACGCCGCTGTGTACGATAATCCCAACCTAAACTGTCCAGCAAAGTGGTTACCATGTTGCGTTGGTCATAACAATGTTTGACAAATCTAGCCCCCCTCCGCTGAACTCGATCTAATTCTGAAATCAAATTTATATTTTGAGGGTCCCATATACTGGCAGCTTATTCTAGGTGGGCCTGACCAAGGAAAGGAAACATCGTTCCTTCACTTCAATTTCGTCTTTTTAGAAAATAAGTCAATCATTTTGGATGGAATCAATGGATTTAAAAGATGGTAATTACGGAAGCACCGAATCAATTACATAATAGAAACTCCAGTTGCCTAACTCGAGCTAGACTGTTGATTTATGTAAGTATGATGACTTTTTTTTACCTTAAATGAAGAAGCTACGATTTACAAGATTGATCCTGGGTTATAAAACTAAGTGATGAATGTAACTCGAGCAGTATTTAAGTCAAGAGCAATAAATATATTTGCTGTTTATTCACGGAAAAAATCTCACCGAGATCTAGAGAGAAAGAAGCTGCTATTACAATGGAATTAACATCAGGTGGGGATGACACAAAAACCAAAACTTCTTGTTACCTCAATATAACACTGGTTGAAATATATTCAATCAAATTTCTAACGTTGAAAAGAAAGTTTACAGCAATCGTTATCGCCCAAATTTTCGAATGTCTTTCCTTTCACTTAGAATAGATGAACAAAGTGAATTAGTGCAATAGAATAACGGAGCATATGACTTTGATATATTTGGTACCCATAATTGACAATGATTAATGATAACCGCATCAAATACTTACTAATGATTAGTATTAATTAAAGTTAACTCATTAAAATGAAATTATTATTACAACTATCTCTTTGGTTGATTTATTTCAGCATCATTTGTGCATGCACGAATTAAAGAGTATCATAGAAAAATTGTAATACATATTTTTATCGGAGGAAGCTACGATAAAATAAAACCTACTTCCCGCTAATATATTTGAGTTAAGAAATCAAAGATTGAATAAAAAAAAGAGAAAAAGTTTCGAAATATTTATGAAGTGCAAAAATCGACACGACATGAAATTAGGTCAAGGTCTTGAAAAATTAATTTTCCACAAAAGTTGAACAATTTACGCAATGTTAAGTCAAGAATTCCACGCCATTGTAAAGGAAATCGGAAATTATACAATGGTTTCCATGTGCAGGTAGCGGCCCCTTTTTAGCTGGAAGGGATCCTTAAAAAAAGAAAAAAAGTGGAAAAAACAGGATAAGAGATAAGTACGTATTTTCGGAGCGCCTTGCATGGAATCATAACGAGAAAAAACGGTACTGCTTTCAGTGCAGTGGCGAGTGCTTGTTAGAGGAGCGCGTGGATGCTTGTTGTCGCTCCAGAAAAACCAAATCCACAATGTGCATTTACGGGAATGCTGGAGAGTTGAGGGAGTTAAACGAAGAATGAAATAAATTCCGCCATTAAGCTTCCTCATTCACGTCATTGTCCAAACCATCTAAATATGAGAGAAATACGCCAGATAAATAATTATCGGGGCAGTATCCGGATATCCTGTTCTCAACTCTTTTCACGCGCAATGCGGCATACTATATGTTGTCAAGTGAAAGGCTCAGAATCGCAAAAAAAAATTATTTCGAAGTATCCAACAATCGTCTTTCTTCACTTGAACGTTGGATAGCTGCAACACTCTCTGGGATAATTTGCTCCGCATATTGTACACGCTGGATGGCAATGAAGAGAAGAGAAATATTTTTCATAAAAAACAGCCAACACGTCAAGTCCTAACGGCAGATTCATTTAAGCGAAATCTTAATACGTAAGAAAGACTGAATTTTCCTATGATTTGAACAGGCGGAATCAACTTAGCTAAAAAACATTTATTTACCACGATGAGAGTGAAAGCACCCCTGTCTATGGCATAACTTCAGATGCTTTGCATCTGATAACCTGAAGGGACAGTCCCCCGTTCAGAAATTCTCAGTAGACAACTCACGGTTCAAGGGGATTTTCCACGAGATGACACCATTGCTCCGATTGCATCATAGGCTAATTAACGCGAAACGGTTTCAATTTGAAGGGATATAAAATATGTAAAGAAAGCAATAAAAATGTATAGTGCTACATGATTGCCATTTTACCCAAGTTTTCCTATGTATCGCGATAAATATCTAGAACGTATTCAAAAGTTCTGGTTGGTAGTCATGTCAACAAAAGAATTGATAATTTGCTCAATGATTATCACCAAATGATCATTTAACACCTCGTATCTTGGACAGCCATAGTATTAGCGAGCAATTCATAGTAAACTGCTACGTCCTTAGAAGAATTATATTTTCCTTCGGTTTTTTTCTTTTATTTTTCATCGAATTACTTACTGCAAGAACTCCACTGTTAACCACACCCTCAAGTCCCAGTATCAATTTCACTGATATAATTCAAATTAAAGACAGACTAGAAATGCACCTTTTTGACGATAACTACAGTAATATATTTTAGTCTTTAGCAAATAAAAAACCGACTATGTACGACAATTTGTACATTCAACAAACTCGTACGTATAATATTTTTTTAAACCCCAGTACCATTAAGTCAGCCACATGTTAAGGTTAGGGTAAGTGTTGAGAAAATATTCTTTGGGGCAACTCAGTTTCTAAATCTGAAAATAAAACGTATTTTGATGTGGTTGCGAGGGCCTCTTGAATTTTAACGCCTTTTTCTGTAGGAATTAAAGACCCCCAATATGCAAAATGCCATGGCCAAGAACCTGATATCGTAGATGTTCTTAGTTTTGGAAAGGCCATTAAAGATCGAGAGTTTCTTATTGTTCCCAAAAACCAAGAAAAGAACGAAGAAGATTTTGGGTCTTCTCGCACTGTTCTTAAATAAATATTTTGTACTGAAACTCTCCCTTTAAGTAATAAAAGAATAGGACGAGATTTTTCCGAAAATATGCTCAATAATATTTAAAATATCTTAGCGCGTAACTATGAATTGAGGTCTTGCTCTAGGTGAAAAGACCCGGGTGTGGTGGCATTTTCAAAGGCTAGCATAATATGATTACAGATCCATCTATACGAGAATGGACGAACATAACAATGAATACATCTTCTTCTCATTTTCCATCGAAACCTTTGCTCAAACGTTGATTTTCAGTGAATAATTTACGTAAAAAGATATCTTTGCTGGAGATGTATATGATTATGAAAGGTAACAACTACATAGAGTTTGTTTTATATACTCTGCATTAGGTACACTTTAAAAATATACTTTCCTACAACTAGTACGGCTGTGATAATAGAGAGAATAAATTATTGTTCATGCGATAATAGTTTGGGTAATGCATTGATAAAAAGGCAACACGAACATTATGAGTACGTCTAAATCACTGCATAACAAAAAAATATGCCAAAATGAGAAGACATGTGTACACATTAATTTTGTTAGTAGAAACTATATCCTAATCAAATAATAATAAAATAATTGTTTAAATAATTAAATATAAATGTATTTATATAGTAAAATTTACAGTAATTTAATCTATTTGTCAACATAACTACGTAGACTTTTTTCCAGATAAGTATGACAAAAACTAAACCATTCCGAAACAACTGCTGGATAGCGTAGGGAAATGTGAGCTAACTTCATCATTATTGCTAATGATCTCACGTTGGCCTTTTAAATTCAACAACCCTTCTCAACAACCTCGTAAAAATCTAAGTAACTATACAAATTCCGTCCTCCACTGAAGCACCTTCCTCTAACGCCCCCTTTGCTCCCGCGTTAAATCTCTTTCCTGATGAGGAGAGAATAGGCGTCCGAGGGCATAAATTACAACGAAAACAAAGAGGAAAATGCGAAAAGAGAAGAACAGCAAGGAGAACTATGAACAAGGTTTCTGGCGAGCTACCTGATTAATGGGAAAGAATTGATGTTGGGTTAGAGACGGACCAGCCCAACCCAAAAAGGAGGAGAGGAGACTTAACCACATTTGTTGGAGGAATGAAGTAAAAGGGTGATTAGGCAATTTCGTTGAGATAAATGGCCGCCTTGGAGCATTTGTTAGTCGAAAGATTAATTTCCCTCAGCGAAACCTTCTCCGATCCTTCGGCTCCTCCCTCACGCCCCACCTTGTGAAAAGAGTATGCTGAATTGGCTATTGCAGAGCTAAGCGTTTCTAAAAGAACTCTCTCTTCCAAGACAATGCCTAACTTTTGACTTTATCGCATTTCTATTTGCTTAATATTTGCTACGAATTTTAGAAGATGGAGTTTTCAGGCCACAAATAAAGAATGGTCTGTCCAAAATGGATTTACTTCCATGTTGAAAGTGCAAATCCTTGTAATCGAATAATGCAACCATCACAAACTTTGACTTGACTCGAAATGAATTTAATTTTTTGTTAGATGAGACTGTGGACTTTCTTCAGTGTGAAATGATATGGTCATTTCCTCATCCATTTATATTTCACGACTTAATTTCGTGGTATCAAGCAAATCCCAATCGTTGTATTAACGTTTCCTTCACCGTGAAATATAAGCATTCGTGGAAATAACAAATGACCGCGTTCCTTCATATCTCTGAATAATTTAAATTATTTCCATCCGCATAATAGTTCCAAGCCCGGATCTCTGGTATCCTAAGAAGAGCATGCATATAGTAAAAACACATTCCTATGGTCGCTATAATGTATTTGAAAAACATTATTATTATTTATTTTCTCATTCCTAAAATGGAGGGCAAGAAGAATTACATTCAACTAAGCACTTCTGGATTTTTTTTTATCTTCACTTGTAAATCAAATTGTTCATTACTGGAAATAAAATTTATGACACTAATAAATTTCTTTTGAAACACTACCAACTTTGTGTAAGGGAAGACTGCCTCCGAACCAATCGACTTTGTTAACATATTTTTAAAAGTATTAAGTTTTATGAATCGCATTTACGACATACTATACGTACAGCATTTCTCTTCCTGAAGATTAGCCTTTGATATGTTTCCTACAATTAGCCTTCTTATAGACAGAAATAGCTAGAGAAGCAACAGTAGAAATGAGAACCAGTCAGAAAAGACGCGCTGCGCCGTAACTTCAGCCGGTCGCAATCTTTTCCTTAATAACCGCCCCCCCCCCCACACACACATCACCCCGCAATGCGAATGCAAGACGCCGCAGATCTTACCTCGGGAGGCTCTCGGACGCAACCATTCCGACTCAGCCACTCTGCTCTCCACTCGCGCGCACCTACCGTACCTCCCCGCTACCTCAACCGTCGGCGAATCTCCGCCGCGCTGCTTTTATGGACAAATGGTCGCGAGTTGAGGGGTTTTATGTTCGCAACTCTGGCAGGCGAAGGAAGACAAAAGGCTCCATGGATCCCATTTCCCCCTATTCACATCATAACTTGTCTCTACCGTCATTCACATCCTTCCGCCGTATTCCTCCCCTCCCTAACCCTTTTACTCATTCGTTACCCCTCAGGGTTCCTTTTTGTAACTTACCCACCTATCTACACTTCATTTTTGAGACTCACCATATGTTTTCTTTTATGATACACGTGTCTCTCTACAAAAGCCCGGCTCTCTAAAAACTCATTATTACGTCCTCGCTGGAACTGAAACGATAGCTTGCCTGATTTTCATTTTTATCACAGTGAAGAACAATCGCCGCAATAGCCAATCCTCAGTCTTCAAACTGAAAGTCGGATTCACATGTAAGCAGTTATGAAGACTTACGGCGAACATGTGGTTCTCACCCAATTTTGAGCCCCACAAGGCCTTTCTTTCCGGATACCAGTTCAGTTCCCTGTGGTACCTGCGGTGTATCTGACCTAGAAAACCACACAGATCGGGGCATACTGGAGAAAATAAAATACTAACAGTTCAGCAACAGAATAGTTACTTTTACCTGAAGTTCTGTTCACAGATGCGCTTCTGCATGATAAAGTTCATCAGCATTTTTTGGATGAAAAATCAAAGCATGCTTATCCTTTAATTCTAAATCATATAAACGTAACTCTTCATATCTACGTTAGTTCAGAGCAGTAATGTCTATCAAGGTTATAATGATACCAGACTATTCAGTGGTGTATGAAGACTCAGAATAAATTCATCCTGATGAATTCTTCAGCATAAGTATGCATTAGATGTATGTGCAACAGAGTTAGCAGTTCAAAATTCTTAGAGGGAATTATTATTTCTCTTAACCCACCCTATAACTTTGCCCATGTAAATACTTACAACATCTTAACATATGTGTAATTTGTAGTCTACAATATGTAGATACTGCAATAAATTATGCTATATCACCAACGAATGGCCATTAACGACTTACAATAAATTCCATAACAACCACTATATTATTCAAGTTTGGCTTTCACTATTTCTTCTTTTTTAAACATAGAAATTCACTTGTACAAAATTCTGTTACTAGTATATAGTATTCCCTGGAAAAGGAGTCAAGTATTTTTATTTTTGATATTATAAAGGACCTATGTCGCCAAAGTGTGAATCAGGGAAACGTATCGGAAAAAATATTTTACATTGGACACAAGGACGGACTCACCCCTCTCAAAAATTAATAAGACCCTATTTTGGGTTTGTGATTAATAATGATATGACTGACAGGAGTCCGCACAAGAGCAATTGAGTGCATATCACTATAATATAACAGACTCTTGAGTCTGTTGGCATGATCGAAGCCCCAGACCGCCGCCTACCTCTCGCATTCGATCCCTCCGAATTCAAATTGCCAGCAATGGTTTTTATAAAGATTTAATGAATTGTTGTATACCCTTATTTAGGGAACTTCGGTTTCATATATATAATGTTTATAACCAAAAAGTTTCGACATTTAGAAAGGAATTACAGCACATTATTTTATTATACTTAATTTAGTCAATTTATTCGTGGCCAATGAATCTAACACAACCAACGGGAGGAGAATAAAATGACTAAAACACCAAAGCATAACTTAGAATGCCCGAGTTTTGGTAGAATGGTGCTTTGGTGTAATAGGAATAGAGGTCAAATGGTGTAAAAGTTTACTATGGTAACTATTCAACTCCACGGCAAAACTGAGATAGTCAACGGTCATCAAATTGCGACGAACTTAAGCTTTTCACAAATGTTTAATGTGTTACTGAAATGACAGCAGCTCCCGCTCCTGAGTAAGGAAGACATAGAAAAGAGAAGTAGCAGAATAATTGCTAATAAAAATGCGTGAGCTCCTCAGGCCAACCTTGATGTGGTGGCAGGATTTCTGAGAAATGCGAATACACCAGTGATGGAGAGAGTAATGACAACCGCTTTTGGTAGGGTCACCCATTTAAGAGACCGTCTGCAAAGATGCCTCATCATAGAAGGGTGGTCATTTACGAGATAATCACATTAAGGCACTATTTTGGAAGGCCAAGAAATGCCACTTTATTTATTTATCCCACGAGACAACGATAGACAGAGTGGATTATGAGTCTTGGTAACTACGGGACTCCGTCGGCAGGGGATGGTGTTGAACCTAGAGACGGGACAAGTCTCAGGCAGTTTTCATCATGTAAATTCCTTGAAACAGAAGCTAGTAGCAAAAGCAAAGAAGCAGACACAAATATAACCAGGGCTGTAAGAATATGAACTAATAATCTAAGGACGATGCTGTGTCGGTGAAGTTTTTAAACATCAAGCATGAGAAAGAGGGAGAAGGTTATCTAAACCAGATGTTAAAAATTACATAGAAATATATTAGGATTTATTGAAGCGATAGATAAATTAAAATGCCGGAAGGGGAAGAGAACGAATCGTGGGTAAGTATCAGTAAGTATAATGAGCATTTAGCCGATGACTCCGTTAAGAGTTACTGTTACGACATTTCCCACACTTTCTTAGAATTTGTAATTGAAGATGCCCATTTTATTAGTATTCCCAGATTAACATTTATAGTATATTCATAGTATTTCCAAATTAAAATTTTCAGGACAAGTAGTTTATTTATATTACAATACGAAACACGAAAAACGAATAAATTCCACAGCAACTCACAGAAGCAATAAATACCTAAGCTAGATTAAAAGTACTCTGGAAAGAGCAAATATTACCACGAAATCCAACTCCATTTTCATCAATCTCACTCACGCCCGGTTTCGATGCTTCTCTGAACTCCCCACTTCCAATGAATTCACATATTTATCATTTTTTACATTCACATTAATAATTCCGTCTTAATCTCCCCTTTCCTCTTCAAATCTTTCTCCGAGCCGTTTTTTTCTACAATCTTTCTCATTCGACCCCATAAATTTCATTTCCTTCCATCCCTCCCGTCAGAATATTTAATACCCACGTACTCAACCTTCTTCCTTCGAGGGTGATTTCGCCGTCAATCCATCATACAGGCGCCTCACGTTAAATCCAAATATTTTTTAAATAATGTTAAAATATTCCTTGATAAATGATCATGGGCTCAGGGGGGCATCTCATCATGTTCATTCCCACTTCGGCGATTTTTTCGTAATATTTCCAACCAGATTCCCACTCCCTCCTCGTCTTCTCGCGACTCTCCATCTCGTCCCGAGTCACTGGTAATAAATGCCCAATCCTGGCCAATCATTTGCAAGAAATAGGCTAGCATCTGAGTATCATTTTCGCTTTCTCGCCATTAATTTAAACCTAGGTGGACAGGTCACGAGCGCTTCAGTCGACGTCGTCACCTTACGGCGGCACCTCACCTAAAACCCGAGCGAAATTCTACGGGAATGTATGATTCGGAAAAAAAAATTAATACCCATGCTGATTTTCTGCAGGGAAATTTTTTTGCGAGATGTCGAGTGATAATTTTCAAGCTTCGTGAGTCTGGGGATATCCCTCGCTCGGGAGCGCGCTGAATAATGTCAAGGGTGAGAATATGTTTGTGAGACCCACGAGACATTTTTATAGAAAAAAAAAGATTAAAAAAATTCCATAAAAGTGCGAAAAGTGCTGGGTGCCCATTAGTCATATGAGCACTCCTTTTGAAATTGATATTGTCACAACTTTTCGCCAAGAACACGCAGTTTATCTTTTAACAGAACGTCACTCGTGCATTTCATGTAAAAATAACTCCAAAAACAACCAACAGTAGCCCATTAGTATTAACTAAAAAGTCTTATACATTAAGCTGTATTATTTTAGAAATTCTCATTATCAAGAATTGCAGTGTGTTCCGAGGTTACTCAGAGAATACACAAAAATTATTTCAATGAAGTTCAAACTTGGCAATTAAAAGTAACAGATTAACTAAATTTACTAAATGGAATTCAATAAATAGGATTATTTTCTAGGATAACCTCTGATGGTGTTCAAAGTCAAATAAATTTCCTTTGTGCGAAAAAAAGTCCAAATCGTGGGTCCAAGGGCAAATGCCTTTTATCATATGTGAATCCAATTACAACTCTTTCATTTCGACTCTCACAGTACAAATTACGTCCCATGAACAAGTAAATTCTTCAATTACTGAATTTAAATCCCCCTTATGCTGTTTCGTATTTTTCCACTCATGTCCGAATTATAATGAGAATTGCATCAAAATGAAATAAAAAGAAAAGATTTCTCAAAAACAATCTCAGGCCAAATGTTGGCGGGTGTTATTACTCGGTATTTAGAGCCCTTAACAGGGTAACACGCAGATCCGCGTGTTTTTGTTCGTGGAGTGTGCTTTTAGCATTATCTCGCCAATGTATCCCGCGACACGGTTCATCCCTCTCCCCATCTCTCCCTTCGTCCCGCTTCCATTCATTTTCTTGTTTATCTCTCTTCCCTCTTTCGAGTCTTCCGGATGGCGTCCCCCTTCTCTCCAACTTCCTCGCACTTTCGCTTCCCAGATTCCACCCCCACCTCCCCCACGTCAGCACCGGCGGCCCTTTCACGCTGATTCCCCCATCGAGGACTCCATCCCCCGACAACCCCACACTCGTCACGCAGCCCCCCGCCTCCATCCCCACCCCTCTCACCTTCCCATGCTCCTAGCCAAAAAATGTCACTCCCCAATGACTAACGATGCTTCCTCCTCTCCTCGCGGCGGGGAAGGGCGAGGGGAGAGCGGATCCATCGCCTGAGCTTCCCGAATACAATGCGAGGCCCTGTCGCCTCGGAACGTCGAAACGGTTCACGTGCCGTTCCTTCCATCCACTCTCCCTTCCTCCTCCCGTCCCCAACCCTCCTCCCTCCGTCCCTCCCTTCTCTCTCCAATCCTCTGCGTCTCTCGACCCAACCCCAATCCTTTCCTTCCTCTCCTTTTGTACTCAACGCCATTATATCATAGAGGCCACTACATAGAGAGCCTATCCCTTCACGAAGTTCTCTAGGGAGAGGTTAAAGTATTGACTTTGGTTGCGCGCGACATATAGCCAGGACGTCTTCATTTTCATTATCATTGCGATTGATCTGAATGCACACGATCCCTCAAAGTTGACTTGATTGCAACAGAAATATTACTGGAAGAATTTTATAATGACTAGATTCTCCATAGAAATTCAGGAACTTAAGAACTTTGAAAACTCTTCATATGTCCCTAATTTCTATTACATTGAAAGTTCATCCTAAACTACATCCTCTGGCACATGACCTCTTCCTCTATGCCAGGTTAAAGAGATCGCTCTTCAGCTAATAGATTCTCATATATTTGACTCCAAGGAAGTCAAATGCTCTTGGTCTCTGAACCAAGCTGAAGTAAGTTTAAATTTAGCTCTGTGACCTCCATGTCCAGAACACTGCCATCTTTATCATCCTATTCGACCTTTGTCGTTTTTTAACCATGACGTACCTACACGTTCTCCAAAATAATTTGAAGTATATAAATTTCACACATTATTTTTACCCCTTTACAAATGCGTACAATTTAAATTGATAATCTATAATGAACGCATAATGCAGGTGCAGCGTTGTAATAACGAACCAGATGTATAACTAAAATACACTAGACTTCAATGCGTTATAGACTACTTTTGGGATCCACGAAACTGAATGGTCATTTCCCTTGTGTACTTAATATTGAAGTTTAAAATCACACGAAAAATCATCTACCTGCGATTTTGAGATAGTGTGACATTTTGTTTCTTCTATATTGTCCTTTCCTTCCTTTCCTTCTATATTGTCCTTAAGGATTAGTTATAGACTGAGGAAAAAATATATTTGGAGAGCTTTTCCAAAATTTTTATCAGGTATTGAAAATCTCCTAAAACATGAATTTTACCACTAATTCAATGGCGTTAACTAAACCTGAAGATTTTCTTTCAATATGTTGCACTATTCATTTTCCCCCGTGCCTCCAGACTTGCTCTATCGAGGCGAAATCCCCCCAGCCCCGTTCCTCCTTACCTTCCCTCCGCAACTCCCTTCATTACTCGCCCCATCTTTCTTCCCGACGCATCCATTTCAACTCATTGCATATGTACCGTAGGCTAACGCCCCCGGTACGCCCTCTTCCTCTTATCTCTCCCACTTCCCTCCTTCCCCGGGTTCCTCTTCTTCTTCGCCTCCCATTCCCTTCCCCACCCCATGGCCGTCCTCCGGGGGCGTTCGCGGGAACGGGGTTGAATGGCAGGAGGCCCGGGGGGATAACCCAGCGATATCCCGACCCGCCGTCGGGAGGAGAAAGGGAGTTCGGCGAGGCGGGCACTCCCTTCTTCCCCAGCCTCCCCCAAGACTCCGCCTTCACCCCCCAACACCTTCTGAAAGGTGCACTCTCCGCATTCAACCGGGAATGATCTTTTCAGTGTTAACAGCTGACAAAAAAATTAGGTCGGTTCATTTGCCGCTGAGATTGCATTCCCACAGACGAAGGCATCGCTTCCGAGAAATTTTTCTCAAACCCCTTAGAAAGACAAAATCACAGAGCAATCCTTCCAACGGACCAGCAGGAAATTCTAATCTTGCTCGGCGTCTGGGGGAGGAGAGGGAACTGTAAAGATGCCAATATTGAAGTTCTTGGATTCCTTTTATTTCCCATCATTTGTTACCGCCAGCTGGGAATTGAGTCCTTGTTTTATCTGCAGGGGATGTTTTGCCCGATTCCACGAATTCTGCATCCGTGGATAAAGGTGCGTCCCTCAGAATGTGCCTCTTACAATTACTCTCCCTCAAATTAACTCGAAAAAACTGGCTGAGTTAGTGTCTTCCCGGACGAGAAATCAATAACCAAGGCTTTAATATGGATGAAATTCCTTTATTTGAAATTATAACTTTCAATTGGTAAACAGAATCTCAAAATTGACGTTCAGAGAAAGAGAAATGTGTATAAATATTTACGAAACAATATTTGTTTCAAGTTTTACGCACTCATTGTACACAAACTAAAATGATGATTTTTATTTCCATTCAATGGCAATTCTGACTTAAATCAGGCCAAATGTTATACCATTGGCAAAAATATGAAATACTCATTGAACGGAAAACATGTGCATTAAATAATTGGCATTGCATTTTGCAAATGTATGTCATTTAATTATTTATAATCACGGGCTTATCAATTGATCTGAAACAACAGTAAACTTTTTTTGGCCTAGATATCTTGCTCTTCAAATGGCAATGGTTTTGTATGGTTAAATTTCGGACAATGGTCAATTTCCTTTAAAATAAGACATGTAAAGGTCGAATGCTAGTTAATGGTAGTTATTATGGGAAGCGACCGAAAGCTAAGGTCATTTGCGCCATTAGCGATAGATGGGAAAGGAACGGTGGAGAGAAACCCGGCGTTGGCATTAGCCTACTCTTGTCTCTCAAGGGGTCCGCAGTTTAACATCCCATACGAAGGACGTCACGCTCACTCAAATTGCTCTCCACAAAGAATCTTAAGTAGGGATCGGGATACCGCTGAAAAGTACTTGCTGTCTCCAGGATTTGAAAACCCGGGCCCTCTCTGTGGGAAGTCTGTATGCTAGCCACCGCACCATCGCTATTCCCTCAGAAGTACGTAGTTGTGTAAGTCTATAATATATCATTTTTTCTTTTCTGGTACTAAACAAGCGGCTCTGCCGAAAGGTAAAGAATAATTTTCTCAGCCGTCTGCATCTCGATACACATCAAAATGCTCCCTCATTCCCTCCTCTAACCTCGGGAAAAACCATAAAACGGCCTCATTCAGTAATACTCAGTGCTAACATTTAAGCATAGCACAACGTAAAATACTGCTTCCTCCGTATTCTGAATCAACAGTTTGCGATTTAACTAAATTTACAAAGAGACAGATGGGGTTCACGCAAAAATAAATCATTATTTTATGTCTTTTATAATGCATATGACGGGTAGCTATTTGGAATTATTAAAACACTAAAATAGTTAGAACGTCGTCACTATAAATCGAGATACAATTGCCTGCAGAGTTGGCACATTTAAATTAGATTCATTTTAGGTGATCTAAATCCCTTTTTAAAGGTAGGTTTTTAGGATCCCTATGGACATTGGCTTCCCTGATTTCGGTGATGGCAGATGTGGATATTCAATCAGATTCGTAACATTCGCGGTCATCATGATAAATATATAAAACCGCTTTCTGATTTAATCACTGAATAGATTCAAAAAGCATAGAATTTCAATGAAATAAAACAACATTTTTGATGAACGTAAAGAACAGAATATTATTTATTAGAAAAAACTTTAAATCTACTCAAAAAGGGGAAAAAACTGGTTTAACACAAATTTGCACACGATTTCCAAGTAATTAGGCTCGAATTTCCAAATATGCCACGGTATAATTCAATTAGGGTATGATTTTTGTGAATAATGACTATTAAAAGAATAAAAAGCTGTTGACTCCTGTGGCATTACTTGAGATTACGTTCGGTGCCCAAAATGAGGAAGGGGTAAATTACCACATATTATCAGACCAATTAGCCTAACTAAGTTTACTTAGTTTTGACTATTTCTAGTAGGTATATCTCAATCCAAAGAAAGCCTTTGGAGTGGGACCAAATCCCACAATCTGATTTTCTACTAACAAGAACATAACCACGTTTGAATTGTACGTGGCCTGGAAACCTAAAATGTTATTTCCAATGAATGAGGAACCGATCACGTTTGAGATGAAAGAAATGAAGCAACACCCAGAAAAAAAACGAACATAGAAACTCATTTTCTTAAACCCAGTTAACAAATTTCCCGGCGTCTCTCTTATGCTGCAAATTTGATTGGGTATCCACAACTGCTACATTTATCACCAAGGACACTCCAACTTTCTGTTTTCCAGCGCTGGTACGCTTTATGGCCTGCGCTAAACAAATAATGGACGTGTAACCAACAAGAACATCGTTTTCATTGAAAATTGATGAATAGTACGTATACGACTAACCTGGAATAAAAGAAACCGGCACTTTTTCAACATATTAACAAATTTACTAATTCACAACATTTCCCATGTTATTTTGACTAAGTGGCAATCCTAGTAGCCTATGCCGTAGGATCACCAATAGGCGAAAGGAGTACTTCAGAAAAACTAACAAATATGCCATAAGGTAAGACGCATGAAATGCATGAGGTATGTTTCAAGCTACGCTCAAATTCTACAAAAAATATTAGATATTTAGACAATTGTATGTTTTATATATTTTTTGAACGGAGGGCAAGTAAAGGTAAAGTACTTTATGAGCCAAATGTTTTTTTAAAGAGTCGGTTCGCCTTACCTCTCAGTTAATGATCCTTTGCAAAGCAAGATAGTTGTTTAAAAACTCGCCAACTGTCACCGAGGATGTTTTACAAATGCAAGATGAGACTCTTACTCCCTCTCTCCCAAAAGCAGCCACAGCCCGCAACCGTCAATTCGCGAAATGTAGCCACGAGAATTTTTTTGGGAGGACTTAATGAATACTACGATTGAGTCGGCGGAGAAATTCATTTGGTTATTCAATTTCTTTTTTTAAAAATCACCTATGGTGAGTTGATTATATTCTGGAAGAGGCGGAAATCAAAATGTAATAAGAAATGAAAAAAATTGTTGCTCTCGCAGATGCCAAGGTATACTTTGCAATTGGGTCAAATGCCATTCATTATCACCTCGTCCAAATCCCATCCACACATTTCGAAGAAAACACATGCCCTTCTTAATAAAATGTGACCTTTCAAAACCTCTCTGAGGAGAGACATCAGCGAATGACAAGCAATTCAAAAGCCAGTCTCGGAAAGTTTGACCCAATTAATCCATCCCATTGCCAAACGGGAGATAAAGACCCCACAGCAAGGCGTAAAAAACAAGAGGGAGAGGGAGAAGCGACATGGACTCACGTACCGTATTATCATTGCGCAGGAGTGAATATTTTCAGCAAAAGCGGAATTTACGAGATGAAAATACGCGCCTGGGAAATCGGGAGAGGAGACTGTTAATGCAAGGATGACGGACGAACGGACGGACTGGGATAACGGGGAGAGAGGAGACGGGAGGCGCCGCGGGAGAGACCGAGGGGCTCACAATTACAACGAGGGCAACAGAAAGATCTTCGACTCCCTCGGGTCCGTCCCTCCAAATAAACGTCTGAACTCGACGTATTCCCACACGGGCCGGGTCCTGCCCGTGACCCTTCCCGTGTCACCGCTCGTTCCTAACTCACCCACAATTTTCCCAGTCTCGAGCACAAAGTCGACGACGCAAAATTTCGCGCCAAAGCAACGTGCCCACATACACACACGTAAGGCGGAAGGGCCGCTGAGGGGCGTGATAGTGGCCTCAGTCTGCCGTTCGAACGATGGCGGGGGCGGAATTCTATGGTTCTGGAAACGGCGCTGTGACCATGCCCTAATAGGCGCGGGCGGAGAGTTAAATAATAGAAGCTCCCTGAACGGTCATGTCAAGGTAAGATATCAAAGGAGCCTATTTATCTGCAGTAAGCGAAGGCCTGAATACCAGCCGGTATTGTCTTCCGAAGAGCAGAGTTATTTCCCTTTTCCACAAATAGCGCAAGTTATTTTAACTCAACAGCAATCAACAAGCACATAGTATGTTTATGGATATAAATGTTGAAAGCTTGGGATGGTATGAGAAATTTGAAGATTAAAAAATTTCCAGAAACGGTTATAGTGACTCAGGTCATTGAAAGAGAATTTTTGAAATTTCAAATAGTTTACAAACTGTTTAAAAAGAATATTTATGCAAATTGAGTGCTCAAAAAACTTGAAATTTTCATTGAAAATATCCCAACTTTAAACAGTTAGCACCTGCCATAAATGATAATATTTCACGTAATAATGTAAATATTGCTTGGAGAACCATATATTAAATTATAAACTACTTGAGATTGCAAAGCGTAGGGTCTATTGATACAAATGAAAATAAAAAATAAAACTCATACCGAGACCTTTGGCTAATGAACTAATGACTAAAAATTCTGTTGATCACCATCTTTCTGCCACCAATGAATGTGTTTTAACGCGCCCGTGCTATTTTTTTAAAATCCGCTCACGTTGAACAAACAATTTCAAACCAAACTACAGACGTAGCGGTGTTATTCCAAGTGCTAAAATGGATCGTCCCCTTTTCTTCATTGACGCTTGGCCTTGGCTATGGTGTGTGCGTCATTATATAGTAAATCCGAAAACTTTTGTTTTCTGAGGCATCTAACGTGTGGTGATCCGAATCATCACTTCGAGGACAACTTTTCAGCTTGTCCCTAAGTCAGAATTAAGCAAAGGAGAGCAGGAAAGATTATTAATATTCAGTTATCAGAGGCGAAAATACCCAGTATATAATCAGTAAAATAGTGCAAGTCCACAACTGTCAACTGCCAGTTTGTGGAATCTGAAAGCGGACCAGATGGTAAAACAATTTGTGAACGCATGAAATATTTAGCGATTAAGAGACTCAAGCTCCGGTCATAAAAAATTTACAAGCCTCCTCGTAACATCTATTCATTTCATATCCTCCCATGCATCAATATTTAAAACAAAACGACTGAAGAGCTGTTTCAAATATCAGTCAGCCTATATCTTACCAATAATTTACAAATGGTATTTTTCTTGTCGAAAGTTAACTTTGATTTTATCAAATAAGTTTGAGGAACAATTTCGTTACATTCTGGTAAAAAAAGGCATTATTGTATCTCAAAAATTAAGAACATTTTGAGAGTAACACAATCTTCTCAAAAATTCCTGAAAATTGAAAGCTGCTCAATGTCAGAGAAAACTATGCCAGCCATTTATCATAAGGTTGGAGGGCAGAAATTCGTCCATTCTGCGAACCCTCGGGCGTGACGCCATGCGGAGAGAAACCTACAGCAGAACGCAATGGACCGTTTAGATAAGGCCGATCTTTTTTCGAGCAAATGGTGCTAGCTTATTGAATTGTCTGGCTCGTCGTACTGAATACTACCTGAGAGTAACATTATAAAGGAAAAAACCCAAGGTACATTTTCTGACGATTCAAAACCGAAATGACCACGTTAGGATTTTTGGAAGACTCGACAAAAAATCTTTCAACATGAAGAGCTTACAATCTACTGAAATGAATTCCCCTCAATGGTTTCGCTGGTTTTAAGTCAATAAAACCTAAAACTATCTCAAAACACAGGAGAAATGATTTTTCTCGGAATGAAAAGTAGTTCTATACACTTTATTACATTTATCAAAAACTCTCATGAGTGTGTTCCATTTTAGAGCCGATACGTACTGGTATTGGCGTATTTTTGTACGAACGTTAGTGGAAAACAAAACATGGACGATAAAGTGATTATAATTGCCTATTTGGTAAAACAGCCAATCGTTGACTGAGGTATTTTTTAATTAGGATGAACATTGAACTGTAACTAAGTCCAGGTTCCAAATCGGGCCCTGGGAAAAAAGCAATTTTGTCTTGGATTTTTTGTGCATTTATAATTGATTTAATATATACTCAGAGCTAGCTAGAATATACATAAACAACTGTTTCTTACTTTGTCAAAGTAGTAGAGAATATTGGAAGGAAAATTGAAGTTGAAAGCCTGAAATGAATTAATTTTTAAGTTTACCACAATATAAAAATATTAGCAAGTAAACATTTTAAGGTAGCTTATAAATTTATTTTTTAAATATATATATCAGGGAAAGGAACTGGCCCCCCTACCCTGATGTGTGAATAATCACACGCCGTCGGGCTTGGTACATGGGTGGGCTCTACCATCACCTACTAAACCGACCTTCGGGTTGATTACTGTGTTTATGGCTATATATATAATATATAATAAAATATATAATAAATATATATAATAAAATAATAGATATAATCTATATATATATATATATATAGATTATATCTATTATTTTATTATATACTATATTATATTATATACTATTACATATTATAGACTATATCTATATTATATATATATATATATATATATATATATATATATATATATATATATATATATATATATATATATATATATATATAGAATGATTTTTGTGAAAACTTATGATGATCATTAAGTTTACCAATATGGTGGAATCCAAAGAAATTTTGCTAAACTGTAACCAAAATCTGCTTACTAAGTAAAAATATTTTTATTTTAATGTAAAAAAGCTAAATTAAATCGTAGAGATGATAGATCTTATCTCGAGGGGCAGCAAATATATTAAACCTAGATAGACACTGTCACAAGCTCTGTCAGAGGTAAAGGAAAGAGTTTTTCATAACGCATTTGTCCTGTCAAACTCCTCGAAATTAACAGTGTAAGAAGACGCTTTGTAGCTGCGTTCGTATGTGAGCCGTGCTTCGTAAGTCAGATTGTGGCGTCCGGAGCTTTCGTATTCCCACGGCGACTGAGAGCTGATTTACAAGTCTCATGAACTTTTCCGACTAGCGAAGGGGGAGTAACCATTAAAGTTCATTTCTTTGAATGCCAGGAAGAGACCTCTTTACTTAAGTGAACGGAAGTTTCAAACGCAAAGTGTGCACTGTTTTCGTTTTCCTTGGTTGTTACTTTGCTTACGGCCACTGCGGTGGGACAGGAATTCGTAGACATGATCGTCCTTCTTTTCTCTATAGATATCCTCTAATATCTTTAAAATGTAAAGATGATTTCGCAACTTATTAGCAAGGCTGTCCTGCAGGCCAATGAAAATTTAACGACTCCAACGCTGCTGGAGTTCTAACTCAAAGGTGTATGCTGTATATATATATATATATATATATATATATATATATATATATATATATATATATATATATATATATATATATCGATGGTGTATATATAGCGGTGGTGTATATATAGCGGCGGTATATATATATATATATATATATATATCGATGATGCGGAAGTACTCACGAGAGCAATATGACTTTTGGACGGCACAATAGAACACAGAATAAAACAGATAACACGTAAAAGGACACACTGTAGATGATTTAAGCTTTCGGCCTACTCCGAGGCCTTCTTCAGGTCAGACTGAGAGGTTTTGAGGGAAGAGTGCCAGGGGAGGGGAGGGGGGGCGGAAGGTTTAGGGACTGTTGGGAAAGAAATTAAAGATGGCGGTTAAGGGTGGGAATTTTAAAGGATCGGAAATATAGGATGTATGCGGATTCGCGAGTTCTCACCTCTATGTTGGTGGCTGAATCGGGTAGGGATTCTAGAACTGTTAGGGAAAAGCATTCGTTAAATGATAGGTTGTGTGAACTTGCGTGTAAAGGGATAGGAAGAGAAGAGAGTGAAGCAGAATTACATGAGTAACGGTGATTGTTCATTCGGATGGATAAGGGGGTAATGCATTCGCCTATGTAGAATGAGGTGCATTGTTTGCACGACAAAAGATAGATAATATTTTTTGAGAGGCAATTAGCGTGGGAACGGGGTGAAGGGACAATGAGGGGATGTGGGGAGAGGGGAGCAGATCTGATTAGGAGACATGTTTTACATCGGGGGCGATTGCAGGTAGGGGAAATATGTGGAAATTTGTCAGGGCGGGGTGTCAAAGGGTTGGTGGATCTCAGAAGGTTTCTGAGATTGGCTGGTCGTCTGTAAGCGACAGAGGGGCATTGGGGCAGTAAGGATGTGGTCGCGTCATTGTCATGTAATATAGGATAAAGTTCTTTAAGAATGGTTTTCAGTCTGTGGGATCCGGGGAAATAGGTTGTGCAAAGGTTGAGTCCAGCGTCAGATGTGGGGTTGTTATTCTATGGTGTGTGTGGTCGGGTGGAGCGGTAGATTTTATCCTGTAGGAGCTTTTCTGGGTAACCGCGTTTGTGGAGTGCATGGTGTAGATTGTGGAGGTATTTGTTGAGGGTAGCTGTGGTGTTGCAAATCCGATGTCCGCGGATAGAGAGAGAGTTGGGAAATGAGCGTTTGGTATGAGAAGGATGATTACTAGTATAGTGTAAATACTATATTGTTGATGATTGGTGGCTTTGATGTGTACTGAAGTGGTGAATTTGTTATTGTGAATTGAGATGTCTGTGTCAAGAAAGGTGATGGTGGAGTCTGAAATGGAAGAAGTGAATTTAACAGTGAAAGAAGAATTTAAGGCTGATAAGAAATTGTCAAGTGAATCAGAGCCGTGTGTCCAGAGCATAAAAATGTGTTCAATGTAGCGGACCCAGAAAAGAGGTTGGAAGGGTTGCTGTGCCTCGTTCCCATCGCTGTGCCTTTCGTTTGGAGATAAAAACAGTTTTGGAAAGAGAATGCATTTTTGGTCAGGACGACAGTGGCGAGATTGAGGAGAAATTCGGTAGAGGGGCACTGGGGTGGGGGGCGTAGAGAAAGAAGTTCTGTATCTGGCCAGACCAGATAAAAGGCACTGCAATAGGCAGGTGCCATACGCCTGCCCATTGCAGTGCCTTTTATTTGCAAATATATAGTTGAATCAGAAAGCATTTTGGTCAGGACGAGTTGGGTCAGTTCGATGAGGAAATCTGTGGATGGCGTGTGTGGTGTGGCTCGTAGGGAGATGTAATATTTTAGGGCTTCTAAGTCTTTTTTGTGACTTCTGCCCTACCTTCAATGTGAGTGAATGCACGACCACCCTTTCCCCCTACATTAATAACCACCCCTACTGCACTACATCTCCCATCTTTCATAATTATCCCATTCCTATGCTTTCCGTTCCCATCCACTGCTTTTCACGACCAATCTTTCGATTACCCCTTCTCTAATTCGGTGGTTGAAACCCTTCCCAAAGCCGCAAGTAGCATAGAGGTGAGAACCCGCGAGATGGCGCATATATTTTATTTTTATTTATTTATTATCGACTTAATTGGGCGAGGTTGAGACTACATAGTCCCTTCTTCCACCTAACCCTTACATTACATACATTGCATTGAAGACAATTACATACAGCCAAGCCCTCGATGGAGAAAAATCCACCCAGACGGGAATCGAACCCGTGACCTCTCAGTTGGTAGACGAGGACGTTACCCCGCCGACACCGCGGCCGGCTAATATGCTCACCGCGGCATATATGGGTTGCGTCACTCATTTAAACCTCCCGGACTGAACCAAGCCCACTTAATGAATCCATAGCCGACTGAAAATCCCCTCCCTTGTCCGTTTTCTATTGGTCCCTTAATTCTCCTCCCCTCGCCCTTCCCCCACATATCTTATATCCGCTCTTCTTGGAGATCATCATTCTGGTGATGACGGTCGTGCCGTCGAAACTTCAAAACTACAAATGTGTCTTTTCTTTGAGTTTCTGCGTTTTAAAAAATCTATATATATGTATATATACACACTCACACACACACACACACACACACACATATATATACATATATATATATAGAAACCAAAACACAAAAGAGGAAAAACTCACTGGTTCTCGAATTTTCGGTGGTCCAACCACCTTTCTCAAGAGGAATTAGGAACAGAACTGAGGCAGAGGAGGGCCCGAAAGCAGTGGTAGGAAGGAGAAGGGGAAATGGGGGAAAAAAGGGGAAAAGAGGGGAAAAGAAAGGAAAAGGGGGGAAGGCATTCGAGGTGAGGAGTTTGGAGGGGTAGTGTATGGCGCGGGAATTTTAAAAAAGGTGGGGATGATATGGAAGTTGTTGGGGGCGGAGGGGGATGAAATTATATGCATAAAGGGGGCAATTAATGTCTAATATTAATACCTGGGCGATTCCAGGAATCCAAGAGCCAGATGAAAGCTAGCTCTAATGTTTTGAGTTTCAGTGGAGGGTCTGAGTGTGGGAGGGATGCTAAGACGGATACTTTAAAACATTGGTCAAAGGCAGCGTTGTGTTCGGAGGCATGTTTGGGGATTGGGAGCATACCAATAAGGGAGGAATTGTTGCATGAGGCTCTATGATTATTGATTCTAATATTGAGGGGTGTGGTACACTGTCCAATGTAAAAGGCAGGGCAAAGTTGGCACTTGAGTAGGTAGACAACATTGCTGGAGGTACACGAGGAGTAGGGAATAGGTGGGAGAGAGTTAAAGAGCGGGTGGGAGAGGGATGGGATTCTGGTTAGGAAAATAGGACATGTTTTGCATCTAGGTTTATTGCAGGGTCTGGGAGTGATTTTGGAACGGGGCGAGGATTTAAGAAGTGGATTGGTGGATTTTAGAAGATCTGATAGATTCTATGCCCGCCGCCCCCATGCCGCCAGACGATGAGACGGACTCCGTTAGCCACGTGGTTAATCTTTCGTCCAAACCCCTTAACCCAAATCAAACTTCTCTTTTAAACAAGGGCCTCTCTTTCACCCCCACCCCCAAAGTAAACCACGTAAGAATTCTCGCTGACGTACTGCGTTTTTGCCGGAATCTCCGGTGGAAGGCTTTTTGGGAGTCGCAACCGGCACCCCAGCAAATCTCCAGACCCCTTCACAACGCCTTACAGAAATTCAAGCCGGCTTCAGCCCAAGAACCCAGTCCCCTCCCCTCAAATCATCCAATTGAAATTTTTATAAACTTTCTCTTGTCCAGAATCGCCAACCCGTCTTTCCTCAAGTCCCTAAATCCTCCATCTAACCTGTCCCCTACCGAATCCTCAGAGCTAAATAACTTAATGAAAAATCCTAACATCATCATTACTTCCGCAGATAAAGGGTCAACGGTTGTGGTCTTAAACAGATCAGACTACATTAGGGAAGCTGAAACACAACTCTCTGACACCTCTTCCTACCAGCAAATCCCCGAAGATCCAAATCCCGCACTTCAGGAGGACCTAATTGAATTTCTTAATGCCAATGGGCCGAATGAGGGTCTATCTCCTTCAGACTTAGCCCTCCTCACCCCTCCCCACCCACGCACTCCTCATTTCTATATCCTTCCGAAGATTCACAAGCCGGGTAATCCTGGTCGACCGATTTTATCCTCCCGTCACTCCCCAACAGAAAGAATCTCGGCATTTGTAGACCACTATCTCCAGCCGATTGTCCAGGCCCTACCATCATTCACTAAAGATTCCTACCATTTCCTGGATAGATTAAATTCTATCTCCCTCCCTCCAGATGCCGAGATCATTATGGCCACTATAGATGCCACGTCCCTGTACACATCCATTCCCCACTCAGAAGGTCTCTCCGCCCTCCAACACTACCTCTCCCAACGCCCTGAGCCACACATCCCCAGCACAGATTTTCTCCTCAGCCTTTCCGAGTTCATTCTTACCCGCAATTCCTTCTCCTTTAATGATAATTTCTACCTACAAATCAAGGGTTGTGCCATGGGTAGCAGGTTCAGCCCGTCCTATGCAAACCTCTTTCTTGGTCTCGCGGAGAATAAATTCCTGTCACAACAACCCCTGAAACCGCTATTGTGGCTCAGATATATTGACGATATTTTCCTTCTCTGGCCACATGGTCCTGATTCCCTGAAAACTTTCATTTCCAACCTTAATGCTTCGTCCTCTATCTCCTTCACGTCTACAGTTTCCTCCTCCCAAATCACCTTCCTAGATGTAAACATATCATTTATAGACCATAAATTTCACACATCCGTACATATAAAACCCACAAATAAACAACAGTACTTACATTTTAGCAGCTGTCACCCATACCACACCAAACGTTCCATTCCTTATTCCCTTTCCATAAGGGGTCACAGAATTTGCAATGACCCTGACTACCTAGACAATTTCCTCATAAATTTACACCATTCCCTCCTCAAACGAGGTTATCCTGAATCCCTCCTGAATAAGAGGATCCGTAGGCATACTTACACTCCCAGACCTTCCACCACCGCGAAAAACCACCCTCTTTCAATTTGTACCACGTTTCTCCCTGGCCTAGAATCTCTGCGTTCTATCCTAAAGGACCTCTATCCTATCCTCAAAAACCACAATTCCACCACCAACCTTTTCCCCAAATGCCCCTCTGTCACTTTCAAACGCCCCGCCAATCTATCAGATCTTCTAAAATCCACCAATCCACTTCTTAAATCCTCGCCCCGTTCCAAAATCACTCCCAGACCCTGCAATAAACCTAGATGCAAAACATGTCCTATTTTCCTAACCAGAATCCCATCCCTCTCCCACCCGCTCTTTAACTCTCTCCCACCTATTCCCTACTCCTCGTGTACCTCCAGCAATGTTGTCTACCTACTCAAGTGCCAACTTTGCCCTGCCTTTTACATTGGACAGTGTACCACACCCCTCAATATTAGAATCAATAATCATAGAGCCTCATGCAACAATTCCTCCCTTATTGGTATGCTCCCAATCCCCAAACATGCCTCCGAACACAACGCTGCCTTTGACCAATGTTTTAAAGTATCCGTCTTAGCATCCCTCCCACACTCAGACCCTCCACTGAAACTCAAAACATTAGAGCTAGCTTTCATCTGGCTCTTGGATTCCTGGAATCGCCCAGGTATTAATATTAGACATTAATTGCCCCCTTTATGCATATAATTTCATCCCCCTCCGCCCCCAACAACTTCCATATCATCCCCACCTTTTTTAAAATTCCCGCGCCATACACTACCCCTCCAAACTCCTCACCTCGAATGCCTTCCCCCCTTTTCCTTTCTTTTCCCCTCTTTTCCCCTTTTTTCCCCCATTTCCCCTTCTCCTTCCTACCACTGCTTTCGGGCCCTCCTCTGCCTCAGTTCTGTTCCTAATTCCTCTTGAGAAAGGTGGTTGGACCACCGAAAATTCGAGAACCAGTGAGTTTTTCCTCTTTTGTGTTTTGGTTTCTGTGTTTGTTATGACTATCAGTGAATTTACATTACACGTTTGTGGGTTTTCCAAAAAAGTGTATATATATATATATATATATAAATTCACTGATAGTCATAACAAACACAGAAACCAAAACACACAAAAGAGGGACTCACTGGTTCTCGAATTTTCGGTGGTCCAACCACCTTTCTCGAGAGGAATTAAGAACAGAACTCATATATATATATATATATATATATATATATATATATATATATATATATATATATATATATATATATTGCTAACTTGGTATATATATATATATATATATATATATCAAGTTAGCAATACCAAAAAAACACCGAAACACACAAAAAAGAAAAGACAAGTTTTCAAATTTTCGGTGGTCCGGCCACCTTTCTCGAGATGAAAAGAAATCAGGAAGGAACTCAGGTTCCTTCCTTCTCTTCCTAAATTATATTTAGCTCTCATTATATAATAACAGTTCAATTATATGGTATAGAATAGTTAAAGTGATTATAAATTTAATTTGCATTATTTGCTGTTAAAACTAAATTTTGTTGCATTTTTAGTTTAGTATAATGTTTGAGTGGTGTAACCTTAATTGGTTCGAATGTTTTACTAAGTGAGTCAGCTAAAGCCATTGCTAGTTATAACATATTAAGTTCACCTACAAAAATGATAAAAGTAACACGCGTTGCTCATGGAGAGTCCATTCTTCCTTAAAGGAAAGCTAGAAGATAGTTAAATGGCAAAAGAAATGCCGTCATAGAGAAGATAGAGAAAAGCAGACACTCCAGAACCCTTCTGTTACGATACAAAGGGGCCGATGGACATTAAGTTCAGGTAATTGCAAACATTTCCTGCACCGTTACGTATTGCATCCATCGTTGCCGTTGGCGAATTGAACATAGAACGTAAGCTTAGAAAGGCTCTCTTTGACGCATTACTTGAAGCACATATATTAAAGGTGTCCATTAAGCATTAATATCAAACATAAATTTAAATTTTTACTCAATAACTTATTATTAGAGAATCTACCGGTTAAGGTAGGTTTTTGGATGGACACAACTATCAATAAATATTTTAAACCCCAAACAAAACCCAATCCAGCAACCTACTCTACATCAGGTCCCTCTTCATCTCTGTGTACTTCTTTCCTCCCTTCATCCCGTCCAACATCCCTATCCTGTACCTGCCCTTTCCTCGCTTGCCCAACATTCTCCCCTCTATTACCTTCTTCAACATCCCACTACCGCTCAATACGCCTTTCATCCATCTTTCCTGCCTCCATAGGATTTCTTTCAAAAACCCCTCTCCTCATCCACCATCTCCAGTACTTCCTCTAAACAATTTACATGAATAATGATTCTTTATCTAAGATTACTTGTACTTTATTCATGTATACCACCTCCTGGACAGACGCTCCGCCACTCATACGAGTAGTTTGCTCAAGTTTGGCACTCCTCCTCGAAAAATAGGCTACATGTGTTTCCAAAGATATAATGATGATTACGATAAATCATAATGCTTCACGATGTTTTAATACCCGAGAAAGATTTTCCCAGACGGACAAAATAGTAGAGAAAAAATTATTAGGCACAAATATCTCTCGATTAGCAAAGACCAAGTTTTTCACGTGGGCAATCCACTCAGTACAATTCACTCTCGTATTCTACAAACATGTCTCGCTGCTCTGAGAATTCAATGCATATTGCCTAGTTTGAATTCCTTATTCCGTATCCGTAACGTAGATTTCATATTTTACACATTTTGTGTACTTAAATTTTTACAGACAATTGGAATAATTTGTTGTGTTTGCCAAAAGATTTAATACTCTTAATGTTACAGCATATTTAATTCAAAACAGTTTCATCTGGATAAACGATATTGTCGTTCAATAAAGAAATAAGATAATAAAATAACATGCTTTCAAAGATAAATGGTCATCATATCAAATAATGTGAAAAAGTTGAATGAAATAAAAAAAATAATTCCGGAAGATTGGCCATTCGGACATAAAAAACTAGAAGGAAATAAAACAAAGTATATCATCGAGATGGAAAAGAAGCACAGAAAAAGATATAGCCCAGGTGGAAGACAGAAAGAATGGAGTTAAGGAGGAAAAAGGGCCAAATATGACTCTATCCAGACTCAAGGCAAAGGAATGACTTATGGCCCATAGCAGAGACAACCCGAAGACTTACGAGTATATGAAGAGACTCGTATATGAAGCACTATAGCAGATACTAGACTTGAATAAAAAAATAACGTATTTTTACTCACATGTGGAGGTGCTTAAGTGCTTTTTGAGTAATAAGTCAGAAGATATGGCCCGAATGAGAAAAAAAGAGAGCATAAAATGTATTTTATGCATATTATTGCGTTGCAAGATGAATATAATTCTCAATATCAGATAGAATGGCGTTGATAAGAAGTCGAATATTTTAAGGAAAATACAATAGAATGATTTTTCCGAGGCATTTAATGTCACTCGAAAACAGAAGGTTTTCAAGCAAACGAGCTGCTTATGTTTTCGACATTAACTTGCCGATTGAGTGAAGAAAGATAAGTTAGAATCAGTTTTTGAATGATAAAATAAATTCAATACCCAGAAAAAGGGATGTCTTAACGGACTATATGTATGCCCGCGTTGAAATCCTAAAAACAAGCGGATTTCCAGCATTAAGCAATTTCGGACTTTTGAACAGTTTGACAATTATGAATTCGTAAATTTGAAACTGTTATCAATTTTGAAGACACTAATATTAAAGTTTTTAGAAACCATAAAAAGTAATGAAAAATCTTTTGGAAAAGCCTCTCATTACTGATAATATGAGCTCTTATCCGGATCATGAAACCAACGGCGCGGCGAGGTATTCAGTTGGCAGAGCGCAGAGCTGTTTTGCGTATTGTGCTACGCTTTTACATCCAACCTATGCTACAAAGCGTTCTCTCTGCTGAACTCAACCTGTGTGATTTTATGGTAGCCAAACCTTTATGGGAAACCACAGGTGGCACGCGATAATCAACTGACCCCCTCCCCACACGTGTTCATGTGAATTTCACGTCCGTCGTCGGGGTTAATATGCATTGATCCCTTCCCAAACCGATATCTATCAACATCGACATCGTTGTCAGCTCTCTCTTGCGTACATCAAATAGAACTTAGGCTTGAAGACTATTTGCACTAAGTATTTACATCTCCTAAGGATTGAAAGTTAACTCTATGTAAAAATACATGAACATCATTGGGATATGATGCTCTCTAGCAGACAGATTCATTACATCTAATATATTTACATCAATATCATAATTGAACAATAGCATATGTTCAAGCTAGAACGATTTATTTGCCCTCGCAGTTTTCTTCCAAAATCAACAGTAGGTAAAATTCGAAGAAACAACGGGATATGCCGCAACAGAAACTTTTAACGGAGTCATCCGCCAATATGTATTTCAATGTAACAATTTCAGAGTGTAAAAACAACCAAGGCAAATGATTTTTATGCTCTGATATTGTTGCAGTTGGTAAAGTATATTATTCATTGAAGTGTTAATTCAAAATCAAGAAACCAAGTGAGAGAGAGTGACAACATAATTAATGGCAATAAGGAAACGACGGCAGATATCATTTTAGATTAATAAACAGTGATTATACTATCTTGCGTATGTTTTTAACATCGATAATACGGTGGAAATTTGCCTAGAAAAAGCAAACCTTGTTAACAGAAGCTAAATTGAATATATACTCATTTAACCATTGCATCTCATAAAATGTTTGCATTTTAAGTGACTCCGTCCGTCCGTCTTAACTATGCTGTCACAAAAGGTACAGCGAGTAATATTTTGGTTCTTATTTAACTACATGTCAAATAAAAAAATATGAACTGGAGTAGATTGAAGTTAACATATCTCGGTAGTATTTCGGAGAAATATGCCCAAAGAAGTAAAGACATTAAGAAGATTGAATTGGTTAATTCAATCAACAAGAAGATTGGTTAGAAACAAGAAATTGAACAATAAAAACAAGAAATTGGTTAGACATTTCAACATTCGTAAGGGGGACATTAATGAGAGGGACGTTGAGCATGGATGTAAACAAAAGTCTCGCGAAAACTTTGACATGGAGAGTGGTATTGTACGGCGCAGAAATTCGTTCAATAAAGAATAGTGATAAGCATAAATGAGACGGCTTAAACTGTGTGTGTGCAACATTTTTCCTGGCGTGAAGTGCTGAATTCAGGCCGTTGGTACAATATGCACATAATCGCCGATCGTATTGGAATTGATTAGATGACAATGCACACCATTATCACTGAGGTTCAAGGGGTGTACATAGAGACTTTTCAGGCATAGTAGCCTTGTCAGAAATAAATCTATTTCTTCTATCCAAACGATACATATATATATACGACTCGTATATATCATGATGACTACAAAAACAGATTAGAAATAAAATGGAATAATGTAAACATAACGTAGAGTTAGGATAAATGAAGTACAAAGAGTTAAACAATAAATTGAGAGGGGCCACAAATAAAGCAAAAGAAGAATGGTGGAAAACGCAATGCGAGGATATGGAAAGTTTACAGAGGAAGGGTGAAATTGGTGCTCTATACAGCAAGGTTAAGTTATTATCGGGAAGTAAGAAGGCAAAATCTGTGCTAACAGTTAAAGATAAGTGGGGTGAGATAAAAGTTAAACCAGAAAAAAATCCAAGAGAGATGGAAGGAATATATAGAAACACCGTATGGCAGAGAACTTAGGCCGACAAAGTTAGACGTAGAAAAGGAACATGACGTAGAAGAAGATAGCTTAGGTCCAGGCATACTCGACGATGAAATAGAAAGGGCATCAAAGGAGATGAAAGCAAATAAAGCTTTGGGGGTGGACAACATTCCTGCGTGACTGTTGAAATGTTTAGGAGAATGTGGTAAGAAGACTCTATATGGACTTATTCGTAGTATTTATGAGGAAGGAATCTGGCTGAAAGATTTTGTGAGATCAGCGTTAGTTCCTATTCCGAAAGAGGTAAAGACTACATCATGTGAGGAATACAGAACAGTAAGTTTAATATCCCACACAGCTAGAGTTGTTCTCAAGATCATTAACAAAAGATAGAGAGTAGGGCAAATTGAGGTCCGGAGGTTCGTCCGCACTAACCAGAAAATCTCGACCGACTTCCCGCGTCAGGTTTCGGCCCGCCTATACTATACTATATATCATGCCGGAAGCTGGCGAATCCGACGCCGACATGGCATAGGGAGGTAGAACAGTTCGAGACGGACGGTCGGCCGGATTATCCAGTTTGGGGACGTACCTCCAGGCTACGTTGCGTATCTGTTCTTTATTGAGTTCTACAAATAATTTCTTTACATCAAATATATATATTAATATACATTTTCCCTTGATTAGGGAGAAAATGACCACTAAATTGCCTGTGTATACTTGAATACTCCAATTTGCTGGGATGATTGCTGCCGCGTGATGCGCCGCCATTAAAGCTGTTAGTCCTTCCGCCAAGATTATTGGTCATTCTTCCTATAGCGCCATGTCGCAGCATCAGATTAGGCGTCTATAGTACCTGTTGCTGGTGAAAACTGCCGCACCGAGTGCCATACTCCAGCATCCCATAATTCCAATACCCAGCGCAATTGACGCTTTTTAGATGTCCGATATTAGGAAACATGGGAGCCGGAGTATGTATACGCACCACGCCACATACCCAGCCGCTTTAGGCACGTCAATGGTTCGAATCTGGAGATGATAAGTTTGGATTTAGGAAGGAGAGAGGTACACGCGATGCCATCGCAGTCATGAGATCACTAATCGAGAGGAATACAAAATACAATCAGGACGTTTTTGCTTGTTTTGTAGATTTTGAAAAAGCGTTTGATAGAGTGAATTGGGAAAAATTAATGCATGTATTGCAGAAAATAGGAATGGATTGGAGGGACAGGAGACTGATCCGCAACCTGCACTTGTCTCAGACTGCTCACGTGCGAGTCGGGAACGGAGAATCCGGATGGGCAGTATTAGGAAGAGGTGTAAGGCAGGGTTACCCATAGTCACCGGTGCTGGTGAATGTATAAGGAGGAAATGATTGAACAGCCATGGAGAGAAATGAAGGTAGGAATGAAAGTCGAAAAGGAATTCGTAAAATCAGGTTTGCTGATGACCAAGCTTTAGTTTGTCAGTCAGCCAAGTGGTTGCAAACAATGCTGAGTGAATTGGAAATTCAGTGCAATAGATATAGGATGAGAATCAGTGTTAATGAAGCAAAGGTTATACGGTTTAAGAAAGAAAAAGGCTAAGCTAAAAACAATAGGAGGGTAAAAATAGAGCAGATAGAACAGTTTACATATCTCGGAAGTGTTTTGGACCAATACGGTCAAAGTAGTAGGGACGTAAGGAGAAGAATTGCGCTAGGCAAGGAGGCTTTCTCCAGGATGAGGGAGTTGATGACGGGGACGTTGAGTAGGGATGTTAAGACAAGACTCGTAAAAACTGTGATATGGAGCATAGCTATGTACGGTGCCGACACGTGGTCACTGAAGCAGGAGGATAGACGTAGATTGGAGGCTTTTGAAATGTGGGTGTGGAGAAGAATGGAGAAGGTGAAATGGACCGAAAGGAAAACAAATGAGGGAGAACTAGGGGTGGTGGGTGAGGAGAGGAGTTTGTTGAGAGAAATCCTATGGAGGCAGGAAAAATGGATGAAAGGCATATTGAGCGGTAGTGGAATGTTGAAGAGGGTAATAGAGGGGAGAATGTTGGGCAAGCGAGGAAAGGGCAGGAACAGGATAGGGATGTTGGACGGGATGAAGGGAGGAAAGAAGTACACAGAGATGAAGAGGGACCTGATGTAGATTAGGTTGTTAATTGGGGAGTTACAAAATGTTTATTTGATAGTTGTGTTCATCCAAAAACCTAACTTAACCGGTAGATTGGCTGACTGAGCTTGAGCAACCCCTTGGCTGACTGAGCAACTAATGCTTGGTCATTAGCAAACCTAACCGATTTTACGAATTCCCCCCCGACTTTCATTCCTACCTCCAGTTCTTCCCATGCCTCTTTAATCATTTCCTCTACATATACGTTGAACAGTACCGGTGACAATGGGCAACCCTGCCTTACACCTCTTCCTAACACTGCCCATCCTGACTCTCCGTTCCCCACTCGCGCCTGAGCAGTCTGAGACATGTACAGGTTGCGGATCAGTCTCCTGTCCCTCCAATCCATTCCTATTTTCTGCAATACACGCATTAATTTTTCCCAATTCACTCTATCAAACGCTTTTTCGAAATCTACAAAACAGGCAAAAACGTCCTGATTGTATTCTATATTCCTCTCGACTAGTGATCTCATTACTGCAATGGTATCACGCGTACCTCTTCCTTTCCTGAACCCAAACTGATCATCCCCTAAGTAATCATTTGCCTTACTCTCCATCCTTTTGTTGATGATCCTGAGAATAACTTTAGCTGCGTGGGATATCAAACTTATTGTTCTGTAATCCTCACATGACGTAGCCTATGCCTTTTTTGGAATAGGAACTAACACTGAACTCACAAAATCTTCCGGTCAGATTCCTTCCTAATAGATACTACGAATCAGTCCATATATGGCCTTCTTCCCATCTTTTCCTAACCATTTCAACATTTCTACCGGAATGTTGTCCACCCCTACAGCCTTATTTGCTTTCATCTCTTTTAATGCCCTTTCTATTTCATCGTCGAGTATGCCTGGACCTAAGCAATCCTCTTCTACGTCATGTTCCTTTCCTATGTCTAATCTTGTCGGCCTAAGTTCTTTACCATACAGTGTTTCTATATAGTATTCCTTCCACCTCTCTTGGATTTTTCCTGGTTCAATTATTATCTTACCCCACTTATCTTTAACTGTTAGCACAGATCTTGCCTTCTTACTTCCCGATAATAACTTAACCTTGCTGTATAGAGCACCAATTTCGCCCTTCTTCTGTAAACTTTCCATATCCTCGCATTGCGTTTTCCACCATTCTTCTTTTGCTTTATTTCTGGCCCTTCTCAATTTATTGTTTAACTCTTAGTACTTCATTATGCCTAACTCTGTGTTTACATTTTTCCATCTTCTTCTCTCATCCATCTTTGCAATCATCTCATCCGTTACCCATGGTTTCCTCATCCTATTCCCGTTAACGGTTCATATAGTGTCTTTTGCGGCTTCCAATATCCCTTTCTTGATATATTCCCATTCTTCTTCGATAGTACTCAGTTCTTTACCGTCATTCATCATTTTCTCTACAGCCTGCCGATACTCCTTCCTCGTTTATCCATTTAATGCTTCCAAATTCCATTTCCTAACCCGCCGCCCTTGCCTTATTTTCTTGAAACGAACAATACATTTCATAACAACTAAATTGTGGTCAGAGTCCGCATCCGCTCCTGGGAAACTGTGCGAATTTATCACACTGTTCCTAAACTTGTGGCTCTCCATAATATTATCTAACTGATACCTTTCTGAGTCACCTGGCATTTTCCATGTATACCTACGCCTTTTGTGGTGTCTAAACCATGTGTTAGTGATGACTAACCCCTGTCTCCTGCAGAATTCAATTGCTTTCTCCCCGCGTTCATTCCTCGTGCCTAACCCATAGTCCCCCACCTCACCCCCATCTCTTCCTTCGCCTACCGTCGCATTCCAATCCCCCTTCACTATCAAATGTTTCCCTGCAGGAACACTCGCGATTATATCCTCTAACTCATCATACATCCTATCGACTTCTTCCTCCTTGTGGTTGCTCGGTGGCATGTATACCTGAATAATGACCAAGTTCGTCGGCTCTGCTTTAATCTCTACGAGTAAAATTCTATCTGTCGCTTGCTCTATGTTGACTACGCTTCTTCCTACCCCTTTATTTAAAATTACAGCAACCCCTCGTTGGCTCTCCTCCCCGCCGCTGTATATTACTCTATAATTGTCACTCCAGTAATCCCCCGCTATCCTTCCATCTCACCTCGCAGAGGCCTAAAACATCTATGTTACCTCTTTCCATCTCTCGCTTAATATTTTCTAATTTGCCTCTCCTCAACATTGTCCTGACGTTCCAGCTCAGCTTCCTTTATATATGGGAGTTATATTAGCTAGCTTCATATAGACGGAGTATCATCGAAAACAGTAAGAGTAATATGGGATTGTCAACAAGGAAGTGTTATTGGTTCGCTATATTTACTTTTACTCATTGATGGCATTAGTTCGCTGATGTTCAGTAAGCTTCGTCTATTTGCAGACAAGGCAGTGATATATTGGGGCATATTCAGTCATGGAAATAGGAAATAATTATCTATTGACCTCAATTCGATCCAGAAGTGGCGGGTAACATGTGAGTTTTAATTTAGAGAGATTTTTTTCGACGAATTTTTGGAGGAATATTATTTCACTCGTTAGCACTTATCACATACAGGGAATCAAGATATCATGCGTAGAATCAATAAAATATATGAGTTTTACGGGAACTAAGGACATGTTCTGGAGAAAACACATTTGTCACATTTCCCGGATAGCATATATAAGTTGAAATTCATAAAAAGAATACAAAATATGTGCAATGAGGGGGTTAAAGTGTTTTGTTATTTTACGCTAGTTAGGATCCGCCTAGAGCTCGCTGAGGCTGTGTGAGATTTTCACGAGGTGTTTGGTTTTGGAACTAAATTGAGTGCACGTAGAGCTGATATGGCTGTTGTTATGAACAACAGTGTCACGACACCATTTAAAGAAATAAAATGGGAGCACTTGCTCACCTTATTTCTAAATGCAGATTAAAATAATATGTAAATTTGAGTCAGGTTATGTATCAGAGGATGTTTAAAGACATAATAGAGGATTAGATTTACTATGTTAGATCAGATCACGTACCTCAAGTCAGATAGCTCGATAGTAGAACGGAGATGTATAAAATTTTGTCGTTTTTGCCTCGCACGATTAGAGATAAAAATGCGAGAATTGATTGTAGGCGTGAAGAGGACACGAGTAATTAGTCTAATTAGTGTATTTATTCTGTCCATTTATTGCATGCACATTAAATAGACACTGTTCCAGCATGAAGTGAATATTGTACCGTAATTTGATATTTTTTCATGTAAGCAGCTTCTTTCGTGGTGATAACCTTCGTTTGAGTGCATGATCAAATTAATATCTTTGTAGAGATGCAATAATTGTGCATGCATAGATGCTGGCCTAACAACCCTCGTCACACGCCCTTGCGACAGCTTACACATTATTATCTACGTGTATATGCGTATAAGAACGTATCTATGTATATGTATGTATGTGTATATGTTTTTATATGCACATTCGTATACATATAGTATGTGGGTCGCGGTAGTCCAAGGGTAGAGCGTTGGACTTCTGACTGGAGGGTCCCGGGTTAGATTCCCGGGCAAGGCACTCTGGGAACCTGCAGCTCCACCCAAGCTATGTGATTTTTCGGGTACCAGATCTTCCTGGGAAACCATAACCGGCACAGTGAAAGGAACTAGCCCCCTACCCTGATGTATGAATGTCACACGCTGCATAGGGCTTAGTACTGGGTGAACCATCACCTACCAAACCGACCTTAGGGTTGATTACTGTTTTTATGCATACAGATACATAAAAAAACACTCATTTATCCGCGAAAAAGAGGATGAGAAAAAGTAAACATAAGAGGGATTAGGATGCGAGACGGAGGGAAGGAATCGGCGCATGGTCCCAAGGTCACCCAGAGGTGGGGTGGAGCGCAGAAATCGGGTTGATATACGATTTTTCGCCGAGAGGCCGCGTGGGACGAGCCGTTTCGCGAGAAAGGATGGATATATCCCTCCTCGTATGCATTAACCCGGCCCGCACCTAATCCCTGCAGTAGCTCACGAACGCGGAAGAAGTACGGAGGGACAATCCATCCCGTCGTCCTCCCGCCCCGTCCTCTCCCCTCGCGCGCGAGAGATCACACATCCTGTTTCTGAAGCAAAGAGCGCCGTCGCTCGTATTCACCATGGGAACGTGTCCGCACATGCAGCGACACCTCTTCCCCCCTTCCTCGGCCACTCCCTAGCAGTATTTTATTTCATCGCCGCCGAAAGCAGAACAATAGAGTCGCGTCAAGAGCAAAAATGGAAACACAAAGTAACAAACGTTACAGCAAATCACAGTATAAATTCGAAAACGCTCTTTTCTTCCCTTTAGGACCAAAGGAATAGCACAGCTTCGGATTTCCATTTCTGGTTTACGTAAATGTAATAATATTAGTGGAGTATGAAGTGATACAGAGTGTTTGCGAGGGAAATGATGAACAAGTGTTTTTCATATTTCTTCATATTGAAAACGTCAAGAGCAAAGAGCTTACAGCATTTGAATTGATCAATGACACATTCGCATTCGAAGCAACAGCAATTCTTCAATCACGTAGCAATAAAACGTTTCTTCACGACTTAGGGTGGACCTATGGAATGAACATTTGGACGATACGAATTGTAACATTGGAAAAAGAATAAACGAGGAATAATCGAAAAATATCGGCACTTTCTTACACTTGAACAATTTTGGGTCAAATAAAGTCGTCCAAACGCAGCGGTATCTTTTGATTGTTTCCGAAGCCATTAAAGTTATTGGATTCAGTATTCGTTTGTCTGTCGACGAATGCAGATAACAATGTCCAAAAAAACGTTGCTACCGCCGTTTGCGAAGTGACTCCATTTTTGTGTACCAAAGGATCATCATCAGTCCACCCAAATTCATCGAAAATTATAACCTAGTTAATGGACGTACAGTAATAAGAGATGTAAATATTAGGCCAAGGTGCCGAGACTTCAAAAATGCACGCCGCTCGCAGGCTGCACGATGAAGCGTGCAGCGGCAGGTCCAGTATCCAGACGTCGTTCAGAAATCGTTCAACCACAGGGCCCAGAAGTCCGGCCTCATCATCGAGGATAGATAAGGTCTCTGACGGATAGATTTCTCTTTGTTGGACGCAGCAGTATTCATACGGTTGTTACGGAAAAGGCCGAATATGGCAAATTGTGCGCAAGGCGAGTACCTAAAACGTTTACTGGCCAAAATAAAACACAAAACTGGTTTTCAACCAATATCGACTGTCCCAACCTTTCACCTCAGGATTTTTTCTTCATCTTGCGTTTGAAATCGTGGCTTGGGGGACAACTGTTTGAAGAAGATAAGGAACTCAAGACCACCGCTGGCAACTGGTTCGAATCCCAAGCGGAGAGCTGCTATGCTGAAGGATTAAAGGAGCTGGTTCAACGTTATGAAATGTCCTTGTTTATTTTACGTAGTACACCACACCAGACTACTTAGGAACAGCATTTTTTCTCTCCTGCCGAGATCGGACGACGTACTTCTGATCCATTATCGGTCTTCAGAAAAACGACAGCTTCAACCGGTCCGTTCTACATTTATTTAATATCACCTGATTTTATTGACATTATTTCTCGGACCATGGTACGATGGAGCAATTAACGTATTTTCAACATTTTCACAATATCCTTCCAATTAATGAAACATAATTTAACCTGTACTTTAACCTCGCTCTGTGATTCTCACCCTATCTCCTCTAATAAATTTGATACGCTACTGGGTTTGTCATAGCATCGTTTCACATATATAGCTCCGATAAACCGCACGCGATCCAATTCGGCAATCAATCCAACTACATAAGGATCCCATATACAAGCAGCATATTCTACATAAGGAATTACCAGTGAAAGCTAGCATTTCTCTTTGATTTGTAAATCACATTTTTCTAATTATCTTCCATGAAACACAAACCTTTTGACACATATATGTTTCACCCAGCAGAGGTCGTGATTGAGAGTAACGTTAGTACTGAATCATCGAGTCTAAACTTTTCAGTTCAGTGTTCTTGTTGAAATAGGTGTTTGGGAGGGAACTTCTGTTATTCCAAAAATTCATTACTGCTTTTTAAGTAAAATTATAATTGTCATGCGTCGCATAAGTGTTTTATGGTATTGAGGGCATCAACTAAAGCTGCTTTATTTTCCGGATTACGAATAGCTCTGTAAACGATTGCATTGTCTGCAAATAAACGAATATTACCACCAACCACGTATTTAACGTTGTTAACGCAAAGATGGAATCAAAGAATTCTGAATACAGTTCTCAAAAAAACACCCGAAACGACTTATACTGCATTTGAGCTAACACAATCTATGACTACTCCTTTACCCGACCATTCACAAAGTCTTTGATCCAGTCAACGATATTTTTATTTATGCCATATGCTCCTAGCTTTGTAAGTAGTTTACTATGAGGTACTTTGTTGAAGGCTTTCTTAAAATCTAGTAAAACGGTGTCCAATAGAGTATTGCTCTCTCCCGAGCTAAGGATATCATGAACAAAAAGTACAAGTTGTCTCGCAGGATTTACCTTTTCGGAAACCGAGCTAGATTGTCATCAATATTTCTTGCTATAAAACTAATAAATACATGTTCCATGATCTTTCATGACACTGATCTGAGGGAAATAGTTCTGTAATGCTCGGTTCCTCATTTTCTTCGTTTTTAAATATAAGATGTAGTTGTTAAGCCGGTTTCCACTCAATTGCAACCATTGCCATCAACTAGCGATTTCTTATATGATTTTTAGAGAGGGCGCTTTTTCCAACGCCCGTTCCTTAAATATACGAAGAGGTATTTGATCGGGCCCGGACGTTCTATTCCATTTCACGAGATTTCAATTGCGGGCATCGGTTGGCGGGAACGATTTTAGACAGCTATTGGAAACATTCGGTGTGTCAGTAGTGAAGACGATTTTAAAGAAAGAATTAAATAAGTTACTCTTTTCGAAACTGCTGGTTAGTCTTTCGCCTTTATCTTTTTACAGTTAATTAACTGTGGACTTATTTCCCTTAACCTCTCTGACGTATGACCAAAATGCTTTTGGATTCTCTTTCACATTTTCCGCTGTTCTTTTCCTTTAGAATTCACTTAACGCTTTCCGAAATTCCTTATTGACATTTGCCCTAAATATCTTGTAATCATAAGTGATCTCATTTCTTGTGTCACTGGAGATACCATACCTAAGGTTTTTCATCTTGGAATGGCATAGCCTTTGACGTCACAATGCTTTTCTAACATCCGCGTTTTGCCACCTAGGTTTCGCGTTATTTTTTTATAAATTTACTGGAAGTAAACTTGTTGACTGCTGAGATTGTGATGTCAAGGAACTGATTCCACGTATACTCAGTATTTCGGTGATTACTACCTTTCTTAAAAGTTGCAAATTGGCTCTGTATCACTCAATTTAAGCCGGTTTAGTCTCCTTTTGAAACAAGTAAATTATTCTTTAAGGCTTCTTATTTCGGATCCCACTTAGGGAAACAGTATTTAATGCACTGTGGTCCTTAATTCATTTAATAAGATATCAAATAATGAATAGTGAAAAACTTTTCGGATATTTTCCTTACTAGCAAATAAAGAATATTATCGCCCCTAGAGGTGAGATGATAAGTTGATGCATAGAGTTCAACGAAAGGAATATAGTACGAGGGTCATCCGGAAAGTAGTATCCGTTCGTGCCGCATGAAGTGCTGACGACGCGAGTAGCCGCTGGACGAGGTCAGATAGCTTCAGTGGCTTGTCTGCCTTCTCTGAGCCAAGTTGCGTGACGCTAGCATTGCCTGTGTTGTTTCTGTGGTTGTTTACAATGTTTAAAAAAATTGAGAACGCCGCCAGTTGTGAAGTGAGGGCAGTGATTAAATTCCTCAATGCAAGAAACGTTCGCCCATGTGATATTCATCGCCAATTAAAGGAGGTGTATGGAGACAATGTAATGGACGAGTCGTCTGTTCGGCGGTGGTGTCGCAACTTCAACATGGGGAGGGGGAACACACACGACGATGAGCGTTCGGGGAGACCGTCTGTCATTACAGACCAACTGGTGAGCTCAGTTGACGAATTCGTGAGGAACGATCGGCGCGTCACAATTGATGACATCTGTGAGCATTTTCCCAATGTTTCTCGAACAATTGTTCATGAAATTGTTAAACACCATCTGCATTATGCAAAAATTTGTGCAAGATGGGTCCCTCGCATGCTTACAGATGAGCACAAAACCAAGCGTATGGCTGCAGCACTGACGTTTTTGGGACGTTATTCTGATGAAGGAGACTCTTTCTTGACTCGCATAATTACTGGTGACGAAACATGGGTTTGTTATGCATCACCTGAGAGTAAACGACAGTCAATGGAGTGGCATCATGCTCATTCACCAAACAAACCAAAAAAATTCAAGACAGTTCTGTCCACCAGGAAACTCATGGCAACCATTTTCTGGGATCGACGAGGTGTATTGCTTATTGATTTTATGGCCCGTGGAGACACTATTAATGCCAATGCGTATTGTGAAACATTAAAGAAATTACGGCGGGCAATACAAAATCGGCGGCGAGGTCTATTGTCTACTGGTGTCATTCTCGTTCATGACAATGCCAGGCCTCATGCAGCTGGGATAACACAAAAACTTTTGCAGCAATTCAAATGGGAAACTTTCGACCATCCACCGTATAGCCCGGACTTGGCCCCTTCAGATTTTCATCTCTTTACAAAGCTTAAAGACTTTTTGGCAGGAAAAAGATTTGACAGCGATGAAGAACTTAAAGAAGGAGTGACCCTGTATCTCAATGAGCTGGCGGCGAAGGACTATGCAGCAGGAATACAGAAACTTGTCACACGTTATGACAAATGCCTTAATTTGCTTGGAGATTATGTTGAGAAGTAGTTTAAAGTATCCTCTTTCAAATAAAATTTTTTATGTTTGTTAATATTTACTTTTGTGTCTTTATTTCACGAACGGGTACTACTTTCCGGATGACCCTCGTATATTAGCAACTCGCTGATAACTTTGTCTTTATCCCCTGTTTGAAACTATATGTGCTCCAATCAATAGTGCACTGAGAATCAGATCACTTCTTACACCCCTACACGATTGGATCGCTGGCTGACGGTCGACGAAGGAGGTCCCAATATTTCTGCAGAAATTACGCAACCTCTGAATAATGCCTAGAAGTAAACGGGGATTACATAGAAAAGTTAAGTCCAAGTGCAGAACACCAAAACCATCAATAAAAACGTTTTCTGATGAAAATATTGTTTTTGACCATCTTTTATCTTCTTTTAAAATAACCCTCGTAGTACAACAATGGATGAGGAAGTCGGAATTAGTTGAACTAAGAAATATAGAAACATCTACCGGCTTCGGTTCCATTTTATTTTGAGATGACATCACAAATGACTTACTATGAACGAAGCAATGGGGATGGGGTGAATATTATTATTCATAAAATAATTTTATTCATGTAAGATGACACTCGTGCACACTTTCTCTCTTAACATCTACAAGTCGAACACATATACATATAAATGCGATCTAACGTATATCAGTATGGATAAATGGTAACATTATTGAATGCTGAAACTCGCTATATTCCCGAGGGGAATGTTAGGACCGCAGTAACTCAATACAATCCTTAGAAATGTTTCATAGAATAGCATATATGAAATACTTCACATTTTATATTCACATTTCAAGGTATCTCATATAAAAATATAATATTTCCAATCAATCAAACTTGATCAAACTCTTTAGAACAACTTTTAATTGATTGCTATTAAAGTATTACAATGCAAATTTTGTTAAAAAGAGGCACATCTCATGAAATAAACAAAATGTGAGGAAATTTGGGAAGGATAAATATGGTTCATTTTGAACCTCAATGCACAAATAAGTGAATTCCTTGAACCGAATATTTTGAGAGTATACAATTTAATACACACACTTGTAGCATATCCCTCATTTTCAAATGACCTCAAAGTCGATGCACCGTTAGCATCTTCTCTGTAATCAGTTTGGCCGAGAGATTTGGTTTTTAAAGCGAAAACATTAAAATCATTTTAGCTGAAGCTTTTATCTATAATCGAAATCAATTCATATCACTACATTTCTCCCAGCAATTTATTCACTATGCGTTTAATCTTTCATGAAATAATGATGAGTCGTCATATCTCCCAGAATTGCTTGGATGAAGCCCTTTAAACGCATACAGTTACTCTCTGAAATACGGATAAATTCACAATTCTTCGTTGCCCCGTCTGGTATATACTCATTTATACATTTCAACTGGAGTGGTGCCGTATACACATGAAGTCGCCGACCTCCTCCATTCTAATCCGCTCTTTCCGTCCTCATGAATTGGCATCCTTATCAATCATTGAAAAAACGGATGATGTTTGCAGTTCTAAGTAATCTTCACTCAATTCAAGACCAATGTTTCTTCTAAGAGTATACTTTTTTTTCATGCTTAAACTTAATTTTTCTATAGCCATTTTGTAAGCAATGGCCTTAAATTTATTTACCAGCAGCATGGTTTCTCTCTTTCTTACTGTTTTCATCTCGTCTTAAATTTTTCTTATAAAATTTTATAAATGTTTTGAATGTTATCCCAATATAAGAGCATTTTCTTAATGTATCCTCTTTCCTTCAATTTTTTTATCACATTCTCCAACGCCCTCTGCAAATACTGCTTTCTTTTGTCCCGACAGAGAGGTCGCCTGAAAGGTCATCTGTGCCGTGTTTCTCCGCGGTCAACATTTTTCTCTAATTTTATTTCTTATCTACCCGAAGCGTTCAAGATGTCGTCGCCCCCCATTTCCTTACCACTTCCTAAACAAGTTTTTTAAGCCGACTCAATATTCAAGTGACGCAATCTTTATTTGTTAAATATAGAAACACTATTCGTTCATAATAAATAATAAATTCCGATGATATTGCACGGTATTTTATTTTTAGTGACTTTATTCAACACCTTCCCCGAGAACCATGACGTGAAAAGAAAGGTTATTAATGCAAAAATAATAGATAAATGCAATAGTTTCGTCCTACTTATGCTGATGAGACAGACACGAATAAAAAGAGAATGTCACTGATTCGTGCAATTTGCGAACAGATATATTTCAAGTTTCACAAATCTTCCCCAATTGAAATCCGCACTGCATTGAGACAATAGCCTGCGAAGTCATAGTAAGGACGGAAGTTTCCTCGGTGATCGTTTAAGCACCTAAATTGTGTCGCAGCTTAAATTTCTCGGAAAGGGACGACGCCGTTTTTAAATGAAGCACGGACACGGAAACTTTAAGTGGGCTCTTGCCAAGCGTCAAGGTGATAAGAGGGAGGAAAATGTACGCATCCGTTAGAGGGAGAAACACATTTCATTTTTATCGAGATACGGGTGGTCGACGAGAAATAAGACTTCAAATTTGCAAGGATTATGGAAAGCTTCCCCACGACAAGGAGCGCACCGCGTGAATACGCCTCCTTGGAGGAACGACTCCAGAGTCTCGCATTCGCTCCTCCCACCCTCGAGAGAATTTTCTCTTCCTGAATAAACGACGAGAATTGGAGTTCTTAACTCAAGTCTCCGTGATCATCACCTTCCCTCGTCATCAACTTCCCCTAGCAAAGGAGCACGTCGCCAACTACGACCTTTCCCCCCACCGCCACTTTCTGGCTTAAGTCACTCGCGTCTTTCAATTCCTTTCCTTCGACTTCGGTCATATCTTCAATTTGATATAAACATCACGATTTAAGTCTTCAATTCAAGAATTTAAATAAAGAGATTCCGAATTTATAATTTTAATAGTTAATGAACCAGGATTAATAAAACAAATACTGATTTTGAGATATTCACGCTCGAATGCGGATTTCAGACTTGCCCTTTGTAAAAATTACCTGCACTATTAATTTAGGCACCCAAAGTCCTGCAGGGTTTCCTTCAGTAAAAAGAACGAATATAATAGCATAATAAAATTAAATTGCACAGGGAGCTGAAAAAATATTCTCTTCTGTTTAATTAATTTCCTATTCGAGCTTAATATGCGACTCATTGTCTGCCAAATTATTTTTTTATGAAATTCGCACAGAATTACTTTTTAATGACCCACGCAAGACCATGGCTGGTAAAATGAGCTCTTTTTGCAACAGACAATAGGCGCCGACTTCAATGAGCTCGGTAACCGTTCCGTGAGTTCACACTCTCATGAGTCTAGTATTCTCGTATGGCTCACAACATCGTTGACTTTTAAAATGTTCTTATTATTTTCTTTTCCGTCTCTTTCGACACCGAAGGTCATTCCCCACGTTTCAAATTTGCCTAAAGATTCAAAGAGGACAAAAAATGGACTAAACTTTTTTCGTGTTTCTAATTTTGTACTACTTTCACCGTTCACTCCACAGATATAAAGACCAGTATTTTTTATAGGAAAATTTTTTTTCAACCTCCTTTCAGTAAAGGTTTGAAATTAAAAATGATTAATTAACTTTTTTGCTTTTCGGTGTTAAGATGAACTGCTAATATACAGTGTGGTAGGCCCTGAAGTTCATAGATTTCCAGGGGTTCTATTAGGACACCCTGCGACCAGTTTCGCTGAAATAAGACATCATCTGGGAACATTTTGATGCTCACTTTCACTCGGTGTAACGGGTGGAGATAATAAGGGTGAGAGGATATTTTCACGGGGTGAAAAAGGAGGGGATGAGTATTCACCGTCGGAATGTTTGTGTGGGAGGGCAGTGAAAGGGGATGGACGCGAGAGTAGTGAGAACTCATGGGGAGGGTTCGCTCCCTCGTCACTGCTCTGGCTAAAATTCCACCCCTCCAAACGACAATGTCCCCTTCTTCTCGTCCTAATAAGTATCACCCCTTGCATTTGCCTCTATATACACCCAATGGCATCTCTGCAAAGTTTTTAGGGGATGAACTACATAATCACTGGACACAATGATTGATTAATTTTTCATCAAACACTCAGGTTCTAACTACAAAAGAACATTTCGCCATTGTAACAAATTTACGCTTGTAATTACTGAGTCAAATTAACGGAATTATAACAGGTGACACTTTTACTCTGGATTATTAATGTAGAGTGTCCGTCTCAAAAATAAGTTGAATGATTTTTTGACACCAATGCAGAAGGCTGGAGTGGGATGATTTGTTGTGGGAAAGGTGGTGAAGGTTTAAGAAAGCCAACGACACCCGCATCAGTTTCCTGCAGGCCATTCCACATTGCGCATCGCTGCTACTTCGAACCCTTGTTTTAGTGACGCGTCGGAATTTCAAGATGCTGCGTTTCAAGGACCAGCGTTACGCGGTATGTGTTGCGCCAAAAAAACGGGCGCTGAGACCGTTTTCATTCTAAAGGAAACTTATGGCGATGACAAAATGTCCCGAAATGTGGTTTACCGCTGACACAAGATGTACCGGGAGGGCAGAGAGGACAAACACCATTTGGAACGACCGTCAACGTCATATTTCGACCAAAATGTGAAGAAAGTGAGGGACATAATGATGACTCTAATCGACTTCTGAGTGTTTGAATACTGGCAGATGATTGTAATATCCCTAAAAGTACTGTGCATCGTATTGTCACCGAAGAATTGAACATGTGGAAGATCTACGCGTAGATGATCCCTAATGTGATTTCTGATGAACAGTAGGCTGCTCGTGCAACGATTTCGCGTGACCTCTTGGAGCTGTGTGAAAGTGATTCGAATCCGAAAAGTGCCCCAAATTGGTACCACCGGACTTCTTCTTGTTCGCGAGGATCAAAAGGGAACTTAAAGGCCACCATTTCCGGACTTGGGAAGCCATCAAAGAAGCGAGGAAGAGCTGCTTGAAGGAGACCCCCGTCGACAACTTCCGGGGTGCGTTCAGTGACCGGGGAAAACGCTGGCGCCGGTATTCCGACGCGAAATGAAGCTGCTTTGAAGAATTTTACTTACTTGTTCTTCCGATGTAAAATCAGTTAGGTTTGCTGATGACCAAGCATTAGTTGCTCAGTCATCCAAGGGGTTGCAAGCATTGTTGAGTGAATTGGAGGTTCAGTGCGATAAATATGGGATGAGAATCAATATTAATAAAACAAAGGTTATGCGATTTTCCAGAAAGAAAGAGGCTAAGGTAAACATTAAAATAGGAGGGAAAAAATAGAGCAGGTAGAACAGTTTACATATCTCGGAAGTGTTTTGGACTAATATGGTCAAAGTAGTATGGGCGTTAGGAGAAGAATTGCGCTAGGCAAGGAGGCTTTTTCAAGGAGGGAGTTAATGACGGGGACGTTGAGTAGAGAGGTTAAGACAAGACTCGTAAAAAAATGTACGGCGCGGAAACGTGGTCGCTGAAGCAGGAGGATTGACGTAGATTGGAGGCTTTTGAAATGTGGGTGTGGCGAAGGATGGAGAAGGTGAAATGAACCGAAAGGAAAACAAATGAGGAAGTACTGGAGATGGTGGGTGAGGAAAGGGGTTTGTTGAGAGAAATCCTCTGGAGGCAGGAAAAATGGATGAAAGGCGTATTGAGCGGTAGTGGAATGTTGAAGAAAGTAATAGAGGGGAGAATGTTGGGCAAGCGAGGAAAGGGCAGCAACAGGATGGGGATGTTGGACGGGATGAAGGGAGGAAAGAAGTACACAGAGATGAAGAGGGACCTGATATAGATTAGGTTGCTGGTTTGGGTTTTGTTTGGAGTTACAAAATGTTTATTTGATAGTTGTTTCCATCCAAAAACCTACCTTAACCGGTAGATTACCTAATAGTTCGTTTGATTATCTGCAATGAGTTTCTTTGTCCAACCAACCAGCTTCCATTAAAACCGTAACCCTAGAACAATAGGCTGGCTATTGTTGGCACTTGTTGATATTTGCCTGTTATTCTATTACCCGATTCACCAACGTTTTTTATTAACATTAAACATGTTTCTCAATTGAATAGGTATTTGAGAAAATGCTTTGCTATTTAATATCATGTCATGAATTTAATAGACTCTTGAAAATTCAATAAACCTAATTTTATGCCCTTCTGTTTTTAAGAGTGGGTACGAAATCTCCCATTTCATATGTTCCCTACCGTGCTGAGAGTGCTACACTATTCGTTCGATGCCGCCTACATTTCTTTTTCTCACAATCTTCTACGTATTTGTAAGCATGTTTCTACCTAATTGCACTCAATCAGAATGTTTTCCTTACCCCATCGTTTCCCTATTCCCGTGAAGACCTGGTCATAAAATCCCATCTCTTAACGAAATGTCTTTTGCCCAAGGTCAATATATCCTAACATAAGTTTCCAACTGTTGTTTTGGAATTGATACAGGCGGCACCAAGTACATGCATTTAATGGCGTCATTCGGCATTAAGAAGATTGAAAAAAAGGTACATGCTGAAAGAGATATCAAAAATTGAAAAGAATACGAAAAATATAACAAGTTTAAAGAAAATATAACAAAATTAGGAAATATACAATTCGAAATGTCATGCATGTATTATGACTGAGTTGACTAGCCGATTTTTAGAAAATGACTTCGATTTAGAAAGATCGATTATAAATTCCTTGTACGTTTCTCAAGTAGTAGATTCTTATAAGATTCTTCAAAAAAAATGCATGCGGTGTGAAGGAAATAAATCTAACTATTTAGTTCGCAGAAGAAAGCAGATTAAATAAAATAACCTTTCTTTCTGTAAGTGAAAAAGAATTCTTCTCCGACAGCTTGCGCAAAGGAGAAGGGGATCTGAGGAGAGTTCGGCGGTAGAGTACGGTGGCGCCGAGAGCAGTGTGTGGGTCGGTGTCTGAGTTCAGAAGGAATAGAGAAGAGAAAGAGAGAAGGAGGAAGCGGAGGGAAGTAAATAATGTACGCAGATCCTTGCAGGAATAATGGGAGGAAGGAGTAGGATTCCGTGCTGAACAAGCAGCGATTCTCAGTGGACACAAAGAACTCTCTCGTGACTTAAGGTGATAAAATAGCACCACTGGGATGTTAAGGAAGGAGAGAAGGATTATGAGGCACAGGAGGGAAAGGCAGATGGCGAAAAAGAAAATTTTTCAAGACGCAGTTTTGAAAGAAGTCCGACTGCTGGAATTCGACTTACTGGACTCATTACTTCGACCAATCTAACTAATAATAGAGTACCGTTTTCAGCATACGCCACTATTAAATGAAGGGACATGGCAGCCCTTACTTTGTTCTTTTCCCAAGATATAAAAAGTATTATAAAACCATTTGCAGTTATTTTCAGAACTTGCAGATTTTTACTTTGGGTAGCGAACATTACTTATAAAGAGAAAGGGTCGAATAGTAAAAAAATTTCTAATATAAAAGAGAAAGAAAAATATTTCAAGAGAAATTACACAGATAATATGTTAAATCTTAATGTACTAATGTTACCTTTATGTTAAAATTTAAATATATATATATATAAACCATAAACACAATATTCAACCCGGAGGTCGTTTTGGTGGGTGATTATAGAGTCCACCCAGTACTAAGCCCGACGGCGTGAGAAATTCGCACATCAGGGTATGGGGGGCCATCTCCTTTCCCTGTACCGGTTATAGTTTCCCAGGAAGCTCTGGTACCCGAAAAATCACATAGCTTTATATATTTTTAAAAAATTAAAAAAATTATTTCTTCTACAAATATTATAATAATCTATTTTGCCTAATTATTTCTGTAAGTTATAACTTAATCCATAACACACAAAATACAAAAAAAACGCTGCTACTAGCATGTGGGAAAATAAATCACATTCTCCTTTAGCTCACAGAGAAGAGACAAAAAAGCGAACTAATACTAAACTAATGTGCAATATTTGAGATTCACAATCGCATTAGATAACTAAGAATGTCTGCATCAATTTTTACAGTCTTCAATAAAGAGAGATTACAGCATATAGTCGAACGAAGAAGCTAAGAGATGTTTCACATCACATAAGTTGAGTGGCATGAAGACACAAGAAACGAGCAGAAACTGATTGAATTGTAATTTCTGGTTTAAACCAAGTAATAATGGCATCTTTGCTTGATTTTTCAGACATTCTATGAACGAAAATATGGCAATATGCGACAACTGGATACTTTAGAACAGAAACCTCCAGAGAATGAAAAATATAAAACCAAAATTTCTGGGAAACTACAGTAGTAGGACATTCAGGGCAAACTCCAATGAGTATTTTACCCCGAATTAAATTGGGAGTGGAAACTTTATTTATAATTGAAATGAAATAAAATATTCTAACCAGCGGTTGGAAGGGACTTTCGTTCATGCAAATCTTTCCCAAAGATTAGAACCATCGATCCATCGATTACCATCACCTAAATTTAATTGTTATATAAGGCATTTCTTTAAATGAATTAAGGGTCATCAATCCTTTCCTAAACCAAAGCGGGTCTTGTAAACATTCATCATAATAGTTGGGGGATATGGAAGAGTTGGAGAGAGAATCATTAGTAAAGACCTCTTTCAACTGTCACTTATAACAGCGATTCTGTCAAAATGAGCGATCTTTTATCGAAGCCTTATTTACTTCCGTAATAAATTAACTCGTCACACAGCCGTTGAATTTGACCTTTACAAAAATAGGCTATCAATTTTCATTTAAAAATCATGCACCTGCGAACATATCAGTTTTAACATTTAAATTCCATAGAGAAGTTTCTTTTGATTCGGTGACAGTTTCAATAACTTGGAAGACAATAATGAATTAGGATATAAGGGTGTAGGCTTCATGTGGAGGATGAAATAAAACGATAGAAGTAAGTGCAAAGCAGAAAAACAGGCATCTGGAACGGGTAGTCGAAACGTGCTTTTTTATTAAACAGATTCAGTTATGAAAACACAAACCCGTACAGGTGGAAACCGATTACTCAAATTTGGAAAAAAAAACAATTACCATTTCAGAAAATAAACTTATCAATGAAGTACCATTTTACGATGAAGACAAAACAACTTAGATTCACGAGGGAACGTTTGAGGTCAAAACGTGAGGTAATTTCGTGATATACTGCGCGGGGTCAAGTAATCGCGGCGATAGGGAAATATTTGAGAAGGAAAATAAAAGAGTGGTGAAGGGAAGTGAGCCGTCATAAAGCACCTCTCACATGGAGGCAGCGCGAGGAGTCGAGGCAGGAAGGGAAGACGGGCCGGAGTGGACCGGGGAATAAACGAGGGAAGCGGGGAATCCGAGAAGGCAATGGAGAGTGGAAAAATGGAGGAGAGATGGATAAAAGGGCGGTAGAAGATAACGGTGAATCATCGGGGGAAATGGAGAGCGTGGGGGAGGGAGAGAGGGACGGAAAAATGATTTTCATGCCGGGGATCGGAGCGAGAATGCGCGCAGCTGGTTGCTATGTGGGACGTTATTTGGAAAAAAGAGTACGGCGGCCCATAAATGGGCGAAAGAGGAAAAATTTTGGAGGGAGGAAGGGTGGGAAGTAAAATATCGGAGTGCTTTCGGGATATGGGGTTCCCGGATTCGTCTAAATCCAAACGTCAGGGCGCACAGGATGAGCAAGGGTTTGCCCCTCATGCATACGCCTTCCCTCGCACGCACGGTCTACTTGGGTGTGCTTGCGTCCATGTAAATTGGTCTCATGAACCGAAATGCTTTTCCAGCCGATTCAACTCGTGGCAAACCGAGACACAAGGAAGCCGTTAGGGAGGGTTTCTCTTCAGACAAAGGATACGCACGCTTCGCCTAAAAGGCTCGAAACTCACAGTAGTTCCCAAGCCGTTAACGTCCCAGAGATGTTTTTATCCGTGGCGTTTTTCGCCGGACTCGCATATAAATAAAAAGTGTAATGCTGAAGCATGGCCAAAACAGAAATTAAAAAGAATTATCAAGCGGCAAAGAATGGGTAAAAAGAGCGAGCAACGAGCGTGAGAAAAATTAATATGGAGTTAGGGGTGAGGAGAAGGAAGCACTAAGTGATGAAAATGAGACTCAATTTCAAGAACAAATTTAATATTATACGAGTATTTCACATCAGTCATGGGGAAAATTTACCAGCAAAATTTGATTAGCTGAGAGACAATTCAAAGATATATATATATATATATATATATATATATATATATATATATATATATATATATATATATATATATATACTCTCAAAACGATATCTTAATAATACTATTTTCTTAATGGATTTTATTGTGTTTCGTTTAATTAAAATTTACTAAAATAATTTTATAGAAGTTTTCTAGTTGGTAAATGACTAAATTTAGTGTATTTTAAGTTATTATTGATTCCAATCTAAAACCATGACATAATCTATAAATCCTACTGAAATAAAAACAATAATTACGGCATTTTTGGGTCAACTTAGTATCAAAATATATGAACATTAACCGCAACATACGTACAATCTCATTTCACTCCTAAATTAAAACCAACGACGGTTAATCATCCTTGGATTCATATTTCGCTTCTCACTGCCCTCAGTTGTCCTTCCGGAGGGAGCTCACCTCTTCAAGTATACGCATTCCTTCAAATGGATGTTGGAATTCATATTTGGCAGTTATTCCACTAGGGATCTTCCTCTATAGCTTTTCCCATGACTTCTTCATCAGACCATTTTGTCTCCTAAATGTCCAATGAGGTCATCGCTTTTAATTTCCAGCGCTTCCATCAACCTTCCTTCATCTACTAATCGTTGTCGAAGCTCCTCATTAGTTAACACATCCGTCCATTCGAACTTGGACAATATCTTATGCCTTCATCCTTCTTTCTGCCACAACTACTGGAACTGCATAGTTATCAAAGATAAGATTCCATCATTAAAATATAAAAATGAATTTCATCCTCAGCTACTTCTTATGCTAACTTTTCCTAGAAATGTTTCTGCTACTAAAGATGACTGTACGATAAAATTCACCAACAAGTTTTTATTCGTAAAATATATTATGCAAAACTTCAATGCTACGTTATATCGTCAACTTTATGCATGCATGTTAAAAGTTTGATTAACTTTACTCCGCTGGGTTGGATTAGCTGAGTTCTAGTGGAGAGATGCAACATCCTGTGGGGACGATGGAGGTATTATGCGACGCTTCATTGAAATTTTGCATTCGCCTGACGGAATCATCTGCCAAGGTCCATGTAACTCTACAAGACGCTTATGTAGTCTGTCCTTCCATATACAAAAGAGCTAGAATGTGGTTATAAATGTATAAATAGGGGAGACAATCAATTGCAAAAGAAGATAGACCGTTAAATTACGTCAAGAATACTATCATAAATACTGAGAATTCTATTGAGTGCAACCGCCACTTTGGTATCAGAAAATCACGCATTAGATGCGTTTGTAGGTGGTGTACTCCGAGACCGCTCGTACTCTAGTGACAAGTCGTCCAGGTGCAGGTATGTCCGCAGCTGGAATTGATGTTACAAGAAGTTTCTTTCATTCAATGCAGTTAAAAATTGGTGACATCATTGTCATCCTTAGGGCAAGATATAAGATGTGCTATAGAAATTCCCCAAAGTTATACGATCCCAAGAGATCGCATTTCAAAACGACATTCTGGATGCTAATGCATGGCCCCACATCGTGTATTCTAATACTAAATATCTTAGAAAAAACCAATGTGAATTGTGTTCCTATCCTTTCATTAGTTCAGGGCTACTCCACGTTAGTTTTTTCGGTTCCACAATGCCATAAAACAGCTTCGTGGAAACCCTATTTAACATCATTAGTAGCATTGGAGAAGACTGCTGTTGTAATTCAAAAGAACCCATCAAAAATAGCTTCCAGCACGTTTTCCAAGACTAGAAGAAAAAATGGGATAACGACATTTCATTCAATAGGGGCTACGTTTAGACAAACCTTCAAGATTTGGATGAGGATAAAAGTATGGCATTTAAACAATATGATAATTCCTTATTAAACAGTCCTTGTAATTCATTCTCACAGAAGCTTCTACTTCCGAATAAATATTGACTCTTTCGTGGAATTCAGGCGCCATGGAAGTAACTGCCTCATGTTTCCCACTAATGCTGTATAAATGCTTGTTTTGCTTTAATTAATTGAATTGAGGACCTATAATATCACCATCACCAAGTTTTCTCAAGATTCCTACACTCTCTTCCTCAAGAGCTAGATTCCCGCTAAACGTAACGTACAAACTTTTACCTAGGGATAGGTATTTCCTAACGTATTTTCTTTATTTCAAATATTGAAATCTCATTTATTTAGGTTAACTTTATATGCGTATATGCATTTATATATATACACGCCCCACATATACATGATAGAACAACCAATAGCTCAAATTCAGTAGAAAATAATAAATTACTAGTTACTTAAATTTTCATTGTTATTGTGGTAAAATATGAACCATTGCTTATTATCCCACGTTTCAGTAAACTCCTAAGAGATTACATCAAACAATTAAATGACCATTGTTTCTTTGACAGTGACCTTCCAAAAAATATTTATGACCTCTAATTATGTGATTGGTTCCCCTTATGGTGAATTTTTATTATACTATATTATTTCTGGAAAAGGTGAGTCAACCCTCCAGAGTCATCACAGCAAGCCTTCAATCGAGAATATGTTTGTTTAACGTCTTCAGATGCCTTTCATTCAGCTGCATAAACTTGAACTGACTTACTAAACTGAACTGACTGACTTGAAATCTGATCAACATCATTCCATATCTGAAAGAGTTTGAGGGATATCCACCAATTTATCTATACGATGGATGACATTTCCATTTGCTCGTCTCTCCTTTTCTCGCTTCCAATCAACACTCCCTTTTCGTATTTCCTCCACTCCAGTTCCCGGAGTTCTGGCACAAACCATGCGGCTTTGATTTTTCTTTGCTCGATTACTGGTTTCTGAGGCTAATCGCTCGGTTACCCTCGACAGAAGCGTCTACCATGTGAACTCGCGCTTGGGCGCCTTGTTGAATCAAACTTTCCGAAGGAGCAGTTTACCAAGTCCTTGAGGGATGGCAATCCTAACAATAATGCCGGTATTAAGTTCCGCCAACTTTACTCATTGGTGAGAAATCTATTTAGTCTTGTTCTCCCAAACGTTCACCCTCGTTACATTAGTATATGAGAACAGGAACAGTGCCGAGAGAAATTTTTCTTATTTCCATGTGATCATATTTTACAATTCTGTTATATCAAGTACACCACGCTGCTTCTCTCAGACGAATTTGGTGCAAGACAGAAGCAACTAGCGTGGAACTTTACGTCAATAGTCATTTGATTTATTTGGTCGCAGTCGTCGTGCCCTTGCCCGAAACAAGACCCCTTTCGTCTACTCCACAGGAATAAATCGAAACGATTTCATTTTTAATACGTTACACTCGCCACTCAGTCATTCCTCGGAATCAGTGAAGCCGTATTAAATAACGTTCATTATTAATTAAGAACGACAAATACGTATAAATTGATCATATTAAATTCAAACGATGATGGAATATTAATCTATTTCACTACTCCACCTTCGCAACTAACTTGAATTTAGTCGAAAGCGATCACCTAGGTGGTGGAGATGGAATTCAATGCCTTAACTTTTCCTTTTTCACCGAACTCGATTAGAATAACATAAAGTAAGTAACTAGCAGTGATGTTATTCGCTAAATTTAAAGCAAGCAAAACTTGTTACTCGTCCCTTGCTTCCTACTCAGCGGCTGTGGCCATATATTCTTTTCTGCACAAATAGTTAAAATTTCAGGTTTCTTTTTTATGCCAATTCATGCAAAGTTAATACTTTCTCTAATCTACTGAACATATTGCTAGTTATTTCCAGCCAAGAGCATGAGGTTACCGGCGAGATAAGTGTAGGACTGTCGGTGGATATTTTTTTAGCCTTTAAAGTGAGACTAAGATCTCCCGAGTCCACAGCCTTGCGAACATTATCATTTCCTGGTGACGCACGCACATACGCAACCGGCATTTAGGCAGCGTGGGGAACGTTTATCTCACCTCCACGAACTGCTGAAGGTTAAAAATGAAAAGCGCCTCTTTTCACAAATTTTTGTCGCTAGGAATAACTTTTCCTCAATTCGTTGAAACGAGCATGAAATTAAAGTGCATCCCTCCAACCTTGTGCTACTACAAGTAATGTACTGGAACAGAGAGAGAGAATGAGATTATTTCTGGCAACCTGATTGAGAACCAATGCTATGACCTGCAGAATCTTCAATCCTGAAGTACTCGCATCCAAAACGAAGCTCAAAGGAAATATACCCAAATAGTAAAAGCAGTATTTTTTCTATCAAGTTATGGTGATATTCAAAGTCGGCGCTGAAACAGTAACAAATATTTTTGCTGTTATTTATGGTAAAAACTTACCAAATTCACTGAAACCATGTAAATAAGACGCTCGTTATAAACCTACCATATTTGATGCTTGAAAGTTCTTAAGTCTTTTATTTTTTACATTATCATTGTCAGACCAAAACTCTTACGTTCATACAATGAATGTCAATCCGTCACATTTAAAGTCTTTTGGCTCCCCAACCCCTCGATGGAAATCTATGGGAGCCCGTCCCAAGCCGCGCTCTCCACCCCAGGCCCCGCCAAACTCCGCCACTTCTTTTCCCAGGGCGACACGTCCGGAGAGACGCCAATCCGACCACCGTTCCCATTCCTTTGACACTTCCACTCTCCGTCATCGACTCCGGCACCTGCCACAAACCCCAGTCCTACACACAGAGACAGAACTCCTCTCCACGAACATAATCCCTCGGTTTCTTCTGCCGTCCGACGCCGATTTTCCTGCGCAGTACACGGAAGGTAAAAACGAGACGTAAGGTTAAAATGAAATTTTTGACGGATTCGACTGATCGGTCCGCCATCGCGTGCTTTCAAGTTGTAGTGGAGTGGGGTGGGAGTGGGGGATGGGGAGGAGGGGGACGCGATAATCCCCGGGTGAATACCAAATCGACGCGGCATCCTCATCAGCGGCGGCAGTGCAGACGCAAGCCGGCCAGTCGCCTCCTCCTCGTCCCTGATTCCCGTCATGGCCACCCTGGAATTTCCTTCCAGTCGAAAAAAACGGCTCTCGTTAAAAAAATATATTTTCCTTGGGAAACTGCGGGGAAGATAAAAAGCTTACACCAGTTATCCACGGTTTATAATTCCCTATTACAGTAAAATGTAGGGACTTCAAAAAGAAGGGAGGATCAAGAGACCCTAATGCCAATGGTGATCTGAAATAATTGATGAACGAATGGGATTTTGGGAGTTGTAATTGAGAAAGAGACGGATATATCACAATGGATTTTATATCTGGAATATTGAAATTCGAAGGATAATAATGAAGATTATGAGCACGCCTATTTTGCAGCTTAAATTTTAATAAGCATCTTCTGTTCTAAGGACATAAATATTTTTATGAAAGGATAGATATCAAGAAAATCAATTCATTATCAATAAGCATTTCATTGATAATGCTCGTTTTATACATAAAAATAATTTACTTTAAAATTCAAAGTTTTCGTCACCACTAATTGCACATTAAAAATTTCAACACTTTGTGAACAATAACTTGTAAATATTGGCTAGTAGAAGTCTTTTAGACTGTTAACCATGATACTTTCAAAGTTACAGGGTTCGTCCGGAAAATAAGTTTATGATGCTCATTGTCTTTTTTGACAAAAGGGGAGTCATCCACTATGAATTTGTACCTGAACGACAAACTGTAAATGCTGCATTTTACGTCCAAGTACTCGACAGGCTTCGAAAACGAGTCGCCCGCGTCCGGCCAGCGATCAAAAACATCTGGCGGCTGCACCACGACAATGCGCCGTCTCACACCGCGCTTGTCGTGTCGAACTTCTTGGCCAAGCACGGCTTGGCAACGCTGCCGCACTCGCCCTACAGCCCGGACTTGGCACCACCGGACTTCTTTCTGTTCCCGGAGATAATGAGGAGTTTGAAAGGAACGCGATACGGGACTTTGGACGCCGTCAAAGAGGCAGTGACGACGTGTCTTCGAGAGGTTCCCGATGATGCCTTCGCGGGAGCGTTCCAGGAATGGGAACGCCGCTGGAACAAGTGTATCGACTCACAAGGGTCCTATTTTGAGGAATATTAGCTTAAGATATGTAAAAGTGTAATAATTTTTTTTCCTGAGCTCAGTATACTTTTTTTCCGGACGAACCCTGTATGTAAAAGGAAAAAGCAAAATCATAGATAGAGGCAGGTATTCAAAGCAGAAATTATATATTTACAATCTAATACAATATATTTAATAGAAAATATAAATGCACCAATCCGTTTAATATAAATAATTCAAATGTAAAAATATGTGCATCATAAAGTAGGCTACCGGCATTATTACTGAGCGCAAATTACGGACTGAAGGTATTGATTCGGCCTTCATCGCAGGTCCCACGATACCTCCGGATATTCTGCGCCTAATTTCGCTCAGAAACGAGGTCAGAACCCTATGGCAACGCACTCATCTCCGCCAAGATAAAAACCGCTTCTTTGCACTCCGAAACCTGGTAACATACAAAATTAGACCACATAGAGTAAAAACTTGGCATGACAAAATAAGCTCACTCTCACATGAGGAAAACTCGGTATGGATCCTAGCCCGCAGCCTACGCAGGAGAAAGCTACCCACCCCGCCAATACTACATAATGGGAGAGCACTATACGATGACAGCGACAAAGCAAATGTCTTTTGTGACTCCCTTGAATGAATTTTTAAAAACGATAAAACGTCATTGTTGGACTCAGAAGCCTCGAACAGCGTTTCTAACCTTTCCCTTTGCCCTCTCCCCCCATTCCCGGAAATTACACCTCAAGAACTTTTTCCATAATATCCCACTCGAAAACCAAGTCATCACCTGGCCCAGATCAAATCTCCTACAATCACCTTAAAAACCTTCCTAAATCTTTCATCCAACGCCTACTTTCCATCCTTATCGCCTGCCTTACCCAATCGTACTTCCCAAAGGCGTGGAAAACGGCAAAAATTATCCTCTTTCCAAAACCCGATAAAAATCCATCTGATATCCTTAGCTACAGACCCATTAGCCTGCACCCCTGCATGGGCAAACTCCTAGAAAAATGTATTTTAAACAGGCTGCAAGAAGAAATCTCGGCCCTAGACCTGATCAGACCTGAGCAAACTGGTTTCCGTCGTCACTATTCCACGACCCAGCAAATTACAAGATTGGTTGAACAGATCACTTTCAGCTTCAACATTCACAAGCGCACCCAAGTAGCCTTGCTTGATCTCCATAGAGTCTTTGACAAGGTCTGGCACGCTGGCCTAATACATAAACTGCTCAAAACCGATATATCAATATACGTAACTAAGATCATCCACTCTTTTCTCTCTAACCGCACGTTCTTTGTAGCCGTTAACAATGCCAGATCAACTACCCGATCAATCACAGCAGGCGTACCTCAAGGAGCCATTCTATCACCCGTTATTTTTAACTTCTTTATTAACGATCTCCCCTCACACCCATAAACTGAAAGCTACCTCTATGCGGATGACATTGCTATATCGTCAACTTCCTTCGACTCAAATCATGCTGCAGAAAATATCCAAGAACACTTAGACAGCATAGAAAACTGGATGACCGACTGGAAACTTACCTTAAGCCCAAGAAAGTGCGTCAAGGTCAATTACGCCAGAAAATGGAAGAAACCTAACAACACCCCCATTTACTACGGCAAGGAAAAGATCCCCCAGGCATCATCGGCCAAATTTCTTGGTGTACAACAGGACAAGAAACTCACTTGGCAAGCACACACCCAATATGCACTTAACAAGGCCAACGCGGCCTTTTTCTCAATCTATCCCCTCATAAATAAAGTCCCCTCCGTCTTCTTACTAAGGTACTTCTGTTCAAATCCATGATGCGACCTATCTTAACCTACGGTTATCAGCATGGGGATCAGTAGATGCGACAAACCTGAACAAACTGACACGCTTTCAAAATAAAATTTTGCGAACTCATACTAACGCCCTTTGGTTCGTCGGAAACTCGGACATTCACAAGGACCTTAAAATACCGAACCTACCAACCTATCTAAGGGACCTAGCCCTGTAATTTCAGCAAGTAATAGGAAATGCTGGTAACCCTCTCATAGAACCTTTATGGGACTCTTCTGACAATCCCCACTTCAAATGCAAACGCGAAAAAACAAGTCTAAATGAATCCTGATAATCACCGAATATAAAAAGAGCATCAGCTGCACTTACATATACTCGTTAGCTTAATTTCGCCCTCAAGTCACTTATTTATTTATTTATTTACATAAACTTCGTTGCAATTAGGCAATTTTCCTTGTGGCAACGGTTCAGTGTGATCACTGGACACTCTTACAATGCACATACATACACACACAAGAAGAACAGATATGAGACAGAATGCTCGTATATTCAATGACACTTAAGATTACCGACCTCTCCTTTGCCATCACACAAGGATTAGGTGTACACCACACGAGTACATACTACGCACCGTCCATCGCCACACTTCGTCCGTAATCACGTACTCTTCAATTTCATATACCGTTCAAAATCGCGTCCCGTTAACACATTATTCATAGCACAAGTACATACGGTTTTATCACGTACATTTCCCACTCACAAGTTACGGATAATTATTTTACGGAGAGCATACACCTCGTTTTAAATTTATTTAATGAATAAGGTAAGAACTTAAAGATATCCTCAGGTAACTCATTCCATTCTTTTATTCCACGATTGAGGAAGGAGTTTTTTTAATGTTTGTTTTGTGCCCTCTATGTTTTATTTTGAACTGATAGTCCTTCCGCCCAGTGTAATTTGGTTTGTCTAATCTTTCTGAGAGCTCCTCCCACCTCTTCTCTTTATTTACTATCTTGAACATCCCACATAGCCTGTTCAGCTTGTAAAAACAATTATATATTTTTCCATCCCTTAAAAATGTACATTTTCACTGTAGGAATCAAATTCATCGTGCATGTTTTTTGACGTAGATTAATAAAAAACTAAAGGGTCATCTTAATGTTCAATTCGTCAACTTCTTGTCCCAAAATCAAGTATTCGGTAACACAGGTGACTAACGAATGCAACAAACATGAGTGTCTACAAGTAAAATATATATTTAAATAGTACAGTTACTTATCTGTTAGGATATGTACTATTCTGCATTTAAAGTAATGAACGAAAGTTTTCAGAATCAAACGAAATAATCCTTTAAATTGAAACAATAGAAAAACTATCTCGTAATTTTTTTGCTTGTGTTAAAAAAGTCATCTTTCCGAGATTTCAAAATACATTTGATCAAAATAGCAAAACTTGCAAGCACGGTTCACCGTGTTATTGTAAAGAATAATGACAAAACTTACTGTATAACTAAATCTTTGAAAACAATCTGGCTGATCGTTGGGAGGGAAGCAATTACTTCTACCTGATGGAGTATATTTTTAGCTAAAAAACGGAAATAAAGTTATTTCGATCTAACGCATTATTAAATTTATGTGCAAGTTTTGATAACTTATCAACTGAAAATCATGAAAACATGAAACGTTCTGATACACATTTTAGATTGATGTTGCATTATTTCCTTACTCAAACGCAAGCAATCTAATTTTGAATCCCAAAAACGAAGCGAAATACTCAAAGCAGCAATTTCAATTACCAGTGATGTTTTTCGATTATACGGGTATTCAAAATGAATATGAACTTCCTGGCATTGATTAAGTTTTACTGTTTTCGAAAAACTAAGGTAAATGTTCCTCTAATGACATAAGAAAAATTTCGAGCTTTATTGAAATAATATTTTTTTGAATTTTCAGAGCTAACATGTACGACTTCGTATTAGCAAACAAATGTATTTGCTACTCCAATATCATTTATGAATTGGTAAAATATAATATATACCTTTACAAATTGTATAAGCAAAATAATAGGATTAAAATAAATGAAGCTATTACAATAACTTCATCTTACAAACTGGCAATTATTGTTGGGCCAGAGCTTAATTTCGTTAGCAAGAATGAATAATTTTGTAAAGCAGTTAATGAATTAAAGAGGATGCAGGATAAAAGGCCGCAGGATGAGCTTACATGCGTTTACGCTCGATGCTCTCGTTGTAGTACAGGATCATTATGTCCAAAGTACGAAATACTTCAAAGTCCAAAATACTTCAAAGAGGAAGAACAGAGAGTTTCACTAAGATAACCAGGAATCGAATTTCTCCTGACTTTATCACTTGAAACCGAACCTACGGTTGCATAGGTGAAAGCAAGTTTTGGCATAGGGAAAGGGATGATCAGCCCACATTGGCTTCGTCGACAGCGCGGGCCCTGCCCCCAGTCGTCCCGAACCAACCCCCCTTTCTGGCACCACTGTCCCTCTACATGCGTCGCCACAGCAATCGATCAAAAAACTAGGAACGCCGCTAACCTCGCAACGATGGGGACTGGGAGAAATACGCCCTTTACGTGACACGGTCGCAGTCCGATCTTCAAGTTTTTTTCCACCTTCCACCTCGTTCAAAAACTGCTTTCCCCCTCCCGTCCGCTGCCACCCATCCCATTCCTACTTCTCCAATCTCGACGACCAGCCATCATCTCCGGCGGCGTTACAAATGCGCCTGCCCCGTGTGCCCCCATTTGATTGAACATGTGTGCTGGTGACGTAAAAGACAGAAAGATGTGAGGAGTGCGGGCAGAGCGGAGGGTTCTCGGGGGAAACGACTCCGGAGCGGGGAGAAGAGAGGGGTGGCGCTAACGAGTTTTAAGTTTTCCGAAGAACCTCAGTCTGCGAGGAGGTGCGACCGGAGTGGCAGGGAGAAGGAGGAGCAACACAGGAAAATGAAGACGGGACGGAAGTGGTACTGAGAAACGAAATTAGTGCTGAAAAAATACACTCTATCCCGTAAAAAATATCGATGATAGTTCAACCGGCTCATTATGTTATTTTACAACATTATGGAGAAACAATATTATTGCATTGCATATACATACGACGAAAGGCATAAACCTATTCCTTTTTTTTCTCTTTTACAATCATTAGCGACCGCGACGTTTTTCGTTAGACTGGTAAGACCAAGAATAGCGATTCCCATTTTAATTTGGCCTCATCTTAATACAATCGCAGTACTTTCCATTCCGGTTTAATGAAGGAAACAGCCTCCAAAGTATAAACATATATACAAGTATATAGCATTTGGATGGCACAATAGAACCCCAAAATAAAATAGATATAATGGTATATTGATAAGTGAAGTAATGACATACTATATAAAATAAGATTTGGAAAACCAGAGCTTTACCAAATAAATTTATATCATTATTTCAACTCACTAATCACTGTCTGCATTATATGGATACACAGCCAAGAAGCAAAACATCCCAGCTTCGTGAATACCTGGTGAAGCACATACCTGAAAAGAAAATTAAATCAATCAGTGAGATCTATATAACTTCACAACTAAAAATAATTTCACATTCAAATGCTAAATGCCTCGACTTGCGACTATTTCCTAGGATATGATAACTTATCCTCACATATCTTTGTTCAAGTAGGGATAAAGTAACGCTGAATATAAACAAGGGGGAATTGAAAGAGTTTTGGAGAAAAATTTGCATTTCACAATATTTCCAACCAACTGTCCAACCTCTGCTCAAATAATACCACGTTTCAACATCAAGAAATATCTTAAAAGATCAAAACATTAATTAATTACAGAATGGGGTTTGAAAACTGGATTTAATTAGGTGACATGTTAATTCAATAGATTTCTAAACTGACAAATGTCGTAGATTGAAGTTCATATATTATTCATATATTATGACACCTCGAATGCAATTTAAATGAGTAGAGTTTAAGAAGAACATATCACAGATTTATAGGGAAACTTTCCAAAAATTTTATTCCAAGTTGGACAACTTTTATTTAATTGATATAAGCCTATCTGGATAACCCTTCATCTGAATTATCATGCTACATTTTTCTATATATTTGTTACGGTTAATGCGTATGAATTATTAAAACTCTGGCTGCCAACGTTGAATATTCCAAAATTCGTTAATATCACTTTTTGTTGAAGTAGTATAAAAACAATTTAATCAGAATTTCGATTATGCCTATTGAATATTAACAAACAAGTAATGAATAAACCATTAAACTTAAACAAAAACAATGCATCAGGTATATTTCTTTTTTTAATGTTTTACGAATGAAATACAAACATTTATATGGGTGATCCGTCATTTTAAACATTTAAACAGAGGCAAAGAGAAGCCTGAACTATATACGTATTTGCAGAATAAATAGCTCTACGTTATTTTTTTCCAAGAAACTGCGGGAGATGCCGCAAAAGTAACTTTTAACAGAGTCATCCGTTAATGTGCATTTCAATGCAATAATTCCAGAGAGTAAAAATCATTCGCCTTTACCGGGATACGAACCCGGATCCCTCGATATCCGGCCGAGTGCTTTATTCCGGTCAAGGAGAATGATTTTTACACTCTGAGATTATTGCATAGCTCTACGTTATATCGGATGCTGATGTTTCTTCAACGATGCCTTCAATTTAAATAATTGCCAGAACAGTCAAGAATATTGCACTTAAGAGTGAAAACGATCAGCTATGATTAAAGATATGAAACCATTTCCGCATCTCTAACGTTTGTATCTAAGCTATATCGAATTTTATGAAACCTTCACGTGAAAATCCTTTATGGTCTTTTTAATCTCAACCGAATTGATTTTGACCGTAATTTTTCTCCTTTTCATGGAATTTGAAAATCATTTAACGTGACGGCTAAGACAATAACATTCTCACTGAATTTTCACCATTCAAAGATCAGCTTGAAGTAAATGATTCCATAAGATTCCCCTGTAGATAGGGTTTCCAAATTCCCAACATTTTGTAACCTTCGGGAATGGAAGAGGGGATATCGTATTTCCCGAGAATCCTCGAGAATTACCGAAATTATTTTTTTAATATCACTTTTGTATATCATCTGTAATAATGACTGTTTTAGTAAATTCTAATAAACGGAAAATCCGTAGAGAAGGTGAAGCCACTAAGTTCCCGACCCTGGCGCAGTCTTTCCGAGATTTCTAGACAATCCTCTATGCAATAGGTCAACGCATAACTTGAGTAGATAAAATATCGAAAATGGACGTAGACCGGTATTTCATGACTGGTACATCTTTTGCCCTGAGCGCTAAATAGAGGTCACCATAGTATCTGTTTCCAAAGGTTTCTCAAAATATTAACAATATAATTAACGCAAACTTTATCTAACCAAACCTTATAGTTTACTGTGAATTTTTATAAATATACCACCATGCATTAATATTCCCAATCTCATTAAAATATTTTATTTATTATCTTAAGCATTATTGGAAAACAAATGCAAATGTTATTCGTTTGATAATTTAAAAAATACTTCAAATATTTCTTATTTGTCATTTTAAAAATGAAACTTCGAGAAACCTTGAGCAGTAATTGCCCGATCAGACAATCTTGATCTTTGCTTTGTATCAAATATACATGATGTGGGAAAATGCCTTTCATTTTCTGTTGACGTTGGTCGAATTATTATCACTGCATTTAAAAGCATCTTCAATTAAGGCTGAGAGAAGGCGTTACTTCATATGACCTTATTTCCTTCCTTACAGAAACAAATATTTTGTCTACGTGCACGTGTCAACGTGCTTTGATGTGGAAATTGATATCGTTTAGTCAATCCAATCTTCAGATAAGATTCTGATTTAATGTCAAAACCCTCTGTAAGGGCATCCTTTATTTCTTCTCTGGGAACTTCTGCTGTAAATTTTCCTGTCAAAAGTCGCTAATGAGTTCGCTAAATATGCAATTTCATTCTTACATGACAAGTCAATAAATTTATTCTCTCCATCTCACATAGACAACTAACGTTGTTCAAGTACTTAAGAGACATAAGATCTCTATTACTACGTTTAGCTAATTCAAATCTTATTTCCTTTAAAATCATTCGACTCATTGAATAACTCTGATTTTCTTTAATTGCCGTTTAATTTCCGTTAACGGTTAAGTAGCCTTAAATTATTTTATTAAAATATATCCAGAGGTCATTAAACTACTTGCTTTATACTAAATCTAGTTCAATCTTCATGATATTCAAAATACGATGCTAAAATATAAATGTTTCCAGATCTTACAGAGAGGTAAATCACAATGAACGCAAGTCACAACCAATGCCCATTGAAAATTTATTTCCAGCCAAATTGCATTTATATGTGCAGCGATATTCTGGAACCCTGCCACCTGCGCACGAGACAAAAGGATTTAGATGCAGAAATATAAATTAACAATGTCCCTTACCATTCCTATGTATTTTCAGAAATACAGAGATTTATACCGCTGCCTTTCTACTGCAACAAGCGTATTTGAGAACCTCCATTGCCTCGATCATGTAATTTAAATATGCAGGTTTCAAGATGAATGTCTGTTGCAGCTATCCTTCTCCAAAATCGGATAAAATAATAATGGTGTGATCTATACATCTATTCACCAAATATTAGAGAAAAGTAGAGGAAAAAATTCACCACTAATGATAAAATAAATTATCAAAAAACTGAACTCGACAGGGAAAAGATGTCACCTAAATAAACAAATGAGAGGCAATGACTTTTTAAGAAAGCAATAGGAACTCACACAGTCAACAACAGAGGTGATAAGGTGGTGTAGGCATTGCATAGATTACCATTATATTTTTCAATCCAAATTGATCTTTAAAGTTACTGTGCTTTATGATATGATTATTACTACGTTCACTTTCATGAACTGCACGTAGATCTGCACCAATAAATACGCAGGTATTGCGTAGCTATTGATGCAGTGGTAGATAATTAGCGATTATGGAGTATGCAACTCCATCATGTATAATAAAAAAATGTTTACTGAAATTCAATGACGCGCAAAACTTATAAACGACGATTGTGAACGATGTACTAGCAGAAGATAACCCTTAACTCCGACCCTGTCACAGCATCACTCTAAAGGAATCATTAGAGTGGGAAGGAGTAGATTACAGCGCTAGGAAGTAGCAACGCCTGCGAAGTGATGGCCTCATTGCGGGAAAGGGCAGACCATGATGGTGTGAGCCGACACGTGACAGTCTGGTGCATTCCTACTGGCGGTGTTCCCCAGGTGACGAGGGCGGTTGGAGCGGCGGCTGTGGGGACGAAGTGTTCCAGACTGCGGGACTCATGTAGGTGTCGACGGTCGCGGATCTGAGGAGATTCTACATTCCTTCAGGGAATTGAACTCGGAAGTGATGCGGGCATCTAGGGGGTTGATGTTACGATTGTGATTTGTAGTCTTGTCCCGAGGATTGATCGTCGGCCTCTAGTTTGGGGGTGAGTGGAAGGCATAAATCAGAGGTGGGGTCATTTCTGTGGGGATAACGGGGCCTCCTCCGTCTATCTTTAACCGGAAATCCAATTGTGTGGAAACCCTCTGGACCACTCTGGTGTTCATTATACGTTTGAGGCCGCCAAGTGTGTAGTGGGTAGGATAGTCGAGCAGTGCTGAGATTTTTTATATTATAGTGTAGGACAGCGTATAGCCCAAATGCTGGGTCAGCAACTCTTGCATTAGCAGGGTTTAGGTAATTCCAGATATCGATTTAGAAAGTGTTTGGTATTAAATTAAAAGTCCTGTACCCATTTGTGTATGCGAATTTTACAGGTTGCCCGACGACGCATATAATTCAATAGTAGAGCTAGATCAGCAAATCAAAAATTTCCCGAAACAACGATCAAGACATTATAATCAATTCAGATTTTAATGCTCCATCTACTGATTGTAATACATTAAGCTTTGAAACGGGTGTTAAAGACAAAGATACATGCGAGCCGCTCTAACATAATTTTACATTGAATTCCATTAATAAACTCGTCACTTCACCAACTAGGGGCGATGATATTCTTGATTCGTCGGCAACAAGTAAACCCGAAAGATTCTTAAATATAGGAACTATTAAAGAAATTAGCTACCACACGGAAGCAAACGTTAAGTTTTCCCTGTATAGTATCCGAAAGAAGCTGAAACGAAAAATTTACCTCTTTATAGAAGAGGCTCTAATGGCTTTAAGTGCGCGTTACAGAGTTCAATTGAAAATTTTAAAAATATTTATAATAAAAAACGAAAAATATTGTATTCCTGGGACCATATCCTTCACTTCACGCGCTCAAGAGCCAACAATGTAATTTCAAGTGAATTTATTTAAAAAGTAAATTATAATTTAAAAAGTAAAAGACATCACGGCACCTTAATAATACCACACAGATGTTGGAAAACACGATTTGTCACGATATCAAAGGCTATGGCACACAAGAAGAAAAATGCTAGGAACGATATCTCTAGATAAAAACAAAATGATATCTATGCATCAATTTTTTGTTGATGTAATAATAATTTGCCTGGCCTGCATCCCTCAATATCCGGCAGAGTGCTTTAACCAGTCAATCAATCTCCCGAAGCCACCTCTAGCACTTGTTCAAACAGCGCTCTTACACAAACTATGATAAATATGCAAATGGATGCCAAAGCAGTTAACTCATATACAAATCGAGCAATGTATATGCGTCAGAAATTTTAATCCTGTAGGAGGACGAACATTATCTTAAAAACAAAATATTAGACAATTTAGAACATCGGCCTTTCCAAGCCATATGCGTTTTCTAAAGGTTATATCATAAACTCTGATAAAAAACCTGCATACATAATCGAATTTGAATTTTTGAACCGAAATATTGAACTTGCTGACTCTTGCGTTTAATACTATGAGAACTGATATTTTTTAAAATAAAATATATCATAATCAGTATTTCAATCCCAGTATTGGTCTACTTCAGCCCTCCATTCTACTCCATCTAAAGCCAATTCCCTCAATCCTTGATAACCTCTCTGTTTTACGTCCTTCTTGATTTGTCCTATGTAGTACATGTCTCTTGGCCTTCCTCGCGAAATCTTCCCTTATATTTCTCCTCCTCTTATATTCCTAATCAATCCACTGTGCCTCAATGTGTGTCCAATCCATCTAGTTTTTCTTTGCCATAGAGTTCTTCAATGGTCCTATCCTCTTCTGCTCTTCCTTATTCCTTATTTTTTCTGTCCATTTAACCTTGAGAATTCCCCTCCACCTCCATGTTTCAAAGGCCTCTTTTCTTGGCTGGTCCACTTTTTCAACGTTTCAAGTTTTGGAACCATAGAGCGCCATGCTCCACACGAAAGTCTTGACGAATTGTTTCCTTGTTTCCACCCTTAGGTTCTTCAATGAAATATATTAGAATCCAAAGGTATGCTGATGGCAGTATTTAAAGAGAATATATAGATTAAATAGCAAATCCTCTCCTTGCGGGTAAACATATCCGACGATTCTTCGTGCCCATCCGCCCCTACCCCATCCATACATAGGACCAGACGAAATGCCTAGTCACAATTAAGGTGCCATCGTCTCTCCTCCCCTTAGCCTGAAAATCACGACCACCGACTTGTAAGTCACGAACAACCCGATTCCCCACCTTCCGCCTACTAAAGCTAAATGTGAAATTTCTACCTGATGATGCTGCAAGTTGTTCGTTAAGATAAAGTGTGAAAAATTACAAATTCATTTAATATGGGCATCTAAAAATTCCACGAAGTGAAGCCTGAATGTAAACTTTTACCTTTAATTAAAATACATACTCTATTATAATTATCTTTGTTCCAGGGTCAGTCGTGCTGCATAAAATTTTAACTTCCTATATTTTGCCTTTATTTTTCATTAGAGAGCTATTAATCCTGCAGTGAAAATCTGAAAAAAATATTCAAGAGTACTTTAAAATTAAAAAATAGCTAATTTTAGTAAAATTCAACGAAGTCTTAATGAGTAAAACCTATCAGATGAAATAAGATATTTTATATTATAAAAAAGATTTAATAATTTCGAAGATGAAGTTATGAACCGTTCTTGACTTTCATTTACAAAAGTTATAGAATCTTATTTATTATGCATCAATTCTTTTACTAATAGATCAAATAGAACTTCAAGTGGATTTAACTGATTCCATTAAGCATATTTCCAATTCGTAAAATGAGTGTTTCATAGGCGTGCAGGTTGCTGTGACGCATTTCACTTGAGGAATAGATTCGAAACCTTTGAAACACTATGTTTTGGGTTCGTATACTTTGGCAATAAACTTTGTTTCAAGTCAGCAAACAAGGAGATATTTAATACAGAATTACATCAATTTTAAAATTTGAATATAAAACAATGGAATTATTTTGTTCTCGAACATGAAAGTTTGGTAAAAATGAGCATAAGGATCCTATTTATCTTCTCTGAAATTTCTAATTGCTTCGTACGCGAAAATAATCAGCTTTACTTGTGATGTTGTCTTCAGCCGCTTTTAAACTAAACAGTTATTAACCCGTTCGCCCATAACAAAACTCACAGTTGAGCTCTCGTAAATATTTATTTGGTGATTGACGATAAGGCCCATCGCTCGATCTCAGGCTGACGCTTCTAAATACGTGTGGTGAAATGCAGTCAAAGGACACCATTTTTCTTCGAGTGAATCCAAAACAGAGATTTTGCTTAAAAAAAGCTTTATCAACACTACAGGTTTTTTTCTACTATTCCATTGAATTAACATAAATAGAAAACATTCGGAATTTTTATTTTTTTATAAAACCGTATTCAGAATGACCTCAGGTAAATTTATTAACTAATTTGCTTTATTAATTAAAACACGAGTACTAGTAATTTAAGGCATTTGAAGCATCTATTTCTTGTTATGTTATGAATTTTGTCATGTATTTTTAGCTTCATCAGTTCCAAAACAGATGCTCAGTGCCATCCACATCCGTTCAACCATCTTGCATACTTTGAAGTGTATAATTTTTACAGCACAGAAAATTATAATTAGCAGAGATCATAACGTAAAATATCATTGTAAATATTCTGAATAGTTTTCACTTCTTAGCTGGCCCACTTACTTGAGCAACCTTAAATGGTTTAAATTGCATAAATATGTTTGGATTGCTTTTTGAATGGATGGCTAGTCGGTGTTGACCGACTTTAGCTTAAAGAAATTTAATCGGAAATACATATTTACTGGAGACGGTGAAAGTTTCCCTTTAGTTTACAGGTCCAGCAATCAAAAGCTCATTGATGAGCTTCAATCAATGAGGGTTCATTTTACTCTTCAGGCTAAAAACTCCCTGTTGGAAGACATGACATAAATATTCTTGTCGTATATCCTCATGAATTCACGTGGGATCCGTGAAGTAAAAAAGATATTGGAGTCAGTTAGTGGTGTACTTTGCCTGTATGTATTTAATTTATATTACTGTATCAATGTACACTTACTGTATATTTAATTAATTTATATGGCATTAAATACATCAATGTAATTCAATCCACATGTCTCAATCAATCCGCAGGCTATGGCCGACGTTGTTGCAATCCACAGGATGAGGTGGAGGAACAATAGAAAAACACAGTGAGGCATGGTGAGTTTCAAATATTCATTATAGCTCTCTAAAATGAATTTTTCTTCATACTCAGTGGGAGCTTAACGAGACATATTTCAGTAATTCGTTAATTTGTAGATTTAAGCAACCTGATTCCTTTGCGAAATTTGTCCGCCTTTGCTGAAACTGTTGATTTGCTCGCGGAGTCATATTCAGAGATTAGATCAAGTGTGTGCGTACATTTGATCAGCAATGCGAACACTTTAATTGGGCCAATACACTTTTTAAATTTTATTTGGTTGTTTAAAATCCCATTTCCGCTTTCGCCTAAGCATTTTCTTCTTCTCATGCATGATCAAATATTCAGAGTCTTCGTGGTCATTATATCTCTCTTTTTCTTGTGGTTTCTGAATTTATTTTAATAAATTTTCGAGAATATTCTTCGCCTTTTTTCTTCAATCTCTTAAAGATTCACTCTGCTTTCTTTTTAGAGTCGTCTTTTTCTCGCTCAACTGGGTCGTCGTAATTTCTCCTTCCCTTCCAAACTATCTTTCTGGCACGTTTCCTACAGAAAACTCTCTTCCCCAGGTTAAATCCTTTTCCTTTCCATTCGCCAACCATTTTACGGAGTCCCATCTTTTAAATCCTCTCCCTATAATTTGGATGAAAGATGTATGATTATCCGATGGGATGAAAATCGGTTCTTAAATGGTACTATAGATCCCAAAATCTATTGGGAGCTTTTTTCTCGTAGAATTTAATGAAAGGAATAAAAAGATTCTGCTACTATTTATTTCTTAGCTGTCATTATCGTAGGTGTATAGAATGCACTACCATTGTTTGCAACAAATTTCTCTACGATTGAATTAAATGCTTTGCAGTCGAAAATTGCATTTAAAAAATAAAATATTTCGTTATTAAGCCAATTATGAAGCTGTAATGTCACGGTCTGATGACTGAATATGAAATTTACTTTAAATTTACGACTTTTATTAATGAAGATTACCAAATGCTATTTATTTTAATTAATGCAATAATATTCTTAAAAAAACAAGCGTGATTCCTGAAATACCCAAATAAATTATCCATATTAAAATATAACTCTGTAGTTCCACCCTTCTATTGGAGGTACGTGGCACAATAGTGGGTCACTCTGAATACACTTTAGGGTAACTGACTGCATAGTGCCGCATACTTCCAGTAAAAAAGTGAAAAATTACAAATTTATTTTTGAATTTTAATATGAATAATTTCCAAGAATTCACGCATACTGTTACGATGTTAAAATCAATTATCAATCAGTGATTTACCAATTTTATAAAAAATATATTTTATTTTTGATTTGATCGTTTATGTAAAAAATGTCGAAGTCAATTTTATCTTTACGCAATGTTATTCGTGTTATTACTCAGTTTGATGAACTATATTTAATAAAAAACCAAAATATTCTAAGTTTTCGTAAAGACAAAATTAAAATATAAAAATCTCTGCGAAATACAAAGAAAAGTAATGTCCATAACTAATGGCATTATTATATTGGCTCTAACAATTTAAATACTCAATGCGAGGAGCTTAGGAAAATATTGATTTAATATTCACTGTTGTATCATTAAAAGTTGTTTTCACTTAAAACATACTGAGCATAAATTACTCAGAAAAATAAAATGTCTGTTTCAAAGATATTGGGACTTATTTTTTCACGGATAGACGGGCGGAAGGGCGGTGGTTCCTTTGGCTGGTTCCGAGGGAGTGGAGTCGTAGGAAAGGTAGAAGGCCGGTAGCTGTTGGATCCCAGCCTTTGCGGAGTGCGGATCGTTCGATTGCAAAACCTCTATAACGTGACTTCGTAACACTCCTTCATGAACCGGTTATTGGAACAGCAATACGCAATTAAGTTTAGCGTGAAACTGCGCAAATACGGGAAAGAGAGTCATCATATGCTCAAGACAGCTTCTGGTGTTAACGCCATGTGTAGATAAGGTGTTTCCAGTTTCAGTTATTTCGGGAGGTTATAGAGAATTTTGAAGACAAAGCGTTAAAGGCTATATCGGACAGGTATCGCAGATTAAATATTAGCATGGCTTCTGATGAACTTGGCACCCCTGAAAGTGATATGCATTAATTAGTTACCAAAAAAATAGGCATGAAAAAGGTGTGTGCAAAGTTGGTGTCGCGAATGCTCTCGGACGAACAAAAGGAAACTCGCACGCGGATCTACCAAGACCTTCTCGACTATTTGAGTGAGGATCCCAATTTTTTAGGCAATGTTCCACCAGATTTCTCCTTCTTCCTCAAAATCATGCTGAAAGACATCATCTCGCCTCGGTAGGAGCATTGCAACAAGCCGTCAGAAGAACGCTTAGCAGCATTCCGGGCGCCACCTTGCAGAAGGTGTACGAGGCGTGGAAAACCCTATGGCAGCGGCGTGTGGACGCACAAGGTTTCGAAAACTTTTGAGTGAAAGTACCAATTCTGGCAATAATTTTTTTTAAATGACTCATTCATAGTACTTTTGAGAAAGACCTAATATTTTATATTTCCTATTAAAACCCCATCCACGTGCATATTTTTTTATACAGGAAGAGATATCATTCGAAAAACGGCCAAAACCTTTTCAGGTGTACTCCGAACATATTTCCAGAGGCATACATAGGCGTTATTTTTCGTGAATATTATACATTTTCTCTCATAAATAAAGTATAAGGGATCGCACTCTCCAGGTAATCTACAGAAGTACCGAAATACAGGTAAAATGTTGATTATTTTAATATAACTCCCAAAGCCCGTCGGAATGGGCTATTTTTTCAATTCTGGTAAAAGCTTTTGCGTTGGTATTCCTGTCCTCACGTGTGTTTCACCTGAGGTGATTTAACTCAATTTCCACATTTTAAGGAGGAATGAATGATGTTGGTCAGTTACGAGTAAATAGTAGGCTATCCCGACCATGTACTCGTACCACTTCCACCCAACGCACTCATATAACATAACCAGGGGTAACCTTCCCCCAAACATGGCTTTCACATGCTACTACAATTTGATTATATTTTAAGTATATGATTTAATTAATATATTCATTTCACCTTCACTGCGAATCGTAGAAGACAAATTCCTTCCGGCTGATCAAGTTAAGTGGCACAATAACATATCTGTTACTTTCCACTGGAACATGGAGCAAACTAAGCACTTCTTGGCCTCTGAGAGGCTTGTGTTTAGGGTCCTCATAAGATAGCCTTAAAAGGACTAGATCGTGAGTAAAGTAGAGCGGCGATGCTTGCTGGATAGTTTACAAATAAAAATAGCCAATACTCGGTGAGTTTTTCCAACCATCAAACAGAAAAATGAAAACACTGAAATTCCACAAATGTACAGGTACTGACTAACGTTTAGGTTTGGAGACGCTCTAAATATCAAATTGTAGTTTATAGGCTGAATATATTACGCTAATTAAGGACATCATTTTACTAAAGATACACTCCATACCTTCTAGATAACATAGGAATAAAGCAAAAAGGAATCTTTATGATATTTCTTCCAAAATAAAACGAGAAATGACAATGCCAACCAATATTAACAAGACAATAAATAGTTTCCTTAGATAGTAACGATTTGATTAATTCTGTGATCTTCTTTTTCATTGGGTAACTACGAGAACTAAATTAACTAATACCTTTTACTCGTTTTCGAAGACATCGATTTTTTTCATCTGTTTTTCCTTGAACAGTTAATCTTCGTTTCAACCTTGCTTAATATACTGGAAACTATTTTTAGGAGAAACAATTTTGTTTCTTTGTTTGCTTGATTTTTTTGCCAATAGTGATGACTCACCCTCCACTAATATGACGAAAATAATTTTTTATTGCCTAATTTGACACAATTTTATGTGACCATCTATCATTTATGTACGATACGAGGCGATACGAAAACCTTTGCGTGCTGTTCAATGAGCACCCCTGATCTGGATATCCCCTAAAACCTTCCTACCTCCCTACTTTAAAAATTATTATTCGGATTAAGTGATTATTACGATAATATATGTTTATCCTACTATCGATAATTGTTACATATATGGAACGGACGTTAAAATTTGGAAAATATCAAAACCCAAAAACCAAATATCATGCCAATATTGAAGTTACTAATTTCACATTTGAGCCTCCTATTACATCACCGAGGGCGTTGACTATTAAAATATCCCCACCACCCCCTACAAAATATTAAGTCTTGATTCCGGTTCTCTTGAATCACACACCTTCTGACCACCACATCAAACTTTTAACAGCCCATAAAATTCAGGATGCTCAAATGTCTACGTATATACCGAATCTATATTAAGTAACATTATAACAGTTAACTTATTTACGTATTTCATAAATTAACTGCCCTTTCTTAATCTAAAACGAGAGCAAAGATATGTACTTAAAGAAGATATTGTAAAACTTTTGGAAGATTAGAAGAATCCTGGATGACGCATTGGCTTATTTTTTCCAAATAAATAAGATAAATCAACACAATGATATGCCGTCCAGCTGCAACTTTCATGAATTTTCTCAGCTTAGTAATTCTATTTCCACATCATGCCATTTTTAAAGTTATAAAACTAATAGCACGAGTTAGAATTTGCTACAAAATATTTAATCACATATTCAAGTTAAAATAATGACAAGCAAAAAAGATACTTGGATGACTTTCATTCACCTATCAGTTGTTACAATAACTGCTCTGATGTCATGAGTCCTCATTAAAGATATCGAAAATAATTGTGTTTCGGAATCGATTGACTGAACTTTTCACATATCATTTCTCCACCATAATTAAACATGATCATTATAATAAAAGTACTCATGCATAATAGTGCTTTTCAGAAGATAAATGAGATAATATAAAACTTAATGACAAATATGTACATGACTTCTTTTCTCAGTGTGTGTGGCAATGTTATATAATTCTCAGTTTACCACAAAGTAGGTATGAACTATTATGTTAGTGCAGTGAAGGACATTCAATATAATAGAAAATACTTTCCTACCAGTTTTAGTAGAATATATTTACGCACGGAAGGTGTTAGGTACATTTTTTTCCACGAGTGACTGATAGAACTTTTGATATGGTTGATTCCATAGATTTTTTGTTATTGAATATGAAGATATATTATCATTCGATGGTGAATAAAACCACAAAGTAAATAGGAGGGAAAACATTTTTACGATCGCCCATTCATCTAAGATTATCTTCCGCTAAAGTTTTCGTCACGGTGTCTTTCGCTGGGTTATCGAACTGAGTCAGGGAAAAGGAGCCACCAATGAGAGATGTGGAGATCTAAGGGGACGGAGGGAACAGTGAGGAAGTCGAGGAAGTTGGGTTCAGCGTTATAAGATATGTATATTACCACATAAAGCAAAGGGTATAAAGTGAGTCTAAGAGTAAGAAATACTTCTAAAAGAGTTATCCGCAATTTCATGCGAAAAGAAAGGAGAGAGAAAACCACAAACCAGATGACTCAAGGGTAAGAAAATACAAATAAAATTCAAGTAAAAATGGAATGAAAAATAATGAATAACGTAATGGTAAAAATGAAAACGCTGAAAAATTACAAATCAAACTTTGTCAGAAAGAAATGAAATTAGAAGATCATAGCTGTGAAGCCAGATAAGTACGGAGGGATCAGTAGATGCAGCTAGCAGGCAAGAGTAATCATGACTCATTCTAAGAAAAACGTAAGACCAAATAGCGCATCAATGAAGGAATTCAATTCAAATATGTAAAGGTGATGTTCACATATGCTGGAAAGGTAAGCTTTAAGTGTCAAATTACTGAAAAGAAGCACATTTTATAGTGTTCTAAGAAACAATTGCTCCTAAGAACGTAAAAATTATCCAGATCAAAAGCAATGATGATATTATTTTATAAGTCGGGTTTAAAAACATAAGCATTCACCCATCCCTTACTTCCTTGCCATTTTCAGTGCATTCAATTTATTATAATTCAATTGTTACTGGAGAAACTCAAAAGATTAAAAACCAATATTTGCAAAACAACTCATATTTTTTTTCAATTTTCCTACAAGATTAAACAGGACATCTGCACGTCTTTTACCTGTCTCGATTTCACAGGTTTCTATGCTAACACATTTTTTACTACTTCTTCGAAAACTAAAAGAGATTTATTAACTAATAATTAATTAAATTGATTAATGTGAACTACAGTTAGGAGTACTTATAGACAACACTGTGGATTAAATAAAGTCGAAAAACACACCAACTTCTAAAGAAGTACTCACAGATTTTACCTCAATTTTACAAATGAGTCACTAAATGCGCAACTTCCAGGAATACATAGAATGTATCATTAGAATAGAGGAACCCTTCCCAAAGATATGAAAAAATTGATATCTTTCAAGGTTTATTTTATACCCATCAACAATCAAACAAGATAGCGCAAACCATGAAACTAGTATTGCCTTGAAATTATATGCACCTAGTTAAAAACATGCACTTCCGTTTTGAAATCACTGAAGACCCAACAGAGGTTTACCCAAATAATTAATCTGATAAAAGGCGGAATCTGAAGTACAATTGACTTTCTAGCTATAACGACACCATTTAACTTGACAAAGAGAAAGAAAAGATCCAGCGTCAAGAGCCATGACACAAACTCGTTCACGATGGGCGCATAAATATGAATGTGACCCTTAAATGCAGGCAAAAAATCAAATCGATTTACTGGTGAGCTTGCCAGACGTATCAGGAGTTAACGGAGAATACAGAAAGCAATATTGTACTCCCACAACGTGGGAAGGTTAAAACTACCAAGAAGAGCATTAGGTCCAAAACTATAAAAGATAAAACGCAAAAAAAACTTGTTTTTCCCTTGATGCGAGGTACAATAAATTTTTAATCGGGGAAGGGAGGCGATGTTATGCGAGCCACCGAAATGAAAACAAACAACTAAAGGATAGAGGATGAAAAAAATAACAAGAAAGGGCATAAAAATCGCGGCGGCTTGATTTACGCCCGTAACGAAAGAGAATAAAGCTCCAAGCGGGACAGATTTATTGGAAGGGAAATCGAGAGGAGAAGCATAACAAATGCCGAAGAGGAGGAGGCCGGAATACGAAATGAGAAAGGAATATGTGCAAACTAACTCTCAGAAGAAAGAATGAAACCGCCAAGTGAAAGGGAATGGAAAGGAGAGAGAGAGAGAGAGAGAGAGAGAAGCAGATGCAGAAGAAACGTGAAGGAAAGAAATGAGAAAACGCAGAGAAGTTACCAATCATATCAAAATTATTTCATTTTCCTTTCTGTAACCCTGAATCTTGCCCTGTAACTTATCAGGGCGACAAAAGAGGACTAAGTAGTAAATAAAGATCATTTCTCGTGAATCTTCCCTCCTTCACAGATCCGACTACATCCACGATAAAAGAGAATAGTCATTCATGTGAAAAGGTGGTTGTAACAAGTATTTCCCTTCCGGTGAGATAGTTCATTCAACCGATTCTTCGCAATTATATAGATCCCTGCTCTTTTCTCCAATATTATGCTCAGAGAGGCAATTCAGTAGTGAAGGTAATGAAATCCAGGAGTCTTGCTCCTGTTATAAGAATGTATCCAAAACATAAAGAATGTAGAAGGAATTAGTATGAATCCAAGCGTATCGAAAATGCATCATCTCCAAAAAATCAAGACGCGCAACCCCTGTAGTTAAGAGGAAGGATGGAGTATGGATCTCCACGATGTAACTACGCTGGTCGGGAGGTCAAATAAAAAGATATACACCAACATATAATTAATTAGGTTTCACCAAAACCTTTCAGTGCTGTTCAAACATCCTCAAATTGCTTTCACGAAGACCTACTCAATTTTCCTAAAATATATCAGACATGTCGTAAATAAAATAGTGGAATGTTTAATTAAGGGAAATTCTTTTCTTTGAATAACTACTAAATATAAATAGCCCCCAATGGCGATGGCTGGAAATATAATATTACGGTTTCCCTTTAGGGGAGTTGTTTGACACCCTTTGATTTCCCGCTATAATTAACCGTCTGAATTAACAACAACAGCCACTCCAGACAGAAAACACCTGTTTTGCGCCTCGATGACTTTCACCTCAAAAGATTTTTCTTGGAAGAACAGAATGTGTTGCGTCCCAAAATCGTCTAAGGGAGCTCAAGCAATCAGCGTTCAGCTTTACTAAACTCTTCAAATTCTAAAAACGCCAGAGAACAAATAAGCGAGACCATTTTTCTTCAAAACTCTGGCACACTTCAGTATTTCCTCTACGCAGACATGGATACAAAATAGACTCACCATAATCAATGATATATACTTGTAACCGCAGTAAACTTAAATAAAAAATAACGACAAAATGAAACAGACGAGCAACAGAGGAAATTGAATATATCTAAAGATCCCCGATAGGGAAATTTAAAATATTTTAAATAAATATTGAGTTAGTATTAAGTAGGATCCGTTAGATATTATCGAATTCAAACGACTATTAAGGATCGAAAATAATTGCAAGTAGAAAGAAAAAAATATTTATTTTTTAAATTGTAGCGTGAAATCATACAATGTATAAAAAATAAATTTCACAATTTTAACCGCGCAAGCTGCATATACATGACGATCATCACACATACAAATGGAAAAAGTTCAGTGTGTGCATTCTGTTGACACAAGAATATTTACATCATACATCTCACTTAGTTTGAAAAGCTCGTTGTGATCGACATGTGCTTCATCAAGGAACCCATTTCTTTCAATTTGGAGTGCAAAAAGGTAACAGTGTTTCCATTAAATAATTCAGTTACAGAAAAATGAGCAATCGATTTTATCAACCACCAAAAAAAGAGATCCGATTTTATTCTATCAACAATCTCCATTAATTATTTTGTAAGAATCTTATTTTTCTGATGGTAAATCAGATGAGAAATAATATTAAGAGATATTTGAAGTCATATCACTAGTATTTCAAATTGTATACTCCAAAATTTTCTCTTGCCAAGTAAAATGTTGAAGCACAAATGTTTAGATCTTTTCTGTACCGAATAATTCTAACAGTTTCTAGGTATGTTTATCCATTAAAATGCACTTAAATAGCCTTAAAAATCATAGATTAATAGTATTACAATCGATAACTCGCTCATATTATGTTTGATTTAACAGAATATAATATAATAAATGAGCAATGAAACTCGCCAAGTCAAGAGTTTCTAAAATCCAATAATTATATTTATGATTACTCAGCCGACGAATCCGACCAAATGAATTTTCTTAACTCTGATAATCTAATGATTACGTAGGAATAACCTTAATTATTTAAAAAAATTACATTTTGGAAAATTGCTATTAGTTCTCTTTACATTATGAATCCTGTACACGATCATATAGAAAAATATCTTTCACAGTTCAAATAAAAAGTTTTTTCAGACAGTCATATAGCCGCGAGATTAAAATGTTGAAGGGAGAATGCCATCGAAAATGTTCCCGAGTATATGAAGCGCAACAGAAATACAGTACAGTACAATACCTGTACAATATTTCAAATCAACAACATTTCAATTTTCCACAATTAATTAATTAATTACTGTAATTGAGCGCCATTTTTGTTTGACATAAAATAATTTACTTTGTCACATGCATTCGACTACAAGCTATTTAGAAATGGAGCTTCAATTGAGAAAATCTAATCATTTTGCTCCAAGTCTAAGAAACTGCCAGAATGCCATATTTTTGTCACTAAATGGTCTTCCCACAGCCACCGGAGTCCTCCTTGAAGGCCCTTGTGGATCAAACATGCTTCCCATCAAAGATTTCAGGCGGGCGAGCAGTAGCCACTTGCTTCCAGGTTCCACGTCTCCTTCAATCAAACAGACTAAACCTGAGAGCCATAGGAGGGGGTAAAGGAATTGGAATCTTGCCGGGAGAAGACTAAGACGAAGGATGAGACTGAATACCTACTGGGGACGAGGCTACTCAGGGAGGCGAATTGAAATTCCTTCCGAGTGTACCTGTTGAAAACGCGATTTAGCCCCACCCGACGGTATGAGCCGAGTCCCTGTGTTGGGTGAGCGGGAGAGGAGAAGAGAAAAGGGAAGTGAGATTGAGGGGGCGAGAGAGGTCGCCCGAGGGTGCGAAGCTGGAGAGGTAGTGATGGCGGCAGACAACGGGGAGTGCACAGTGAGGAAACAGGAATAAACGCTTAAAAATTGAATGTGATTTGAATTAATGCATACATTGCCCACATCCTCACTTCAACCTACACACAACCACCCGCAAATGGGTGGGACGAGGCCATCGATCGCTTACGGCTGAAACGGTTTGGCTAGTCATCCACACGTAAACACTTTGCCAGTCATTGTGAATCCTGAACATATGTATACAAGCCAATCTCTTCTTCGTTGAAAAAAATCTGAATCGCAGATTAGATAAAAAAACAAGGAAGCATGCATGGGAGCATTCTGGTGGAGTTTGAATCAGATCGAAGGAAGCCTGGGATCTGGGATATCAAATGGACGGGCAACAAGATGCCCATTTAATTATCTTGAGAAACTGGAGGAATTCTTAACCAAGTACTGTATTAATTAACCAACAATAAAGTTACTTCACCTAATTTGAGATGTGCCTTATTACGCTGGTTCTAAGAATTGAAAGTGCATACGGAAAAATACATAAATATCTAGTGGAAGCAATTTATATGCAACGTGTTGGGCAATATTTGTTAAACTATTTGTGTGTTAACGTTTCACACGTTTTCAACGGCCTCCAGTCCCAGGTCAGGGTGAACTGTTTTCATGTCTAGATGAAGTATCAGATAATTAGTACGACGGCTACTTCACCTTCTCGCCTTTTCTTCCTTCCAGCAATCAATGACGAGTACTTTCTTAAATACCATCATAAGTAACTAGAATAAGGTAACCCAAACATTCTCAAAAGCACTGGTATGCATTAAATTAAACACTGGTCTCTTATGTCAAAAACCGCTACCTCAATGGAAACCGTTGGGAAGATAAACTGTTCAAAAATGTTATTTTGAGAAGAGTATCTGTTCTATTTTCCATGAACTTACTATATCCCAGCATTCCTGAATAAAATGCTTTCTTTCAGGCATATTTGTCGGAATGTAGTAAACTTTTACGATTACTATTTGATACTGAGAAAATAAACTCCTGTTGGTTTGTTCACAGCTCAACCAATAAAGATTGTACAGCCTCAAAAACATGGTCGTGAAGTATTAAATCTTTATGTGGAAGTGCAAAGGTTATTTTTTTACCCCATCAAAGCTTCAGAAGATAATGCGGTGGTAGCTAAAAAGGTTCTCCAAATCATCACTAGATGTCAGCGCTAGTGCAACGTGTATCCTGCTAAGTAACAGGTACACACGTTACGCGCCAATGCTATGGGAAGAGAATACCGACTGAAAGTTTGCGAAGTAGCTAATGCTTAATGGATGTCATCTAAACGGGTATATAAAATTTTAAAATTGGAATTGGATATGATAAAATTATCTGCTAGATGGCTACCGCAACGCAGTATCACAAATGCATCAGAATGGAAACTTCCGAATATGTTTCACCAATTTTAAAAGAAACCAACAAGATATACTGCGACGGTTTGTGACCATAGAAGAAACTTGGGTCCGCTACTATAATTCGGAGTCAAACTAGTGGGAATACTTTGATTCGCCACAACCAAAGAAAGCAAAGGCAATATGGTCGGCCGGAAAGAGGATGGCTTTATTTTTCTGGGGTACGAAAAGGCCTCTGCTGATAGATTATTTTTTTACCAGTCAAAATATTATTGCATAATGCTACGCTGACCTCCTGGACCAACTACAGCAAAAGATACGAGGGTAATCCTAAAGTACCACCCCAACAAAGAAAACACAAAATTTTGGAAAAATACGTATTTATTTTCAACATAATCTCCTTTCAGTTCTATACACTTTTCTCATTGATTTTAAATAAGTTCGATACCATTTTTGTAATAAGAATTGTCTTCCTCCTCAAAATAGCAATATTTTTCTAACAAATACCCCCATCTCTAGGTCTGGCCGGTTACTTACGGAACCACGCTCATAAACGAAAAAAGGTCAGTTTTATCAAGACCGATAGTCACTTATCCACCTTATTTGGGTCCAACAAATTTCCGTCTCTTCTCCAGGTTCAAAATGTTCCTGGATAAATGTAGATTATCTTAAAACAAAGAACTAACAGCGGAAGTAAACGGGTATTTTGCAGGCTTGAAGGATTTAATTTTGGAGACAAAATGAAAGCATTGAAACATCACTGGATCAAGTACAGTAATGCACAGGGAGATTAAAATGGGAACTTAAAAAAAGTTTCACTGAGGTAAGTAGTTTATTTCTGTCCCATCCTATGATTTTTTTCTAAGTACCTTCTTATTTGTGATTGAACAGAATTCTGAGCACCCGCAGTCACATCTAAATTCATTATTGGATTAAATTATTTATTACCTGATTCAATTAACGTTTATGTTTAAGACCTTAAATACATTTATCAAACAAATATTCAAATATTAGTGATTAGAATCGTTCATTAGATAAATTAGCAAAATCCGAGAAATCGGCTTCGAAGGTCATGAAATCCTTGAAAAGAAAAAGTAGCTGTACAGAAGACACTGAATATGAAAAAATTAGAGTAGGAACCTGAAAATTTATGTCATCTCAGAAAACAAAAATATTAGAAAATACTACCTTGATCAAAGAGTTCCCGGAATTTATTCATAAAATTAAAAAAACAAGTTTATTCATCTAAATATATATTGTCCCCTTCAAAGTAATCCCCATCGACTGCAACACACTTATGCCAGCGCTTGATCCAATCCTCGAAACATTTTTTATATTCGGTTTTCGGTATGTCCATCAGTGCTTCCTGCGATTTTTCCATTACTTCCTCTCGGCTGCTAAAACGCGTTCCCCGTAATGGTTTTTTAACTCGATTGAACAGAAAAAAGTCACAGGGAGCCAAATCAGGTGAATTCGGTGGCTGTTGGATGGTATTTGTTGCATTTTTCGTCAAAAAATTACGAATAATGATAGCACTATGCGACGGTCTCGACGCACTGTGCGACGATTTCTGGTCTCTTTCGGCGAATTGCTTCACGCAAACGTCTCATAACGCCCAAATAATACTCTTTGTTTACTGTCTGGCCTTCTGGCAAAAATTCATGATGCACTACACCGTTGTAATCCATGAAAACCGTCAGCATTGCCTTCTTTTTTGACTGAAAACGACGTGGTTTTTTTGGTCTCGGCTCATTTGGTGAACGCCATTCACTTGCCTGATGTCTGGATTGCGTGTCGTACTCATAAACCCACGTCTCGTCTCCAGTAATGATCCTTTTGATGAATGTGGGATCGGATTCAGCCTCGCAAATCATGTCTTTTGCGACGTCAACACGGTCTCTTTTTTGCATGAAGTTGAGGTCTTTTGGCACCAACTTTGCTGCTACACGACGGAAACCCAAATCATTAACCACAATGTCTTGGGCGGATCCATAGGCAATGTTCAAGTCCTCCGCTATTTCTCTGATGGTTAATTTGCGGTTATTGACCAACATTTCTTTTACTTTATCAATTTTTTCACCGACTTTCGATGTCGATGGTCTGCCACTGCGTTCATCATCTTCGATTGACTCACGACCACTTCTGAACCGCTCGTGCCACTGGTAAACGACCGTTTTTTTAGAGAATCGTTGCCGAAACACTTTTCCAACATTTCCAACGTCCGTGCGCCACTAAATCCGTTTTTTACGCAAAATTTAATTGTTTTCAAAGTTCGTTGTTGCACATTTAAATCCATTTCTGCAATTGTAAAAAAATCGCCAACACACACAGAGATAGATGTACTCTTGGCTACGTAACTTTTGCAAATGTCAAGTTATGACACTAAGATTTAAAGGGAATATCAACAACAGATGTACCAATTTAACAAAAAAACAGAACTCAAATCGGAACGATGGGAGCGCCACACGGTTGTTATTCCGGGAACTTTATGTTCAAGGTAGTATAAAGCAAACGATTCTGATAGGAAATATAGATATTTTAGGTCTGTGCAAGGTGAGTTGTAATGATAGCGGGAATAACTGGAGTAATAGTCAGAAAATAACATAGAGTGGAGGGGTAAGACGAATTGTAATTAACATAGAGCAAGCATAATATACTATAGCATGAAAGGAAAACAAATAATGGAGATGGTGTGTGAGGAGAGGGGTTTGTTGAGAGAAATCCTATGGAGGCAGGAAAAATGGATGAAAGGCGTATTGAGCGGTAGTGGAATGTTGAAGAAGATAATAGAGGGGAGAATGTTGGGCAAGCGAGGAAAGGGCAGGAACAGGATAGGGATGTTGGACGGGGTGAAGGGAGGAAAGAAGTACACAGAGATGAAGAGGGACCTGATATAGATTAGTCTGCTGGATTGGGTTTTGTTTGGAGTTAAAAAATGTTTATTTGATAGTTGTGTCCATCCAGAAACCTACCTTAACCGGTAGATTACCTATTAATAATTATAGCATATAATATAACTAGTAGAAATAAAAGCAGAACTGACGAAATTGGTCATTATTCCCATATAAATGCCACCAAGCAATCATAAGGTGGAAAAGTCAATAGGGTATGTGATAAGTTAGAGGACATAAATGCGATGTTCCAGGAGGGAAACACTTGAATGTGAAGAGGGAATCGAAGATAGACGAAGGTAGATAGGTTGTGAACTACGGTTTAGGGATTAGTGGATAACGGTTTAGGATATACACGTAAATGAGCTTAAAATCTAATATTATATATGGTTTAATTATGCATTTAAACTATGCAAGTCACGCAGCAGAGAAATTAACCTGCAGGTAAGTCAATAATTATTCAAATAAATGAATATCACGATCCATTAATGACACAAAATGAGACTATATTAGCCACTAGATAAAACTTTTTAGTCACATGAGTGTCTACGTTATTCCATTATGAGTAAGCATTTTTAAAATCAATTAAAGTAAACAAGCTGAATACACACTTATATACAATACCTATTCATTGACGAAGATTAATACCAAAAAATACTAAATAGCTGGTCCGGTGTCTCACTCTAGGTTTCACTCTGCTCCTCGGGGCAAAAATGCGGTGTTCCTGAGAGCTTACTAAATGTAAATTCGACAAAAGAGGTGGGGAAAGAGGTCTTGTATGAAGAAGTATGAACATACATAAGGGTGAGGCAACATAACTTTCTTTTTCTTTAAGGAAAACCCCTTTAAAAAAGGATGTTATTTTGCCTCGCCCGAAACGTAATCCATAAGCAACTGCAATTCTAGCATGCTTGTAATCGGTCAACGCCTAAAATGCCTACTACGCCGCGTTACAAATGTAGCTCGCCGGCTAGCGTAACGTCTAGGATATGTCTATATTATTTTTCAGTCTAATAATTTTAAATATTTTTGCATTTAGTAAAAAAACTAAGCACATTTTGAATGATATAGCGAAACATCAAGCTATGTAATTTTTTCATTGTCAAAAATAAATTATTCATTTTATTTATTAAGTATACACAAAGTTATCAGCCCGAAGTTCCGTTTCATAGGTGATGGTAGAGGTCACGCACCCAGATGTGTGAGTTCTCATCCCGACGGCGTTTGAAATTCACACACCAGGGTAGGGGAGCCAGTTCCTTTCTCTTTTACGGTTATATTTTCCCATGAAGTTCTAGCACCCTAATGCTCACACAGTTTGAGCGGAACTGAGAGGATAGCCTAGGAATCGAACCCGGGCGCTCCGGTCCCTGAAATACAGTATCATCCTCCTATACACACCAACCCATATGTATAAAAACATATTTAACTTTTTTGAGCATATATCTCGAAATGATTCCATATTTCATGATTTTGCTTACCACGCCATGAATGGACTGAAAATTTTTCCCCTATCCGGCATTTAAGAAACGATTTCCATAAAGGCTAAGTGAAGGCATAATTATTATTAGAATGGCCAATTTGAATTCATAACTAAATCCAGGCAAAAGTTAGTAAATGAAGCTCCATGGATTATCCATACAATTATTCACATTTAAACTGGACTTACATCTCTCCTTTTTCCGCCTTCTATCCCTAATGTTTAAACCATATACAGTCAAAATTTGAAATAATACCGCGGGCCCAGTTGTTTAGTTGAAAACTTGAATTATCTAACCACATTCTGTCTTCATTCCATTTGAAGGAAAATGTCCATAGAAGACGCATTTTCATCAGAGAGTCAACGAGCATTATATCCAAATCACACTGAACGAGATCGGGGAGATATCGATTCCAAAGTTGCACCGTCTTTGAGAAAAGATTAGCGACTCTGATTGAGGTTGAAGGAAGAGAAAGGATTAGAACGCTGGCAACGGGAAGGAACGCGGTCAGGGGGCACGGGAATGCGGCGAAGGAGTTCCCGAGGGAAGCAGGACGCGCCAGCACTTACCCGTTAACACGTATCTCTTTCCGACATCAATTTTTAAGTTTCCCTCTCCCATCTCATTTATATTTTACCAGTCTTAGATTTCATTTGTCCGCAACTGGTGGCAAAAAAAAGAAAAAATAAAAATGAGGGAAATGAGGAGGAGAGGTTGGCAAAAAGGATCAGGGGAATGTGGAAGAGCACGGGCGAGAAACGGTGGAAGGTGCAAATGTAGAGAGCGCTTCTGGTGACGATTGTCGAACGAACGATGAAAGAAGAAGAATACTTAAACGAACGACGAATACAGCTCTTTGCTAATTAAATGTGTGCTTGCTCTTTAGGAATACGAATTATTTTATGACCACAATATCCTCAATTATGTCCGAGCACCATTAAATTGATTAACACTGCAAAAATCCCCAAGTAAAACATGAAAATATCATTAATTATGATCGGGGACAGCTTCACAACGGGAGGAGGAAGGATGAGAAAACGAAGGAAATAAATGCGTTGAATTTAATCACAAAAAAAATTCTCTTTCTTAGGACCTACATTCAAAGAACTTAAATTCATTTTTCCACTTCTTATTAACTATTTAGAATTACTGCTTTAAAACCTCATCACAGGCGATATAATTGATGGATCTTTAAACTTAAGACAAACATTTAGCACACTACATTCATAACTACTACTTCATCCGATCGGAATCATAATGTAATTTAACGAGATGATAGATTGAAAATGTGTGCAGTGCTCTATTGCTTCAGTTGTAATTTAACTTATACCGACAAATGTTAATCCATCGTGTGTACACTATATACGAGTATATATATATAAGAACCATATATGGTTATTTTTCCATAGTGAACATGTCTTTATATATACTTATCGTATATCGTATATATAATTTACATATATTCTCGTATCTACATATATATATATATATATATATGAAATATGAAATGAATATGAATGAATATATAATATGTAATGTTCGTTTCAAGAAGATAAGGCAAGGGCGGCGGGTTAGGAAATGGAATTTAGAAGCAGTAAATGGATTAACGAGGAAGGAGTATCAGCAGGCTGTAGAGAAAATGATGGATGACGGTAAAGAAGTGAGTACTATCGAAGAAAAATGGGAATGTATCAAGAAAGGGATATTGGAAGCCGCTAAAGACACTATAGGAACCGTTAACGGGAAAAGGATAAGGAAACCATGGGTAACGGATGAGATGATTGCAAAGATGGATGAGAGAAGAAGATGGAAAAATGTAAACACAGAGTTAGGCCAAATGAAGTACAAAGAGTTAAACAATAAATTGAGAAGGGCCACAAATAAAGGAAAAGAAGAATGGTGGAAAACGCAATGCGAGGATATGGAAAGTTTACAGAAGAAGGGTGAAATTGGTGCTCTATACAGCAAGGTTAAGTTATTATCGGGAGGTAAGAAGGCAAGATCCGTGCTAACAGTTAAAGATAAATGGGGTAAGATAATAGTTGAACCAGGAAAAATCCAAGAGAGATGGAAGGAATATATAGAAACACTGTATGGTAAAGAACTTAGGCCGACAAGGTTAGACATAGAAAAGGAACATGACGTAGAAGAAGACAGCTTAGGTCCAGGCATACTCGACGATGAAATAGAAACGGCATTAAAGGAGATGAAAGCAAATAAGGCTGTGGGGGTGGACAATATTCCTGTAGAAATGTTGAAATGGTTAGGGAAAGGTGGGAAGAAGGCCATATATGGACTGATTCGTAGTATCTATGAATATACTATTTTATATAGTTAAGACAAGAGTCTTGTCTTAACATCCCTACTCAACGTCCCCGTCATCAACTCCCTCCTCCTTGAGAAAGCCTCCTTGCCTTCTCCTTACGTCCCTACCACTTTGACCGTATTGGTCCAAAACACTTCCGAGATATGTAAACTGTTCTACCTGCTCTATTTTTTCCCCGCCTATTTAGTATTTAGTTTAGCCTTTTTCTTTCTGGAAAATCGAATAACCTTTGTTTTATTAATATTGATTCTCATCCCATATTTATCGCACCGAACCTCCAATTCACTCAACAATGCTTGCAACCCCTTGGCTGACTGAGCAACTAATGCTTGGTCATCAGCAAACCTAACCGATTTTACGAATTCCCCTCCGACTTTCATTCCTACCTCCAGTTCTTCCCATAATCATTTCTTCTACATATACGTTGAACAGCACCGGTGACAATGGGCAACCCTGCCTTACACCTCTTCCTAACACTGCCCATCCGGACTCTCCGTTCCCCACTCGCACCTGAGCAGTCTGAGACATGTACAGGTTGCGGATCAGTCTCCTGTCCCTCCAATCCATTCCTATTTTCTGCAATACACGCATCAATTTTTCCCAATTCACTCTATCAAACGCTTTTTCGAAATCTACAAAACAGGCAAAAACGTCCTGATTGTATTCTATATTCCTCTCGACTAGTGATCTCATTACTGCAATGGCATCACGCGTACCTCTTCCTTTCCTGAACCCAAACTGATCATCCCCTAAGTAATCATTTGCCTTACTCTCTATCCTTTTGTTGATGATCCTGAGAATAACTTTAGCTGCGTGGGATATCAAACTTATTGTTCTGTAATCCTCACATGACGAAGCCTTTGCCTTTTTTGGAATAGGAACTAACACCGACCTCACAAAATCTTCCGGCCAGATTCCTTCCTTATGATTATTTATTAGATATAAAGTATATAAATATAAAAACTCTGATATGGAGCGTAGCTATGTACGGCGCGAAAACGTGGTCACTGAAGCAGGAGGATAGACGTAGATTGGAGGCTTTTGAAATGTGGGTGTGGAGAAGAATGGAGAAGGTGAAATGGACCGAAAGGAAAACAAATGTGGAAGTACTAGAAATGGTAGGGGAGGAGAGGGGTTTGTTGAGAGAAATCCTATGGAGGCAGGAAAAATGGATCCATTTCTATCCATTCGAATGAATAATCACTGCTACTCCTGTAATTCCGTCTCACTCTCTTCTCTTCCTATTCTTTCACACAACCAGTCATCCGACGAATGTTTTACCCTATCAATTTCAGAATCTTTACCCGATTCAGCCACCAAGATAGAGGTTAGAACTCACGTATTCTCATATATCCTAGCTTTCCGATCCTTTAAAATTCCCACCGTTAACCGCCATCTTTAATTCCCCTTCCAGCATTTCCTGCACCTTCCCTCCCTTTTTTCCCTCCCCGTACACCATTCTTCGCATATATATATATATATATATATATATATATATATATATATATATATATATATATATGCGGGTCGCGGTGGTCTAGCGGGTAGAGCGTTAGACTGCTGACCGGAGGGTCCCGGGTTCGATTCCCGGGCAAGGCACTTTGGGCACCTGCAGCTCCACCCAAGCTAGTTGATTTTTCGGGTACCAGATCTTCCTGGGAAACCATAACCGGCACAGGGAAAGGAACTGGCCCCCCTACCCTGATGTGTGAATATTCACACGCCGTCGGGCTTGGTACATGGGTGAGCTCTACCATCACCTACTAAACCGACCTTCGGGTTGATTACTGTGTTTATGGTATATATATATATATATATATATATATATATATATATATATATATATATATATATATATATATATATATATATGTATATATAGATGATTTCTTCGAAGTAACACGGAAGTGTTGAATAAAAAACTTAGACAGTAACACACATCACGAGAACACATAAAAAGAACACTCACAATAATATCTTGATAATTTCGACGGACTCGAACTCCGTCTTCTTCGGAAGATAAGATATGAGTCATATCTTATCTTCCGTAGAAGACGGAGTACGAGTCCGTCGAAATTATGAAGATATTATTGTGAGTGTTCTTTTTATGTGTTCTCGCGATGTGTGTTACTGTCTAAGTTTTATATAAAGAAATATATACACATATATATATTAAGGAGTGTTCATTATGAAAAAATAACTATATTTTGTTCATTACAAAACTTAATAGTGTTTTTTATTTTCAGAAATATTCAGGAATCTTTTAAAACAATTAAATTCCAGTTATGTTTTCTGAAATACCGCTTTCAGGGGCCAACGGAAAAAAGTAAACAAGCTATACAAGAGGCATACCGAGTGTTTTGCTAATTAAAGCACGATTTTAATTGGACGTGGAAATTTTTCGAACACCATCATACTTCAACGCCATCATGTATAACGCCAATATAAATGCCGCGATGCCACCCAGTAAACCTAACCCTACTTCCTATTCCCATCTCACCTTGTTCTTTTAGAAATCCCCCTTGAGCCAAAATTATCTTGCTTGAATTATCAATGATAAAAAGATAACAAATAATTAAAAAAATTGAAATAAAGAGAATAAAACTGTCGACTGTCAACAAATTGTAGAAAACACGTCGTAGCAGAGCAAATATTACTACTTCTTTTAATTAAAACTCTTTTAAGATGGATTTTCCTAGGAACAAAAGCAGACGGGCATAAGCTCTAGTTTTCTGTTGGCATACAAAATATTTCATATATGATGTTCCAATCAGATAGCTATAAGAAGTAAGGCAAAAACGTCTATAAAATCATTCATTAAATGTTCTTAAATTCATTTCTTTTAGTTTCCTAAAGCATTAAGTTTCATTACATATTAGTTGATAAACACATGAACATTAACTAAAAAAATTGTATAAGCATAATCGCATTATCTCTCTGACTTTATGGTTTCATGCTCTCAAAAAATATAAGTCCTTCATTTACAGGCGTAATATAATTGTACTGTAATTGATGTCTGTTTCAATTGTCAGTATCACAACACCCTGAATTGGTTTGAAGGCTTATCATGCAGCATTTTATTGAGTAAATAACTAGATACTTTGCTATTTGGAGAATTTATGTATTTTGTCAGGTAATTTCAATAAATGAGCGAAAAAATGTAACAATCCTAGGTAAAATTTCAACACTTTGAAATGATAACAGCCGCAGGTAAAATGGTCAATAGCCTATTTCAAAAGAAAATAAACTAAACAATGTACATGAATCGTCATTAATTAAAAAAATAAAATGAGCAATCATTATTCCGCAGCAACTGTAAAGTATAGAGAAATTCATTTCACATTTCATACTCTGCTTTATAATTTCTTATTCAATGCATATTCTAATCATGACCTTTTTAAACCGCTTTTCAGGTTGCCCCTATTTTTCCTTAATATTTCATACTAAAGGTTGTTCTCCATATTATCACTTTTTGTCCCAAATAATTCCCTAAAAGGAAAGACAGCGGAACAGGATATAATGTAAGAAGAATCTTATCCGACATAAAGAGGAAAGACGAAGTGAGATGAGACATAAATTAGATGTCATAGCAGATCTGTAGACGCTTTCGGGAGAGACCATATTCCTAATCAAGATTCATTGACGGCGTAAGGCATACGCCGTGCGACAGCACAGAATTTTACGGTTTAAGAAAATTTTTACGAAGATTTTACGATTTACAGCATTTTACGGTTCACGAACAGAAAATGCAAAATAAGGGCCGAGGAAGCTCACAATGAAAAATATCAAGAAATTATTGCTACAACTTTAAGTTAGTCATTATAATGAACGGAGCGTTTTAAATATTCCATGAAACAAGATCGTACCCCTGAGCGATTATTAAATAGAAACAGAATTTTAGTTTACACATTTTAAAACTAAGAAAAAATTTTCAACGAATTTAAAACACAAGAATAAAATGATCAAATAATATATTCATGATTTCCGAAAGAAAAATTCCAACTTAAATTCCCAAAAGACGCACATCAATTTATAGTAAAAACTTCAATCGTTAAACATAAATTAATCAGCTTAAGATTAAGCGTTTACGTCCAATAGTCTCCTGACAGCTATTATATCCATAGTAGCGGCAAAGATCTGGAAACCATTATCATCGCATTAAGAGGGTTTCAGTTACGACTTAAGTCTTACATTCTTACCGCTAACTCCACAACGTTTCAGTTAGTAACCACCAGAATGGTTGTCACACAAACGGCATCCTCGCAAAATGTTATAAGTAGTTCAACGTCCAAAATCTCTCTAAATACCACAAGCGGACCCTAGAATTCAATTTCGTCACTTTTTAGTGCCTAAAATTTTACTTTTCAACATCCAAGTAGGAATACTTTTGAAATATCATAATAAAATATGAATGTTATTAAATAAGCAAAAATATTAACGTAGTTATCAATCCAAAGGCTGGTTTCACAGGTGATGGTAGAGTGTACCATTATATATACGCCTGTGTGAACGTATACGTAGATACATATCATGACATACAAACGTCATTTCTTAAAAATAATCTTTTATAAAGTAAGTAAAGCTTCATGCATCGAATGTAATGCAATGTTGAATATTAAGTTCTTTTGGAACTCTAAATCGACAGAGTCCTTCTGAAAAAGGTAAGGAGCCACACACACCTGAGAATTAACCGGGAACGCAACAAATTGAAGTGAATATTCGATTAAACTGTTGTTTCAATTAATTAATACAGTCTCGCTGGGGCAGTCCGCAAGGAGGAATTTTTTCCCCGGTGGACTTGAAATACGAGGAGCTTTAAAAACTATACGCATCGTCAACATTTATGGAGCGCAATTATTCATTTTCCGCCTCTGCCTTCGATTGAATTCACCCTTTTATTCAGGTAGAATACTTCATAATTGAAAATTACCGAGGGATTAATTGAAGAGAATCGCCAAATTGCTCCATGAATTAAACGGTTAACTGTTAAAAAATACTTTAATCTGATTTGGAAAATGAAGAATTCTTCATGAATGTTAAAACGAACGGGTTTAATTACAATTTGCAGAGCCATTAGTATTACAAATTGCTTTTATCGTTTAACGGAAACTAATCTCGAGTAAAAGGGAGACTTGATACGGATCAATCGATTTCTTAATTTAATTATAAAATAAATAATGCTAGTCCATTGCAGTATCAACGTTACATACCGATCTGGTTTATTCCGAGTATTATTACTAAAATTACAGTAATCGTTGCGGCGCACTTCATTAGCCGTTTAAAAAGTCAATAAAAAAAAACCGATTCAACGACAACACTACAATTGGCGGCCAACCACTCTAAAATCATCGGTTCATATTGGAACATGAGGGGACCATCGGTCATTTGAATTCCGTTTCTATCAGCTCAGAAAGATTTACAATTCCTTATACGACTTATTTATTTATTTAGTATAGTGTTTTTAACGTGACACCAACACTAAATGGCCGCCCCACTGGGGTCAGACGCCTTTGCAGCCGGCTCACTGAGGAACAGACGCTCCGTGGACTACCTTTCGTCTGGCTCCTAACCTTCGACCTATCTGGCATGGGTGACCCTACCAGGAGCAATATTATTACTCCCGCCACCAGAGCTCTAAGGGTCATCGGAACACACAAGCCCTTCCACCACGACAAGTTTGTAGGCCATGGGAGGGATATATGTGTGTGTATATATATATATATATATATATATATATATATACACACACACACACATCATTATGTATGTTTGATGGCTTCACATTTAAATATTTCAATATTTCTTAAATAATGGACCTCACGCATTTAAAGGTTTAAAACAAACTTCCGTGATCACGGAAAATGTTCTAGTCTATCCTTCACTTTTAACATACAATGCATACGTACGGTACGGTACAGTCATGCTATTTCTAAGAGAGCATTTCTAAGAGGAATATGACAGCTGAATAGCAACAAGTAAAAATACTGGAAGATTATGAAAAAGGAATAAAATCTACTATTTTTGCCGGCCCCGGTGGCGGCGGGGTAATGTCCTCGTCTGCCAATCCAAGGGTAGCGGGTGCGATTCCCGTCTGGGTCGGTTTTACTCCACCTAGGGTTTGGATATCCGTATCATGTCCCTTGTTATCACTTTTAATAGTCCAACGTAAAAGGCAAAAAAATGCTCTTTTCGGGCTCTGGATAATCATATGAAAACTACACTAGAGAATATTTTCTTGGAATTTGGGGGGAGTTAAAGAGTATATTATATCAACAATACAAGAAAAGACAAGAAACTAAATAAAAATGAGAAACACTAAAAACCCAGCTAAGTTTATCAAATAACTGCTATAGTGGAGTTCCATTTGGGCACGTGATTCTTGAGAATTCTTAGTAAACGGTCTCCTGATGAAACGCTCACGAAATCATGAGACGTGCGAGTAAATAAGCATCATTAAGCAGTTTATTAACACTTCACGAAACACACTAGAAAAAAAATGTATGTAGGAGGGAATGACTCTTTCCCCCGATTTAAACTGACTTTCCGGACTACTTTAGTGGAGATTAAATTGTTGATTATGAATTTTACTGAAGGTTCTTAGTGAGAACACTTATGTTTGAAAATGTAACGCACCTAGCTGTATTCTAACGAACCACTTATATGCCACCAAGGCAAACATAATATTATGTTAGAAAATAAAAAATTGGGTACCTATGTGCACTCCAAAGTTACAAAAATACGTGTCCTTAATATGTGATAGAGATAAAACTCTCCTATTTCTTTTCTATTATATTTTTACCTAGATATTTTTGAAAGCCTACTACGAAAAAAGAGTGCGATTCCCTTCAAAAATAAGGAATAATTTTTCAGCAAAGCAAAGACAAACTTCTGGGATTGTCTTCGAATAAAGGGAACAGAAGCAATGTGCTCGAGAGATGTGTTGGGAAGAAGAATTTATAGACGCGGGGAACAGCCGTGCTCAGCGCTAAGTGCACACACATAAAAATATATTTGCGTGTTTAAGAGAAAACTATGAGGGATTATTTTTCCTTTATTTGCCTCCAAGGTGACTCACTGCGCATAACTACGGTGATAAATTAATAAAAGAGCTACTTTTACGCTGTTTTTCTCAAATGAAGCTAAAAAAAATATCTGTACCGAGCGATAATTACCAAAAATTGTCAAGGTTTTTAATGAATGTCTGGAAGACATGGGAGTGTTTAAGTTTTTCAATAAGAGTTTCATTTCACACACTGTTAAGTAAATGTGTTCCGTAATGCATGTTGAGACGAAAACGTAACCCTCTCAGAACTGTGCTTTAATAGCATATCCTGTTTAGTCTCTGTGATGTAATCATACACAAGATAATTTTAATTTAAAAAATTTTAATTTGTATATTTCAGGTAAATTATCACGAGCCTTAACACCTATTAAAATCAAATCCAAAATGTTCACCTATAAAGTTAGTGTTCATGATACAAGACCTCTTAAAAATGAAATGGTTGAAAATTCAGCATTACAATGTTGGTCTAAAACCCTTTTAGTTTAACAATTTATGTTCATCAGAAATTACTATTTACTTTTTAATTAATATTCCACGAATTATATTTTTGAATCCAACCGATTGCATTTCACCATTTTGCTTTGGCTATAATATGTTTGCTAAATATTCCGGTCGGTTATAAAATGAATTTATACAGTCTAAGACTTTTCTCAATTTTTCTTACTAGTCTATAAATACTGCGCTTATGTTAGTTGATACTTTTTAATACTACATGGACACTTAAAAGTACTTCAATTTTAATTTTCAAATTTTATTCAAAAAATATTTAACAAACTTCACGCTTCTATATGAATATAAACCTTAATCAATAAGTAAAAATAAAACTATAGGGGACTTTTTAAATTAACTTTAGGGGTATGGGCCGTAAGTTGCTCAGAATATCGATGTAATATTAACTCTGTGTCGAATCTTATGCAACATTATCCTTAGAGCTTATAAATATTTTTATATTTAAAAAATTAACTATTGTTTTAGGTGTAACTTTACCTTAACGCTGTCTACTGGACCAATGCAAGACACTTGTAGACAACTTGAGTAGTTTCAAAGAATTATATACACATACATGTGCATGTAGAACGTGGTTAAATACAGTAAGTGAACGTGCATTACACTACATCTGCGTGTAGGCAAATAATAATTACTCTCCGAATCTCCTTATTGGCCATCTCTACACTTTTTCAATTCCACATTTCCACGCCAAAACTACTGTCAGATAATTTTGAAACCTTTTATTAAAAATGCGACTATGGGAAGTATCTTTTCGAGTTCATCAAATAATCCACTCTTCATTAGATAGAAACAATTAACCCAAATCGACCATATTATATTCATTTGGCAAATCAAAAAAAATTATTCAACTTGAGAAAAATGATTGAAAATATAAATAATTGTAATTGTCAGTTGCCTTGTTGCAATAATCGACTGAACTATGAATTTCATTTTCGCATCGTTGCTTTTTTCCTAGAATTTATTAAGTCATCACTTTGGGTGAAGACGATACGTAATATTTATGGTAAATTTTAATATTTCCACTCCAAGCATCAAAATTCTCTACTGCAGATTAGAAATTTTCCAAAGCTAGGTTTTTAAGACATTTGTAATGGAATACCATGGGAAACCTATTGTTTTTGCCAAACTCTGAGAATCCCAAATTCTCCAATAATCAATAATTAGCGGTAGAGCGCATTGTATTCAATTACTAGATGGGCGATAACCGAACTCTTTCCGTCCCAATTTCATTGCTTTAATTCATACAGCACGTAAGGGATTTCATTAAACAGAGATTATGGTCGAATTAATAAAAAAACGGTGAGAACATTTATTTTTATGTGTTTTCGATATTTTTATCAAGCGTGTTAACCAAAGTTATCGAGTGAGGCGCTTTTAAATATTGATGATTATGAGACTGAGCTTCCATTTCCGATATATTTGCTTCCTGACGAGCACGTCCGGCCCACCTCCATGGCATGAACTCCGGCCCATAACTCCCAGAAGTCCCGGCGTCGGTACGGCTGGAACGGGCTGGAGGCACTCCATCGCACGGTCATGCCATTGCTTTCTTACCCCCGCTTATTTCTCCGGATAACCAAGCCAGCAGTCAACCTGACATCGACAAGGGGAGCCGAGTAGGGGGTAGAATAGCCCCCGGGTGGTCTAAGGGAATTTGGAATTCACCCCCCACGGACAAACAGCGTGAGCATGCATTTGCCGTTCGGTCAAAATCCCCCACTCCCCTGCCCAACAACCCCTCCCTAAGGCCACACATTCCTAGCTCGCTAACTGCCCTCTCCAAATCCCTTTCCGTGTCCTTCCATAACCAATTCCCGCCAATACACGTTTCGCCGATCTAACCCGTATCGGAGGAGCCCTTCTCCTGATGACCGCACTCAGCCCTTGCCCTTTCCTAGCCATGGGGATCCCCTCGGTCCTCCTCCAGAACGCTGTACCGAGGAGAATCGGAGTAAGGTCCTCGACATTCTACGTGGGCGGAGAAACAGAACGTGAGAAACACTGTGCAGCGATAGAAAGAAAGGGTGTGCAGTAGAACAAAGATTTCCAATTCTTTGGGATTTAAGGCATGCAAAAGAAAATTGCTCTAAGAGGACGATTTACTCCACAAAAAATTACCAGTTAAACTAGAACGGTTTATTCTTATTATTAATCTTGCGCAATACACATTGCTATAATTGAAGACCAGTGTCTTCAATTCAAACACCAAGGTCTTTTATGCGATTTTTAGAATTAATTTGATCAAAATTAAATACTGAAACAAATGTTTCACATATTTTTTCATAATTACTTATTATTTTATTATATTGTAACCTAACGGTTAAGATAGGTTTAGGAGGAGGATAGTTAGGAGGGATTAGGAACAGAACAGAGTTCTGTTCCTAATCTCTCTTGAGAAAGGTGGTTGGACCACCGAAAATTCGAGAACCAGTGAGTTTTTCCTCTTTTGTGTTTTGGTTTCTGTGTTTGTTATGACTTATCAGTGAATTTACATTACACGTTTGTGGGTTTTCCAAAAAAGTGTATATATATATATATACATACTACAACCTTGTCGTGGTGGAAGGGCTTGTGCGTTCCGATGACCCCTAAAGCTGTGCTGGCGGGAGTAAATATAATTGCTCTTGGTAGGGTCACCCATGCCAGATAAGTCGAAGGTTAGGAGCCAGACGAAAGGTAGTCCACGCAGCGTCTGTCCCTCAGTGAGGCGGCTGCAATTGCATCTGACCCCAGAGGGGCGGACATTAAGTGATGGCGTCACGTTAAAAACACTGTTGAGGAAGGCAACGGAAATCACCTCAATTATGATTCCCAAGAATGTAATGATGGGCACTATAGATAATATGAGTCATGGTAACAACGGGACTCGGCCCAAGGGGACTTGTGTCGTGCCCGGCAGCGGGAGAGGCAAGGCTTCCGCGGTCGTCATCCCACGAAACCCTTGCAGGGAAGATATAACTGAAGCAGGACAGAAGACTCAGAAGAAGACGAAAGTAGTTATAATAGGAACCTGGAACGTCAGGACAATGTTGAGGACAGGAAAATTAAAAAATATTAAGCGAGAGATGGAAAGAGGTAATATATATGTTTTAGGTCTCTGCGAGGTAAGATGGAAAGATAGCGGGGATTACTGGAGTGACAATTATAGAATGATACATAGCGGCGGTGACGAGAGCCATCGAGGGGTGGCCGTAATATAAAATAAAGGGGTAGGAAGAAGCGTAGTCAACATAGAGCAAGCAACTGATAGAATTTAACTCGTACAGATTAAAGCATAGCCGAAAAACTTGTTCATTGTTCAGGTATACATGCCACCGAGCAACCACAAGGAGGAAGAAGTCGATAGGATGTACGATGAGTTAGAAGATATCATCGCGAGTGTTCTTGCAGGGAAACATTTGAGCGTAATGGGGGATTGGAATGCGACGGTAGGCGAAGGAAGAGATAATGGTGAGGTGGGGGACAAAGGGTTAGGAACACGGAGTGAACGAGGGGAGAAAGTGATTGATTCTGCAGGAGACAGGGGTTAGTAATCACCAACACATGGTTTAGACACCACAAAAGGCGTAGGTATGCATGGATAATTCCAGGCACTCAGAAATATATCAGTTAGATTATACTATGGTTAGGCACATGCTTAAGAAGAGTGTGATAAATTCACAAAACTTCCCGGAAGCAGATGCGGACTCTTACCACAATTTGGTTGTTATGAAATGTATAGTCCGTTTCAAGAATATAAGGCAGGGGCTGCGGATTAGGAAATGGAATGTGGAAGCTTTAAATGGATTAACGAGGAAGGAGAATCAGCACGATGTAGAGAAAATGATGGATGAATGCATAGAACATAGTACTATCGAAGAAAATGGAATGTATCAGGCAAGGGATATCGGAACTCGCGAAAGACACTTTAGGAACCGTTAGCGGGAAAAGGATAAAAAACCATAGGTAAGGAATTAGTTGATTGCAAAGATGGATGAGAAAAAAAGATGGAAGAATGTAAGCACAGAGTAAGGAAAAATAAAGGACAAAAAGTTAAACAATAAATTGAGAAGGGCCACAAATAAAGCCAAAGAAGAATGGTGGAAAACGCAATGCGAGGATATGGAAAATTTACAGAAGAGGGGTGAAATTGGTGCTCTATACAGCAAGGTTAAGTTATTATCGGGAAGTAAGAAGGCAAGATCTGTGCTAACAGTGAAAGATAAATGGGGTAAGATAATAGTTGAACCAGGAAAAATCCAAGAGAGATGGAAGGAATATATAGAAACACTGTATGGTAAAGAACTTAGGCCGACAAGGTTAGACATAGAAAAGGAACATGACGTAGAAGAAGATAGCTTAGGTCCAGGCCTACTCGACGAGGGCTTTAAAGGAGATGAAAGCAAATAAGGCCGTGAGGGTGGACAACATTCCTGTAGAACTGATGAAGTGTTTAAAAAAATGCGTGAAGAAGGCCATATATGGAATGATTCGTAGTATCTATGAAGAAGGATTCTGGCCGGAAGATTTTGTGAGATGGCTATTAGCTCCTATTCCAAAAAAGGCAAAGGCTACATCATATGAGGATTACAGAACAATAAGTTCGATATCCCACGCAGCTAAATTATTCTCAGGATCATCAACAAAAGGATAGAGAGTAAGGCAAATGATTACTTAGGGGATGATCAATTTGGGTTTAGGAAGGAACAGGTACGCGTGATGCCATTGCAGTAATGAGATCACTAATTGAGAGGAATATAGAATACAATATAGAAAGTCGGAGGGTAATTCTTAAAATCGGTTAGGTTTGCTGATGACCAAGCATTAGTTGCTCAGTCAGTCAAGGGGTTGCAAGCATTGTTGAGTGAATTGGAGGTTCAGTGCGATAAATATGGAATGAGAATCAATATTAATAAAACAAAGGTTATGCGATTTTCCAGAAAGAAAAAGACTAAGCTAAATATTAAAATAGGCGGGGAAAAAATAGAGCAGGTAGAGCAGTTAACGTATCTCGGAAGTGTTTTGGACCAATACGGTCAAAGTGGTAGGGACGTAAGGAGAAGAATTGCGCTAGGCAAGGAGGCCTTCTGAAGGAGGGGGGAGATGATAACGGGGACGTTGAGTAGGGATGTTAACACAAGACCCGTAAAAACTCTGATATGGAGCGTAGCTATGCACGGCGCGGAAACGTTATCACGGATGCAGGAGGATAGGCGTAGATTGGAGGATTTTGAAATGTGGGTGTGGAGAATAATGGAGAAGGTGAAATGGACCGAAAGGAAAACAAATGAGGAAGTACTGGAAATGGTGGGTGAAGAAAGGGGTTTGTTGAAAGAAATCCTATGGAGGCATGAAAAAGTGATGGAAAGCGTATTGAGCGGTAGTGGAATGTTGAAGAAGGTAATTGAGGGGAGAATGTTTTGCAAGCGAGGAAAGGACAGTAACTGGATAGGGATGTTGGACGGGATGAAGGGAGGAAAGAAATACACAGAGATGAAGAGGGACCTGATGTAGAATAGGTTGTTAAGTGGAGAGTTACAAAATGTTTATTTGATAGTTGTGTTCATCCAAAAACCTACCTTAACCGGTTGATTACCTAATAATAATAATAATATATTTGTGTGTTAAAAAAAAATATGTATGTTTATATGTATATATGTTATATTTATATGTATATATGTTTATGTGTATATGTATGTATATATATGTAAAAATATATGTATATATATATATAATTTATTTATATATTTATTTATAATTTAATTCTGCCAATCTTCCTTTCATACGTGTATTTAATAACACTGTCTTGAACAAGAGGAAAAATTAATTTTTGTAACCATCGATTAAATGAAAAAAGAGTATGAAAAACAGATAAATGATGCAAGAAGATTTTATACTAGGGTTGGAAAATAAAATAACTGATGGAGATGCTGTGATAGTAAATTGTAACGTAGGCATCCGCTAATGTCCATTAAAGTGGAGATTTTTACAATTAAAAATTTAGAATGAACTGGTTTGATAGGTAAAATACGGAAGTTAGTCTTTCATTGAATTGACAGGTCTTATGAATAACTTTTGAAGAGCATGCGTTGTTGACCAATCCAACTAAAGAAAGTTACTGGCTCAAAACGCTGCTACAACTCTAAGAGTATGTGCCGTTCAACATAAGCTATATGAATTTTTTATTACTCGTTACTATTTTATAACATTCATAATTTAAATAAACAAAAGGTGAGTTACGCAAGAAATGGTTTAAAGTTTATTTTTCCATAAGTTTTCAAACTATAATTTAAATTGATAAATAAAAAAACTAAAATTTTCCCTTTAAATCATTTTAAACTGAGAAATTGATCCATGGTCAAAAAAGAGTCGTGTACTACAGTCGTCTCAAAAGTCTTACTTCGAGTATTTATCTGTACTAATGTCGTCAATGCGCATACAATACAAAACTACGTTAACTATATAATTTATTGCAAATGGACGAAGTATGAATGCCTTATTTATTTATAATTGGTCACATTTGAATTTTTTCATTTGTACAGCAAATATGTAACACTTCAATATGTATCAAATTGAATAAATGTTTTCATTAATTACTCATTACAAGCATAATTACTATTGTGAAATAAGGAACCACATGGATAAATCAAAAAAACTTTGGGACATTCCGCGACAGTAATATCCGCCGAAGTCGTTGCACTTTTAAATGGTTGCAATATTATGCACAGAAAACCCTCAGATATCTTGTCCAAAATATTGATTTCATCACCAGTAAAGTAGCATTATTACGTCTGTCCATTTCAAATAGCTAGAAACTTAAATAATGGAGGAAATACCTCGAATTAAAACAATTTATTATTTAAATGGTAATCAAATCAATTAAATGCCTAAAGTTTTAATTGAAATATTTATATTTCAATTTAAAATATCATTTTCCTCCTTAATGCATTTGATGTGGAACATCTGTTCATCTAAATTATAGGAAAAGGCTTTCCTGACTTCGATAAGTTAAAGTGAAGCCGTTGGTACATCACAAACACATAGCCCGTTTGAGATTCGTGAGTAAGATGGAATATGCTACTGACAAAAAGTGCACCCACTTCTGGGCTTTCATTTTTTTAATTCATCGCATCCACCAAAATTCAAAGGTAAAGATTGTTATAAAAATTATGCGGAACAATACCCTTGTTTAAATCATTAGAGTTTCTTATTCCAAAGAGTTAGTAATTCGTATAGTCCGTGGCATATTCATTAAACTCGATCATTTGTCTCCCACCGCTAATTATGAGCTATGACCATGAATGTAGACTCCCAACTGGTGACCTAGTTAGGGAAAACATTTGAATACTTCGCCTGAATAGAAGTGAAATCAAAGAGAAATATAAAGAAATTTAACATGCATGTATTCACGCTTTATTCAAAAGAAATAACTGACAACTGAATATATAAAGCCAACGTTAAATAAGGCGGGTCAAAAATAGATATATAAAAAAAATGCAACCAACACAGATGTTGAATTTAACGATAAAAGAGTATACTCTTAGCAACCTCCCTGCTTAAAAGGTTCCCGATGCCATGGTAATTCCCACGTCGTTCCAAGCGCTATTTTGACGGAATAAATTGCAATCATGCTTGACCCTGTCGGATGTGATTACCTAACAACAATGATTTAGTAGTTCAGCCAAGTAATACCATCGTGGTACATTACAGACATATTATTTAATTCACTTGAACAAGGGCACATCAAAACAATAAGGAACCCAAGAATCCATTTAAAATTGTAAAATAAGTATTCAAAAAGAATTAGATTCTCAAACCTTATTTATTTTTTTAAATACAATTTTCACAAAAATCCGAAATAAAAAAGCGATATTTAAATACCAGGAGCTACTAATAACATCTCTTGAATTTTCCACATCCTTCTCCCGTGCTGAAAATTTAATGAAACGATAAAATTGAGATTCTTCCAAAATCAAAAGAGAAAAGTAATATTGCGCGCATTCATTTCGCTCTTTTTAATTAGAATCGAATCAGATTAATTAATAGATTTGAAAGTTCTATACGTCATTCCATAACAACTGATTATAATTTTAAGCTGTGTAATAGTTAGTGATAACCATTTGATGAAATTACAATGAAATTTATTTTACTAAGTAATAAAATAAATTCGCTGAAAAAAAAACTCTCTCTACCAAACACAAAAGTCTATTAGGAATGAAGGCCCTATATCCATCGTGGCGATAAGTAAAACTTAGAATTAACCAATTTAAACTACAAATTCATAATATTAATTATATCTTCCAGAATCATGACAAATTATCACGATTCTTGATGATTGATTGAAGATATTTTAATCGGATTATTCAAAGACATTGAAGAAAGTAAAGAGGTTTTCATGGAAATTTCAATTGTAGCCATACATAACGACAACGAACACTTCCATACCGGAATTTTGCGGAAAACAAAACTTTGAGTTTGAGGTCATGCACAGGAAAATCTATCATTTATGAATTATAATCCAACTGCAAGGCTAAATTAAAAGTGAAATGACACAACAGTGATTCAGATTTTGAGTAGTGGAATAAGAGTTAAACGAGATTATTCGGAGAAATAAAATGTTATTTTTAGAACACATCGTTTACTTGCGGACAAAATTAAAAACACTAGAGCGTTTATTTACTTAAATGCTTTTTTAAGGAATATCTTACATTTGGGTATCGAACATGTGTCCATCTAACAGCTTGCCGGGTTACTACGAATACATCAAATATGAATTGAAACGGTGCGTAAGTAAAAGCCTATGCTCTGTGGTTATCGTCCAAAGGGAACATTCGTGGTTAGCGAAGATAACGGAAAGACTCCGTCTCCTGTGATGTCGGCGCAATAAAATCCGAGATCGAGAAAAAGGATAAAGATTAAGTTTTTATTTTGTTTGTTTACTTCAGAGGTTTTCGATGCCTTCTCGCGATGAAACAGGGGTTTGTTGCCACCTACCGGAACAGAAACCAATCGCAGAGCCGATAGGGAGATACGTGAACCTTCCAATGGGTCGATGACCAATAATCGAAGCAGTCGATTCGAAAATATACGCCCCGCCCTAGCACCGTGGCTTTTGTGTGGCGGAGAGGATGGAAACGCTTTCGCGGGGACTGTTGGGTGCTGCTGGTGTTTACCTTGAATTAATAGCAGAAGGAAAAGGATGAACCATTTTTACTGGAGGGTGGCTGACTATCGAAGTGAGATAAATGAGAATAGGACGAGTTGATTAATGACAATTACTTGTTTAAATGGAAGCAGTGCTATTGCCTTATCGCTTCAGCACGAGCATAGGAAACTCATTTTGGAATGTCGACAGTTTCAATTCAACAACTTTAAATGAACGAATATTCCCGATATTTTCGCGATTATCAGCATTGCTATCACACATGAGACCGAACGCACAACCGTAAATTATCACTTTCAGTTTGAGCTGCTACAAATAATTTTCTCATTTCGCAATATAAGGGTAAAGACAAAAAATAAATGGGAAAGGAGAATCTACTTGTAATTACCATAAAATACGAAATTTAAAGGCAACAAACAATCGAAGTTTTTTTAAATTAACGCGAGCAAACATTAAGCGTAATGACATTCGCTGGAAAGATGACTTGATTACTTCGTGATCTTATTATCCTATTTTTCTAAAAATAATACGTAAAATTGAAAATAAAAATGCATGGCTAGCACTGTCGAGGCAGGGTAAAACAATTGGTTTTAAAAACATAAGCCCCTAAAAGACACAAAGAATAGCGTCTAACATTATATATATATATATATATATATATATATATATATATATATATATATATATATATATATAAAGTCACTTTCTTGAAAAACCCACGAACGTGCACTATAATGTAAATTCACTAAATAGTCAACACAAACACAGAAACTAAAACATATAAAAGATGGACTCACTGGTTCTCAAATTTTCGGTGGTGCAACTACTTTTCTCAAGAGGAATTAGGAACAGAACCACTGAGTCCCTCTTTTATATGTTTTAGTTTCTGTGTTTGAGTTGACTATTTAGTGAATGTACATGATATATATATATATATATATATATATATATATATATATATATATATATATATCACTTAGGCGGGCCGCGGAGGTTTAGTGCGTAGAGCGTTAGACTACTGACCGGAGGGTCCCGGGTTCGATTCCTGGGCAAGGCACTTTACCCTGATGTGTGAATATTCACACGCCGTCGGGCTTGGTACACGGGTGAGCTCTACCATCACCTACTAAACCGAACTTCGGGTTGATTACTGTGTTTATGGCTTATGGTTTTTTTATATCACTTAGACAGTAACACACATCACGAGAACACATAAAAAGAACACTCACAATAATATCTTGATAATTTCGACGGACTCCGGAAGAAGAAGGAGTTCCTAGTCCGTCGAAATTATCAAGATATTATTTTTATTATTAGGTAATGTAACGGGTTATTTATTATTAGGTATCTAAGTTAGGTTTTTGGATGGACACCTCTATCAAATAAATATTTTGTAACTCCAAACAAAACCCAATCCAGCAACCTAATCTACATCAGGTCCCTCTTCATCTCTGTGTACTTCTTTCCACCCTTCATCCCATCCAACATCCCTATCCTGTTCCTACCCTTTCCTCGCTTGCCCAACATTCTCCCCTCTATTGCCTTCTTCAACATTCCACTACCGCTCAATACGCATTTCATCCATTTTTCCTGCCTCCATAGGATTTCTCTCAACAAACCCCTCTCCTCACCCACCATCTCCAGTACTTCCTCATTTGTTTTCCTTTCGGTCCATTTCACCTTCTCCATCCTTCTCCACACCCACATTTCAAAAGCCTCCAATCTACGTCTGTCCTCCTGCTTCAATGACCACGTTTCCGCACCATACATAGCTACGCTCCATATCAGAGTTTTTACGAATCTTGTCTTAACATCTCTGCTCAACGTCCCCGTCATCAACTCCCTCCTCCTTGAGAAAGCCTCCTTGCCTAGCGCAATTCTTCTCCTTACGTCCCTACCACTTTGACCGTATTGGTCCAAAACACTTCCGAGATATGTAAACTGTTCTACCTGCTCTACTTTTTCCCCGCATATTTTAATATTTATCTTAGCCTTTTTCTTTCTGGAAAATCGCATAACCTTTGTTTTATTAATATTGATTCTCATTCCATATTTATCGCACTGAACCTCCAATTCACTCAGCAATGCTTGCAACCCCTTGGCTGACTGAGTAACTAATGCTTGGTCATCAGCAAACACAACCGATTTTACCAATTCCCCTCCGACTTTCATTCCTACCTCCAGTTCTTCCCATGCCTCTTTAATCATTTCCTCTACATATACGTTGAACAGTACCGGTGACAATGGGCAACCCTGCCTTACACCTCTTCCTAACACTGCCCAGCCTGACTCTCCGTTCCCCACTCGCACCTGAGCAGTCTGAGACAAGTACAGGTTGCGGATCAGTCTCCTGTCCCTCCAATCCATTCCTATTTTCTGCAATACACGCATTAATTTTTCCCAATTCACTCTATCAAACGCTTTTTCGAAATCTACAAAACAGGCAAAAACGTCCTGATTGTATTCTATATTCCTCTCGATTAGTGATCTCATTACTGCAACGGCATCACGCGTACCTCTTCCTTTCCTAAACCCAAATTGATCATCCCCTAAGTAATCATTTGCCTTACTCTCTATCCTTTTGTTGATGATCCTGAGAATAACTTTAACTGCGTGGGATATCAAACTTATTGTTCTGTAATCATCACATGACGTAGCCTTTGCCTTTTTTGGAATAGGAACTAACACCGATCTCACAAAATCTTACGGCCAGATTCCTTTCTCATAGATACTACGAATCAGTCCATATATGGCCTTCTTCCCACCTTTTCCTAACCATTTCAACATTTCTACAGGAATGTTGTCCACCCCCACGGCCTTATTTGCTTTCATCTCCTTTAATGCCCTTTCTATTTCATCGTCGAGTATGCCTGGACCTAAGCTATCTTCTTCTACGTCATGTTCCTTTTCTATGTCTAACCTTGTCGGCCTAAGTTCTTTACCATACAGTGTTTCTATATATTCCTTCCATCTCTCTTGGATTTTTCCTGGTTCAACTATTATCTTACCCCACTTATCTTTCACTGTTAGCACAGATCTTGCCTTCTTACTTCCCGATAATAACTTAACCTTGCTGTATAGAGCACCAATTTCACCCCTCTTCTGTAAATTTTCCATATCCTCGCATTGCGTTTTCCACCATTCTTCTTTGGCTTTATCAGTGGCCCTTCTCAATTTATTGTTTAACTCTTTGTACTTCATTTTGCCTAACTCTGTGTTTACATTTTTCCATCTTCTCCTCTCATCCATCTTTGCAATCATTTCATCCGTTCCCCATGGTTTCCTTATCCTTTTCCCGTTAACGGTTTCTATAGTGTCTTTAGCGGCTTCCAATATCCCTTTCTTGATACATTCCCATTTTTCTTCGATAGTACTCAGTTCTTTATTGTCATCCATTATTTTCTCTACTCTATATATATATATATATATATATATATATATATATATATATATATTTAACATCGTATACGTATGCATATTTTTCAGGTAATCTAACGTTTAAGGTAGGTTTTGGGTGGACACAACGACCAAATAAATATATATAACCTTACAAAATATAACCCAAAATTCCCTTTCCCTCTCCATCTCTCCTCTCCCCGTCCCTCTTCATCTCTGTGTACTTCCTTTATCCATTCATCCCGTCCAACATCCCTATCCTATTCCTGCCCTTCCTCATTTGCCTAACATTCTCCCCTCTGTTACAGTCTTTAACATCCCACTACCGATCAAAAGATCCTTCATCCTCTTTTCCTGCCTTCTTAGGATTTCTCCCAACAATCCCCCCCTTCTCTCCCACCATACCTGGCCTTTCCTCATTTGTTTTCCTTTTGGTTCATTTTACTTTATTCATTCTCCTCCATACCCACATTTCAGCAGCCCCTTAATCTACGCCTATTTTACTGCTTTTGTGACTGTATACTAAGCTCCATATTAAAGTTCCGACGATTCTATTCTTTACATCCTTACTCAACGTCCCTGTCATAAACTCCTGCCACCTTGTGAGAGCCTCTTTCCCTAGCGCAATTTTTCTCCTTACGCCCTTACTGTTCTGACCGTTTTGGTCCAAAACACTTCCGAGACACGTAAACCATTCCACCTGGTCCCTTTTTTTTCCCACCTATTTTAATGTTGAGCTTAGCCTTTATCTTTCTCCAAAATCAAATAATATTTATTTTATTAACATTGATTCCTACCCCCTATCAATCGTATTAAATTTTCAATTCACTCAGCAATGCTTGCAACCTCTTGGCTGATTGATAAACTAGACTTCGGTCATCAGCAAACCTAACTGTTTTTAGGAATTACCGGCCGACTTTAATTCCTATATCTAATTCTTCCCATACCTCCTTAAACATTTCCTCACATATACGTTGAACAGCACCGGTAACAATGGGCAACCCTGCTTTACACCTCTTCCTAACAATGTCTATCAGGACTTTCTGTTCTCCACTCGCACCTGAAAAATCTGAGACATGTACAGTTTGTGGATTAACTTCCTGTCTCTCTGAACTATTCCTTTTTCCTGCAACTTACTCACCAGTTTTTTCCTAATTTACTATGCCAAACACTCTTTTGAAATCTACAGCACAGACATATGCGAGCGGACTTCCTTTCTTTTGGCTCCTAACCTTCGACCTATCTGGCATGAGTGAGCCTACCAGGCGCATTTATTATTGCTCCCATCAACATACCTTTAGGGATCATATTTTTCTAAATTGCCAATCACAGGGAAATGAGTCATTTTATTATAAAATATCTGAATTCAATTATTAAAGAAAATATCCTTTTATACGTAGCATACAGCCTTGTATAATTAAAAAATTATGAGCTCACACTGGTAAAGAAATTAGAAGATCAGGGCATTGCATGAAGCATTACAGTTAAAGGTACAATAAATTATTAAATTCTGCCCTAACAATAGCTTTTTAGGCGAAAACTGAATACACTAGAAATGGAAGGGATTATAACAATAGCTAATCATTGAATACGAACCTGATATTCATGCATGACAATGGTGTAGGCCAAGTTAGAAGTAGATAAGTAAATTAAGCATTTCTGCTCCATGGCATATATGATTAATTCATGAAAGCTAAAGGTAGGCATCCTGATTAGTAAACAAGCTACAGGGTCTTTAAGAGGGGTCGGGAAGAGGTTCACGACTCTGGGCTGCAGTCAAACAGCAAAACCGACAACAATGTGGTTCGTTTTTGACATTTGTTGGACTTTTACCGTCGACTGAGTAAATGATGGTTGCAAATGAACTGAACTTGTCATCCGCTATTATGTTTTTCATTGAAATTGAAGATTTAGCGATTAGAAAAGCGTGCGCCAAGTTGGTGCCCAAATCACAACGCGCTACGAGTCCACGAGTTCCTGGCCAAACACCAGATGCCAATGCTGCCCCAACCCTCTTACAGTCCTGACGTCACCTAGGTAGACTTCTTTTTGTTCCTTTGGGCTAAAGCAGCCCTGAAAGGAACTCATTTTTCGCCCATAGAAGACCCAATCAGCTTTGACGAAGACCTTGCGAGAGGCCCTCGAAGACGCCTTCCAGGGCACGTACCGGTCATGGCAGAGTCGCTCGAAAAAAGGTGTAGAGACCCAAGGAGAGTTTGTTTGAAGAATTGTAAGTGTTGTTGCAAATCTGTTAAATAAATTCAAAAATATAATTGCATTACTTTTGGGACATACGTAAAGTAAGTTTCTTATTTACTTGTCATCATGAAGTCCTATTTTGTGCGAAGGAAGATGCGTTGAACTACAAGGCTGTAAAAGCCAAATATCAGAAAAAGGAGATATTGAAACACCACCCATCATGTGAACTATTTATCAAAATTCTTTCGTCAATATCATTCATTCAAATTTTGTGCGATTATATTCTATAAAGCCACGTGAGGTGATTTGCCAGAGCCTAGAGACAAAAAAGGTTGACGAGAGTGAAACGTATTTTATATTTTGTCATAACACGAAGGGACTTAGTAGCAGTAGAGGACAAGTCAAATTGGTGAGCTATACTTACGTACTCATACCTGCTCGCCCATAAAAAAGGCGGTTGCAAACAAACAAAGATAAGTCTGAGAAAATATTAGTCAAACCAGGAAAGACCTAGAGGAGGTTGAAGAAAAATATAGAGAAACTTACCGTATGGTATGGACGTAAAGCTAGCGAGATTAAGCAAAGAAAGAGGTCTAATCTCGCTATATAAAGCTTGAGTCTAAGCTTATTCGATGGCGAGAAAGAGGGGCATTAAGGGAATCGAAATGAAATAAGACCGTGGGAGAGCATCACAATCCCGCAGGAACTACTTAAAGATTTTTAAAAAGTGGAAGGAAGATTTTTTATGGACAGATTCGCAGCATTAATGAGAGAGAAATTTAGCAGGAAGAATTCTTACGATAAGTATGAGTTCCAACTCCAAAAAAGAGAAGGCAGCAATAAGTGAGGATCATAAAACGATACTTCCGATTTCCCACGCAGCTAAAATTGTTCTTAGATCCATCAACAAGAGAATGGGGAGTACGGAAAATGTTTACTTAGGGGATGAACAGTTTGGATTCAGGAAGAAGGGAGGCTTATCCGCAACCTGTTCATGTCTTAGACAACTCCAGTGCGAAAAAGAGGTCGCAGAGCCCGGGTGGGTAGTGTTAGGAAGAGGTGTAAGGTAGGGTTGTCCGTTATCCCCGGAGTCATCCAACGTAAATGTGGAGGAGATGATTAAGCAGGTATTCGTGTATAGAACTAGAGATAGAAATTAAGTCACCTAGGAATTCATAAAATCAAGTTTGCTGATAACCAAGCTTGATCATATCAGTCAACCAAGTGGTTTCAAGTATTGCTGTGTGAATAAAAAAGTCAATGCGACGGATAATGGGATGAGAATAAATGCAAATAAAATAAAGGTTGTGTGTTAAATAAGGAAACACAACGTATACATCCACTGTTCTTTATAATTGTACGACTAGTTTGATGACGCCTAAGCATTGAAACTGGTCGTACAATAATAAAGAACAGTGGATGCATACATTGTGTTTCCTTATTTAATGAACATGAACTTCCACAAAGTTGAGCTTAAACCAATAGAAAGCATAAAAAACGCAAGTGTAGCGAAAAAGGCCAAACTCTACCGGACACTGACTATCAAGTACAGGGTGGCATCTTTGAATATCTACTTTAATAGTAGATGCATCAAACTTGGACTCATCCCGAACTACGTCAAGGTGAACATCAACAGCGATTCCTTAGCGGCGAGGCAGGCAGTCCGGGCAGCACGGAGAGTATGGGTGAACAAAGAACTGCAAACCTGGTACGCAAGGAGGAACAGCATCAACCACTACAGATTCCTGCTACACACGGAGCTGTGTCATGAGCTGGGTTGAATTGAATGGACGTTATTGGATGACTACGTTCGGCAAAAAAGCACTGAAATTGCGCATAAAAAGAGGTTGGTCATCTATGATAAAATTAACCGTCTTGAAAAGTTAAAGCAATCAGCAAAAAATCCCACATTGAAAGCTACATCTTTCTTCTTTCACAACAGAGTGGTGAACTTGTCAAATGTGGAACTTAATTTCGAGCATAAAAAATTAATTGAACATGGTTTTAAATATGTCCCGAACATTCCAATTAGAACAATAGATATTGAAAATTTAGCTGTGGACTGTGAAAAAAAAGGTACCTGATGATGACGCCTAAGCGTTGAAACTAGTCGTACAATAATAAAGAGCAGTGGATGTATACGTTGTGTTTCCTTATTTAATGAACATGAACTTCCACAAAGTTGAGCTTAAAACAATAGAAAGCAAAGGTTGTGTGGTTTTCCAAAAGAAAAAAGGCTAAGTTAAACGTTAAAAAGTTAAAATAGGAGGGCAAAAAAACTTGACAAGGTAGAACAGTTTACGCATCTTGGAAGTGTTTTGGACCAAAATGTCCAAATACGAGTAGTAGAGACATGAGACAAAAAATTGAGTAAGGCGAAGAAGACTTTACAAGGAGTAGGGAGTTGATGACAGCCACTTAGAATGAAAATATCAAGGAAGTTTTTGTAAAAACGTTGATATGAACCGTATTTTTATATTGCGCGGAAACATGGTCATTAAAGCTGGATAATACATGTACATTGGATGATTTTGAAGTAAGGGTATAATATGGAGAAGAATGGAGAGGGTGAAGTGGACAGGAAAGAAATCAATTGAGTAAGTGCAAGGTATGATGGGGGAGGACAAGGCAAGGGGATTGCAGGGAGAAATACAAAGGAGCAGGAAATATGGATTAACAGTATTTTGATTAGAAATTGAATGTTGAAGACCTTGATAGAGAAGACAATGTTAGGCCAGCGAGGAACAGCAGGAACAGATGAAGAATACTGTACAAAATAGGCGATGAAAAACAGTATGCACCACTGAAGAGAGCTTTACTGTAATGTTGAATGTTGGGTGGTGTTTTGTTAGAAGAGACAAGGTACAATCACTGTACCGTATGGTAGCTTCGCAGCTTTTTCCCATCAAGAACCTACTTCATCCGGTAGATGACCGATAAGAATAATAATAATAGCATGATACGCTTCTTGCCGCGTTAAGAAAAAGAAAAACTTTGAAATATCCAGCTTATCAAATCGTTTCTCAGGCATTTGTTACCCCTCATTAACCAATGTTTACTAAAAATAAATCATATGGAATCAGCTAGAATAGATTAATGTCAATTCATAAGGAGAAATATTTAATTAACAAACATGTTACTATGGAAATGTGATTAGTGTAATAAATTTCGTTGAAGAAAAACCAATTCAGTTATTTTCTTGCGAATTCAAAGAAATTAGGCAATCGTCATGAGTGGGTTGATTATATACTTGTATTTTTATTTATTACATGCACGGATTTTTATTTGCAAAATATTGAATGAGATTAGTAATAATTGTAGATAGTTAATAAGTTGTTTTCCGCAAATGTAAAAAAATATGAAGTGAAATGCGTGAAAATATTTAAATGGAAGTTGAGAATTCTGGTGGGAGGCAGAATCGGTGGCAAGGCTAAGCGTGGGAGACGACCGCGCTGAGTGAATGGATCGCTGAGGGTATCCTTCGCCGACGTCTCCTCCTTTCCAGCAGAAAGTAACAGCAAGGGACGACCGGGATTAGTGTCCCTACGTTTTAATTACTGTTCCCACGTCGCACACTTTTCAGAGTGAGGGTAGATCTACGTCGATCCTCTCAGGGCCACCACAGGATCGTGTGATGGGAAAGACGGATAAAAGTTCCCAAGTGGAAAGGAAAAAGAAAACGAAAAATAAGAAAAACTGACGTAATGAGAAAAATGTTTGGTCGATGGTCGTAAAATTACGACGATAACGCCGGAAACCTCCAATGTCATTCGGAGGATTGTCTATTTTCAAAATTAATGCATTTCTACGTAAAGAACAAATAAGTGCGTTGTTTTATTGTATTTTTTCATGGGTGTTTGACTCAATATTTACGGTGCTTTTTTGAGTTCTCGTACTTAGTACATAAACTAGAGAAAGAAAATTACATGCGCAGATATTTTTCAAAACTTTTGCGGACATATGACAAGAGGGATTTCAGGGGAGCACTTTTTTCCAGTCAGCTCACGTACAGCGGCCCAAAAAATTCACCTCTTGTCGATTTCAAGTTGAAGAAAGATCGATAACTATGCTCAGCAAACTGTAAAACTTCTAATGGAGTTCTTCAAGCACATGGAAAGAAAAGCAGCAAAGACTACTGAGCCAAGAACTCAACGAATTTCAACCTTATTTTCAAAACAACTTGTAAAGGTTGGACCTTACTTGAATTTCATCGGCAATTCAATACTATTGATGTAAACACAGTTCAAAACAGCAGCCTTAGTAATTATTGCCTCAAGCCAGATGTATAAGAAATTTTAGAACATTGCTTAACTTTGGATATGCTAATGAAATAATTCTGAAGCAAAAAATAAAGAAATGATTGGGAATGTACCACAAGGAAGGCGAAAGAACAAACGTAAGGGTCAATTAAAAAGGAATATTGATGAGAGGCGCCGACAGATCGTAAAATGTGAATCGCATTGGAATGAGAGAATGATGATCCTCATCATTTTTCGAATTCTAATACTGTTGAAAAGGTCGAAGGAATTAACATATTCAATAAATTATAAAGTTTACTTTGTTTGTCGATCTGGCTTAAGCATCAAGTTTTGACCTCCTTTTATAAGGATAAAATCCTATTCCGGAAAAATAAACCAGAATAATTATATGTTGTAATCACAATATCATAAAGAGTTGCCACTTTGATAAAACTGAGCTAGTATAGCGATCAAAGGAATAAAATTATCGAATTAACCCCCAATATGAAATACCCCAGCGCGTAATCCTTTAAATATGCCAAAATATATAAGCAGAAGATTTCCGTTAGGTCTTCTCTTCATTCCCAGAGGAATTTATGCCATTAATCCATGAATACTCGTGCACCGCCGAAATCTAATTTAGATAATATGCCACTGCACGTTCTTACCTACCCTTATTGTACCGTTTTAAATATGATTAAAAGTTCATCACCGGAGTTAGGTACAATTTTGAAATAATAACTTAAGCACACAGCTTACCAAAGTGCTCCAATTTCACAAAATTTTGGCGTACCTAATATTAAATAATCGTATTTGAATATATATTTATCTCAGTCACTCAATTTGAATCATTAAAACAACGTGATCGTGTTATTTCCCATTAGATATAAACTAAAATATATCTATACTATAAATAATATGTAAATAATGAATAATACTATAAATAATATATTTTCTCTCCACAACGCAGTTAAATTCTTGCTCCAGGGTGATCGTTTACCGTATAACACAAAACAGGATACCGCGAATACAAAAGAAATTGTCTTTTAATCATCTGTGTACACTGTTTAGGATGCAGCTTCTAGAACGGAAAAAAATAAATTGCCCAACAAATAGCTTAGCTTTCTACGAGAGTTACTCGGAGGATTTTTCATTTATACTACAGCTTTTCAACCGAAAAGTATCGCAACAGACTGGATACCGCAGCAAACACGAATGGGGAGAGGGCGGAAAGAAAGGGCAAAGGGAGGAAGCGCAGGAGGACGGAGGCAAAGAGAAGGTTGCCCCAACCAACCCTTAATGAGAAGAGGAGGAACGAACGGGACGCCATAGGGTGGACGGGGAGAGAGGGGGTGATTGGGGGGGATGAAGTGGGAGGGGGGAACAAATGATCGAGCGGTGGAGGGATCAAGATCTCAGTCCCGTCTCCCCCTCCCTGCCCGAAATCCACTCCCCATTTCCGGAGAGAGGAAAAAGAACGCTTGGTGCGCAGGATTGGTGGGTCGTTCGGTTCGAGTGTCCTCATGTGAGTTTATATGTACGGCTGTGTATTTGAGCGTACGTGTGTGTGGACATGTTTGGTCGTGCCTAACTAATTGACGCCCGTCACCTGGAGGTGCCTGGAGAAGGGAGAGCCTAATGGAACGGAAAACCAGAAAGGGTGGGGAGCCGAGAAGAGGAGGGATGGAGGCAGGAGGAGGGCGGGGGCAGGGAAGGAGTGGGGAGGGAATCCCTCTAGCCAGGATCTATATACTCCGTTTTTGCTCTCATTCTCACCACTTTTCGCCCAGTGTTATTTTTGCGCCAATCATTTACAATTGCGATGGAATGTTATTTGAATTAAGCGTCTCCTTTTGTATAGTTTTGCTATCCTTACTTTAACGGTAATTTTACGATATAACACAAAATGTTTGTTTGTTTTGATTCCTCGGGTGATTTTAATTAATTGATGCTTGGTTTACAAGAGTTTAGAGGCACTATGGAGAGGAATACTGTTAGAAAATAAGAAGGTCGCGACCATCGTGAATCCTCCGGAATTTAGATGCATTCCGTTTTAATTGAATATCTCGTGTCACCATCCCCGGGAAGAGCTGCCTAACACAAATTCCTTTCGTAGAGTCTCCAAAATATTTGTCTTCTTTTGTCGCCCTTTTCTTTATTTTGAGCCCTAATTTTCACTCTGATACGGATAATAAAAAGGAACAGAACGACACAAATATTTTCGAAATTCTCACCTATTAATAAATTGCAATTAACAAGGATTCCATATTTAAACTTAGTTTTAGTAAAAACTAATGTTAGCAATTTAGAATAATTTTTTACAGTAGTATTTCCTAATTACATGTATGGAGAAATATTTCATTCCAGTGCCCTTGATATTGATGAAAAAATATGATCTTTGCGAAGTGATCACAAACCATGAAATACCTATCGAATCGATGAGGCCCTAGCAGGGTGTATAGGGCCATTGCTACTGAGTGCATGACTCTGGAGACAGTCATCGAATCATAGGGATCAATGATGGTGATTTAAAAGTGTCAATATAACCATCCATACACCACGAAGAGTACTTCTAGCTTCACTAATCTGAGCATGGTGCTTCCCATAAAATGAGTGGTCATATAATGAGATCTACGAGTATGCTAACTAATAACTTCATTTTGGCAGTCACCAAGTTGAGTAATGTTTTTGGCAACAAAATTTGATTTGGGAGAATGTAATGGTGGTTTTTGATAAGCATAAAAGAATCCCTAGGAGATTATACAGGAAAGAAGAAGTCATATAGACACAAAAAATTACTAATAGGTTCGTCCATTATACAACTGTTGTGTTGTAAGAAAAACTTTTATCAAGAGTATATTTCGTCAAGCTAATGATCATGCTATTTATAATGAAATAAGGACAATTTGCACTTTTCCACAGTTTAACTGAGGAAAAGCACACATATAAACTGTGGAAAAGTGCAAATTGTCCTTATTTCATTATGATGAACTTCCACGACCTCAAGCCTGAATCTGTTGAACTTATGCTATTTATATTTGTAGTCTGATGACATTTCAAAAAAATTATGAGCCGAAAATTTATAGTGTAGAGTAAAAGTCTGCCTGCAAGTTTATAACGTAAGAACCGTTGTTAACGAAGTAAATGTTCAAATTAGTTGACTTGAATAACATTAAAATCATCCTTTTGGTCTTAATTTTCTTTTAATTTACGTTTCTACACGTTTTCACATTTCTAGGATTCGTCCATACTTGTACAGTCTTTTCTCCTCGTATCACGAGCGATGGATATAACCAATCTTCAACTTCATAATTTTTAATTTATTTTTAATCACACACTCCAATCAAAACAATCTCCAATATCTGCGACTATAAAATATGTATATACGACTTTCTAAGAGCATGATAATAATAAGCAAGTGTTTATGAAGAAAGAAGGCAAACTTAAATGACACTATTTTTAACCAACGGGGATACTGCATTAATCAAAATCACTCCTGAATAAATGTAAATTATGCTAAATTACTTCTAAAATAATTTGCCATTTAAATATGCAATTTTTATTAATTATTTTAATATTTCCATTCACCGCCGACCAGACTTGTCATTAGATTGGAAAAAAAGTGATCACATAGAACTATTGCAAATAATTTCTTTTTTAACCTGCTGTTAATTAATAATAACTTTTCATTGAGTATCGGACTTGGGATTTCAATTTAAAGTGTTTATAGGCTTATTACCAATTGCTATTACAATTAGTTAGTTATAAAACGCTTACATTTTGAACAGAGTGCTAAATAGTTTTCCATTCGGCGTTCGCAGAATATAATGAGGAAATTATTAGAATTTTATCGTCTCATCTCGTAACGTGCATGGATAAAAAATAAAATCATTTACGGGTTGGATTTTTAGAGGAAATTGTTTCGCATTAATTAAGGATGTAAAAATAACTTTTTATATTCATGATGAAGTACATCCAGTTAAAATGTTAGTAAGATTTCTAAATAAAAGCCATATAACGAAAGAACGGTGTAAAACGGTCTTCTAAATAATTTAAAGCAGGAAATAATACAAGAGGCATATCTATTGACATACTCCAAGAAACTGCCAGAGATTCCTCGGCAGTAACTTTTTGACGGAGTCATCCGCTAATATAGTATGTATTTCAACGCAACAATTTCAGAGTGTAAAATCATCCGCCTTGACCAAGATTCGAATCCGGATCCCTCGATGTCCGGCCAAGTGCTTTAGCCAGTTTAACTGTCGACGCGTCCTCTTAGACTCTGAAATTTAAAATTTAATTTAAAAAACTCACGAGGTTAAAGCCAACTTTAAACACTTAGGTTGTTTTTACCTTTGACAAATTCCAATTCCAATCCGAATTCCTCGTGGACTGTGGCGCATCGCGCACGACTACGAATGCCTGTGACATATCGCGCACACGTACTGTATTTCGTCACAACATTTTCCTTAAAAGCCCCCGAAATTTCAGCGTTTAAGAGTACGCCCGGATTGCTCGTAGCTGGCTAAAACACTCGCGCGGACATCGAGGGATCCGGGTTCGAATTCCGGTCGAGGCAAATTATTTTTCCACTCTGAAACTGTTGCATTGAAAGGCATCTCTATAGCAATATTAAGCATTATTAGCGTTAAATAGAGGAACAACATATGAAAATTAAATTCAGAAAGACGAAACAAGTGGCCTTAAAAATAGTATGCATCATTCAAACGTTACATCTCTAAGTCAAAAGCTTAACTAACTTGGATTTGATCCAGTTTTTTTCATAGAGTCGCATTCCATGGAAAATAAAGAAGTATTTTATGCCTATAGAATTTGTCAAGTTCTGGAATTTTACGTTTGAAATTGGCTTATTGAGAGTTATCATTCTTTGGTTATCAAATAAATTGCTCAAAATATTCAAATAATACGAGAGTTGTATATTAAAGTTATGATCCTAGAAGAAAATTCTTTCAGACTAGATTTAATCTATTATATTTTATACGATTATCTTATTCCTAATGTTATTTAAGCAAATGAAAGCCTTTTCTCCATCCCACGAAACCTATTATTTCTCTATGTAATGACTCGAATAATTAATTATTCTCCGTAATTTTAATAAATTTACTTAACAAAATGAAGCCAGAAAGCTGTATTATTAGCTTATTGTGAAAGCTTACTCCAATCTTTCGCCAAAAACTAGTTTTCTTCAAATACGATACTTTGTAGAATAGAGTTTTCAAATTCCAGAACCGAAAAATGTTTGGCATCTTTTAATGGAACAAACTGCTATATGTGAAAGGCACCCCCTTCTTTTTCCACCCCTCGAAGAGTCAGTTGGAAAATCTTGATTGGTCCAACTAGCCCATGGCTGTCGTAAAGCAAAGTTTTACGAAATTTACGCATTCCCTTATCGTAACACGTTTTGCTCCGGCTCTCCTCTCTCTCACCCTCCATTCTGCCGCCAACCTCAAAATCCTGCCAAACCCATTTCTGATACTGAAGGTCTATATTTGTCAAGGTGAGAGGCAAATGTCAGCAGACTGGGGCACGGATACCCTTCACATCGGCAGGAGTCTTTACTCTCGCCTGCACGAATTATTTGCAACACGTGCCCGGGGGATATTCCGGGTATGCGTGGAGAGGGAGAGCCACGGCGGCAGGACAAAGAAAGATGCAGAGGAATGCGGGGAGAGAAGGGGGAGCGCAGAAGAAACACCAGCGAAATAGCGGAAGGGAAGGGGGCGTGATTACGGAAGCGAAAGAAATTTTTGGCTAAAATAAAAGCACGATAATAAATGAGGGTGTCTGAGGAAAAAAGGGGAAACTCTTTATGTCTACAGAAAAAAAGCGAATATATGCCGATCTCGCCCCAAAACGGAGACCCTCCCTCTCGCATGAAAAAAGGAAAAGGACCAGAATAAAAAAAATATAACGGGAATGATGATGCGAGAGAACCACCCGAAAACTCCGCTCGTATAAATAAATTTCCGACGACTCACCCAACATCCAAAACGACACGATCACCCTTCGCGGCGACGCGATGTGCATAACTCAGCAGCTTCCCAGCCAAACCTCCTAACCGCCCGTCCCCAGCGCCACCACCCCTTGCGCAAACCCCAACCGCCCCCTCTCCCCATGGCAACCAACCCCCTCGCCCCCCCGATGTTACTACACCTGCATATAACCTCAAAATGGCCTCTACCTAAAAAATGAGATGGGCTTCCTAGCACACGCCAACTGTGACGCAGTCATTAGCCCCTAATCGGGATTGAATCCTCCTCCCCACGCAAATCCTCGCAAACCCCCTTTCCCCCACCCCGTCCCAACCTCTCCCTACGTCACCCCCGCCATCCCTCCCCAGTGAACACGCACGCACGGGAGTGCTCCATTATAAACAGCTCGGAACGAATCCCAAGCCGGCAGCGGAAACTCAAGTCGCCCGCGCGTGCCACACGGCGAAGCGACCGTCCTCATGCCCGGCACCGACGTCGATCCCAAAGGGTCACGCGGCCCGCTTCCCAGTCGCCCCTAACTCTGCAGTTCCGGAGGTGCGCGGCTCGGAAGCGGCCCGTTCACGGACGGGTGGAGGGCCGCGTCATTAAACTTACCACCCCTCTCCCACCTCACCCCTACCCCATCCTACCCCTATCCACCCGAGTGAATGATGTCAGCCATTCTCGCGCGAGTCCACTCCACCGCATTCATCCACCCTCACCCATTCTACCGGAGGGCAGTGTCTCCAATGAGTAGTTCCCGTTCTTTCCTTCGTCGAAGGCAAAGGACTTGATCCTTCCGTCGAGCGCCATCGAAAAATTCGTCCCGCCATTAAACGTATCGCTTAAAACACTCTCGAATACGCATTTCAAAAATGGTCTGAGCATTTGCTGAAGAATTCAAATAATCATGATGGAAGGTTTTAATACCAGTATTTAATTTAGGATTGAGGAATATATAGGGAAAACTCGGCGGTTGCGTCATTAGTGCAAGTATATCAGAACCCTCTTCGATGACCTTCATTTGGTAATCCCATCGTCAATAAACGATTTCAACCATTTTACTGTAGTAGTGTACTTTCAGAGCAGGTCAATTAGAGTGTCTCTAAATTGCTTATTGCCAATGACGTTTGAGTTAAATCAACCCATCGTTCAATAAGTCCCGGGCATCGTTCAATAAGCCCCGGGGCTAAGTAAGAAAACAATATTTGTTTCGCAAAATTCATATTTATTCATGAACATAAACATCTTCGAGAGCTAAAAAGTCATTCCAACGCTTTTCTAACTTTTCGATACCATGCTTGTAAAACGATTTGTCCTGGTCCTCAAATACGCTTCAGTTGATCAGCGATGACTTCCTCCTCATTCGATCCAAATCTTTTTCCCTGGAGCATCTTTTTGAGATCAGCAAACAGCAAGTGGTCGCTGGGGCTAGATATGGAGAGTATGGTGGGTGGTGGGGAAGTATGTTGAAGCCCAACTCGTTCAATTTGGCAATTACTTTCATTGACTTATAGCAAGGTGCATTGTCCTGAAGAGAGGTGATTTTTTTCTTCTTCATGTGCGGTCGTTTTTTTGTGACTGCGGCCTTCAATAGCACGAAGAACTTAATGTATTAGTCGCTATTGATAGATTTTCCCTTTTCAGCGTAGTCTATGTAAATTATACCTTACGTATCACAAAATAATATATATCGTTCAATAAGTGCCCTTACTTATTGAATGATGGGTTAAAAAGTGTCAGTGTTATATGTACACAACAGATTATTAGAAGATTAATAATTAAACGGACGGGATTATTTACAGGGGAGCATAATGGGTAGGATTCAAGTTCTAACCTACGATCGAGGGCAGGGTGACTCTCCCAAAGAGAATACGGCTCGGGTCGGGCATTCAAAAGGTCGTCGCACCGAAGTAACCGCATGAGTTCGCCTGAATTCATGAAGTAGCTGTCGCCTCTCCGTAGCTTGGACTACTGGGGGGTCGCCTCTCGGAAAAATAGGAAGACGGCACTGCAGGGGGATTCTGAGGAGGCAGATACCGCACCCGCCTCTGAATTATATCAGACTTTTTCAGGTTTCAGTACAACATATCACCACAGGTTCAACAAAATTCCCTACTCGTACGCCAAGGCGGCTGTCTAGGCGAAACCGTAAGAGTACCGAAAGGGAAGGATTATGGTCGTAGGTTCAAAAAATCAACGGGAGGGAGATATTGGATCGCGGTCCTCGTCGTGTGAACCAGGGGGTGGGTATAAATTTCTGATGCTTTCCCGAAGCATAGTATTAGTGAATCATCTCGAGTTTTCTACCGGGTTAGATCCTCCATCGTTTCATTGAACGACTTTCTCATCGCCTCCAGGACAACATCGCTTCCCCAACTATGTTTACGATAAGGCATAGTAACAATGAAAATGAAATAGATTATATGGCGAAAACCATTCAGAATTTACCACCGAGAAAAAAGTTCCTCTACGGAAAAAGCATAGTTTCTAAAAATATTGTAGCCATGTCGGAATGAAAAATGTCGGCTCTCTCTCTTCATGGGTCACGTGCATTCTGATTGGCCCACTGAACGTTCATCGTTTTACCGCCTCGTAACCTCCTGCCTGTTTTTTTCTCTTTTCTCGATTGCGTTTCAGTATAGGTTTCCACGCGTTACTGAGTTGGTGATCGGAATCACTCTTAAAATTATTGATTTGCAGCCAGATTTCAATGTTCTCCTTCGGCAGCCGTTTACAATTAATCTACATGTGCTAGAGTAAATTTTCGTAACCCCATACGATGGCATAGTCACCAATAACACAACGATACACGACTGCTAACGTAAAAGAGATTGTCACTTGGAGTTAAATATCTACATGTTAACAGAACTACTCTAACGATTTACGAGTGTACCAAATATTTTAGTGGTGTAAGGAATAGGGGTTTGAGTTAAATATCTACATTTTAACAACACAAAATATTTAGAATATGACATAAGGTGAAGAGGATATTATTATAGATGAGACAAAATTGAGTATCTCAGAACGGATCAATATAAGGGTGTTACCCTGGCGTCAAACCTTTCGTGGAATATACCATTCAGTAGAATGTGTGGGTCAGCTTAAAAGTTAGGTTTCATTGGACCGGCTGAAGAAAATATAAAGATAAGATTAAAGAGACGAGTTTCTCCGCTTTGGTTAGGCCTTATTTAGAATACGCTGAAGTATCTGGGAACCATGGTAGAATAGTTTTATTAAGGGAATGGATTATGTTCAGAAAAAATCTGCCAGACTGGGTAAAAATTACTGCAAGAAGAGACTAAGCGTGATGGGTATGTTCTGGGTAGTAGATTGAAAACTTTGTAGCTCTCGAAGAGAGCAGGCAATGCTTTAACTTTCACAAAGCACCAGGACTTCCGAGTTTTCTTGCGACACCAAGGAGTTACCGTGGCACCAAATTCTATTTTGTAAAATTTGACCACCGTGATAATAAGCGATAGATATACATGGTCACAGTTAGATTCAAATATTGGTTCATCCCTCGAACTATACGCTACCGAAACTGGGTAGAACACATGCCCCAGAATACATTTATTTAGTCGCCTAAATTTAATGATTTAGTCTATATAAATCCTTGCATCACATATGTAGGCATACTCCTACATGTGTATATTCGTACGAGTATTTTTGTATATGAGCTTCTACAAATTCCGATAGATGTATGAACCAACATTTGTGCATACATACGAGTACGTAGCTGATGTCCATCTCCCGCTATGCGCTTTCAGAGTACTATATAGGCTTTAGGTAATAATAATAAGCTTCTCCTTATTTATTCAAGAAAGTCTTTGGCTGAAAAAGATTTTCTGCAATGGCAGTAAACCACCGCAGTATAAAAAGTGGATTAGTTCAATATATCATTACTTGATCGTGAGCAAATGGGCAGATATAATTATTAGAACTGAACTCGTATGTCTACTGAAATCGCTGAGAGTGGTCTTTTTCCAACTCTCTCCTCAGTTTAAAGATGTGGAAATACCGAGTTTATATAATTGGGGATTTTGTGTTTGCATTTGTTATGAATCCTTACGCTAGTAAAGCTGAGATGATTTTAGATTACTCATTAGAAAATGTCTGGTGAACAATTAAAAACTCTCGACCTAAAATTATCTCTAAAAGTGCACGTTGCATATGATAGGCTAGCATTAACCCAAAGTTGAAACTAGGCAAGCTGGAATTAAGGAATGCAACAATTTCAGGGCGTATCAAGGGATTCGAACCCGGATCCTTCGATATCCGGACTGTGGTGTAACACGCACGATTTTGAATGTCTGTGACATTGTATGCACGGTATTTCGTCCAAGCATCTTGTTCCTTTAAAGAGTCTACAACGGACATCTCGATAGCTTAGTTGGCTAAAGAACTCGGCCGAGATTCGATGAATCCAGGTTCGAATCCCAGTCAAGGCGAATGATTTTTACGCACTGAAAATTTGCATTGTAATGTAGATTTAAGCGGATGACTCCGATAAACGTTACTGTCGCGGCATCTCCCGCAGTTTTTTCGAATGTGGAAGTAAATTTCACATCCAAAAATGCTGTCGTTCAGAAAAATCGAACGAGATATGATAATCGGCGAAATTGGCATTGAAATCAAAAGACATCGGTGGAAATGTTTTCCCTCGATGTCGTTTGAATTGAGCACATATATTTTTGAGTCAAGAGGTAATGAAATATATAGGCGTCTACGATTCATTTCCGTGCGTAAAATTCCTTGAATCAACTTCATCAAATAAGAGTTGTAATACCATTGATTTACAAGCAGTGAATGAGGCGGGAGTGAATCACACAGTTAAGCCTGAAACTGTTCAAGTTATAAAGGTTATAAATTGTTTTAAGAATTGTACCTACAGATTAACAAATGTTAAATTTCAGTTATCGTCGTTATAAATGCGAAAATAATTAAATATTGACTAAATGAAATAAGGAAACTTAAAGCGCATATTGCAGTTTCAAGCATCAATTTAAAATAGGTTAGCAAGCGCCGATTCGATGAGTAAACATGGAATTACATCGTCACCATAACGCAATCAGCGCTCGTGTACACACCAAGTGAATTAAAGAGTAAAAGAGAGTACGGAACAACACGGACAGAAGTATGCGGAAATTAGTCAATCACATAGCAGGAAATGTTATGTTGACACAAGAGGAAAAACGCTATGATTTATCTGACGACGAATGGAATGAGAGTCTTCACGATTATAAGAAATTTAGGACCAATGCCCAAAAAAATCTTTCAAAAAGCGATAAGAGAACTCTGAAGTAAAATATTTGCAAAAAACATAGACGAGAATCCAAAGACACTTTAGTAAAGTTGAGGTAAATAAGTTAGAGTTAACCCACTCTAAAACGATAAAATCGAAAGAGGGACAGTCGTTCAAAAAAAGGCTATTCATGCAACTTCTTCCACCAATACTTTTGCTCTATATTTTCAAAAAATGTGCTCTTTCAATAGACTACACTCTACGTTCCATCAACCAATTTTCACATTGAAAAAAATATAACGTGGAGGAGTAGAACGCTGGTAAAATACATAAAATTTTAAGGGTCTACTATGATATCAGCTCATTAAAATAAGGAACTCTCGTCGGAAAAACCACCCTATATGAAGATTATACTTAAGAAATTCCTAATACAACGGACAAATTGAGCTTCTCACGGCCTCTTTTTAAATTTACCTTATTAAATAATATTTCCTTAAGCCTTAAGGGCTTAATAAAATATTATGTAATTGAGCAGTCTCAGCCCCTAATAGATCATACAGAACCGAACGACTGGAAAACTCCAATTTAAAACGCATATAAATTAACCCAAGCCAAAGCTGAGTATTTACAAATCATTAAAGGCCATGAAGCATGATTTTTGGTTCGATGATGACACATCTCAGCTACTAGGATTTATTGGTTGACTACGCTTCCAATTTTTTCTGTTATAATGGGTTCGTGAAGAAATAATTCTCCATGTGGTCTTTTTCTAAACTTTAAACTTTCCGCAGTTTCCCAATACAAGCCACTCACAATGTTAGATGTATGCCATACATAATATTCTGCATTGTACAAAGGATCGTTGTGGAAGGTGTTGACTCTAAGCTGCCTAAGTCACATCAAGTATTTTCCAAAGAAATACTACCGCTCCTCTCATATCCCTTCTCCTCCATTATGACATTATGGACCACACAATGTCATTCACTGTTAACTTAACTCATTTTACGTCGACGCAGTTCCTTTGCAGAGTGATTATTGACAATCCTGACAATAAAGTAGAATTATACGATGATCTTAAAGTAAAAGTACATTGATGCAAAACATGGAAATTAGAATAAAACTGTAGAAATGTTGGATAATCAGACTTGCAGCATTTCTCTCCAAAACCTTACTGCATGAAATATATTGAAATAATATACTTGCATTCACGATCTCTCTTGGATGGAACAATATGTGACGAGGAAATAAGCAGGACAAACTATCTATCACCATGTGTTATTTAGAATATGCTCCTGTGTATGGGGGCTCTCATTTCAGAGTTTGATTTTCGAGTTAAGCTGAGTGTAGCGTGGATGAGCATGAGATGGTAATAAATCGGCATCATTATATGAAAATATCAGGTGAGCTTCAGCGAGAAGAAAACTAAAACCCTTATGTATGGAAGAGAGAGGCTGAAGACGAATCAAAGTTTGAGGAGTGAAAAAGAATTCCTTTGTCAACCTTACCTGGAATAACTTGGTAGAAGTTCAACAGACATCAAGCGAAGAAGGAAAAAACAAGTGAATTCAAAGAACCTAATGTTACCATCAGGAAATCAGTTTGTCAAACTTTCGCATGAACCATGGCACTCTATGGATCAGAAAAATGAACTGTTGGAAAAGTTTAACAGCAAAAACTTAAAACCATTGAGACATGGTGCCATAGGAGAATGCTAAGAATTAACTGGACACCCCAACGAACAAGGAAGTATATAGAAGAACAGAAGAGGAAGGGAGTGTATCTAGAGCTCTTCAGCAAAGCACTTGATGGTTCGAGCACCAATAGACACGGAATGGATTAGTCAGCAACAAAATAGAAGGCAAAATTGAATGGATGATCCCGAGAGGAAGACCAAGGGACATAAACAGATGACCAATTAAGAAGGATTTCTAAAGAGCAGTTAACAGTGGCTGAGGGAGATATCACTGAATAAGGAGGACTAGTGGGCTGCAGTAAACCTGGTTTGAAATCGAAACACTGATGATAATTATGATAAACTTAGTACCCACTTTAGCTAGACCTTCAAAGAATCTAAGTTTGGAAACACTGACGAAGGGACGATTATCTCATAGAATAAATCTCTCTCATAAATTGGACGGTTCCCTTTTTGCTTTGATTTGAAAAACATAGTTCGAGAGATATCAAAAAAGTAACTTCCATTTTGGGCTAGCGTGGCGGTGGGTGGGGACATTTAGCCCTCATCTTGGCGCCTAAATGACCCCACATTGACTACGCAATCTGCTGTGCTAGTGCAATAATTTAGCACAGCCTAATTGAAACTCACAGCCAACTTTCTGAAGTGTACGGAGGCGGAATAGTGAGTGAAGGTGGAGTGAAACAGTGGTGCATTCAGTTTAAACATGGCCGCAACATTGTTTACGAGGAGGACCGCAGTGGTCGGCCTGGCCTTGTGATAGATGAACTGACGGTGAAAATCAACGGAAAATTCGCGAAAATCGCATATTTACGATTACTAATCTCTCGCTAGACATGGCTTGCAACAGAGCGTTTTGGCAGTGACGCAGAATTGTATGATGGTGTAAACTTAAAATGTAAGACGGCAGTTTTCTTCAGAGACGGAATTGAAAAGCTTGTGTATCGTTATGATAAATACCTAAATTTTGATGACACCTATGTAGAAAAATATTTTAAAATGTCCTTTCAAATGTACATAGTAAAGCTTTGTATTTTCAATGGGTTCATATTTTATTTCAAAACGTTAGTTACTTTCTGGACGGCTTTCTTTGACAACTCGCGGAATTGTCTTTTGCAGTTCACAGTGAGAAAAGTAGCAAAAACCACAGCCGTGGTCCCCGCCACGCTAGGCAGAAACGTAGATTACTTTCTGATCAGCTCTCTAATCATCCCCGCCGTAGTGTGATAAAAGAGGCCATGGCTATAATATTAACGAGATCAGTTTTAAATCCAATTGACTTCCAAAAAGATTACGGATCAGAATAATTAAAAATGACGACGATTAAAAAAATAATTATTTCATGTATTGTGGTTAAACTTCAAATAATTGTTAATTTAGAAACATTATATCCTACGCAAATCACATACATGGTCACTTGGTGATTACTAAACCTGAAGGTTAAAAGGCATGCAGCCGAGGAGATGAAAACAATTGGAAGGCGAAGGAATTGAATTCATCAGATAGATTTAAATATTTTAAAATTATCATCATCAATTTACGCATCTTCATTGATGCAAAAATTGAAGACAAGACATATCGCAATTATTAATTTGTTTGACATTCTGCCTTGACATTTCCAAAAGGAGGCAGGAAAGATGGATTAAAGGAGTTTTGACTGGCAATGGAATTTTGAAGACTGAGATAAAAGGGAGGGCATTATACAAACGAGGAAAGAATATATTAGGAATTTTGGATGAAATGAAGGAGAAACAAAGGATGCGGAATTGAAGATGGGCTTACAGTAGTTCCCGATTTCAGGTTGTGTTTTCTGTTAGAAGAGGTAAGTAAATGTATTTTTGTACAACTGTTTGGGCTGTGTTCATCCAAAAACCTAACCCAGCCGGTAGCGTATCAATAATAATAATCATGACATTTTAAGAGACTTATCTTCACTTAGTGGATGGGCTACACCTCGTTCACAAAACGCGGGCAGCATAATTCAGTTAAGTGTCCTTATCACGCTCCTCTCAAAAGCGTCGTCATTACGCCTCGTAACAGAGTAGTGACACTTACTTCCAACGAAGGCGACTGCCTCTATCGCCGATAACAGGACCGATGTGTCCAGACCCAGTGCTATCCATCCGATTTCAATTAGCGAGAAGGCAGGCTTCGGAAAATTGTTCAGAATGGAAATGGTGGCGACGGAGAGAGACAGAGTGCAATTTATTGACGCTTGTAAAGGTATATCTCTTTAAACAATTTTTTTAATTCCCCAGAGTATACAGTCTCGTATTTTTATGATATGGCTGGAAACGAACATCTACACGAAAACGGATATTTAAAAGTGAACACTTTTTTTATTTGTCCACATTCGATGTGAATGCTGATGCAGAGAATTTATCCGTGTCATTGATCGAGCATGAGTTGAAAAATGTACTCAAGTTTATAGCAATTCAGGATGAATATAAAAATGAGCGAACAAATAATTTTGGAGAAGATATCCATGTGTGAATAACCTCTACCTTGGAGACAATAAAAGAACGCTTATAAGCTAACCAATAAAAAGGGTAGAAACATAAAATAGGTTATGCAATATTTACACCCAAAGGATGTAATGACATTACAAAATTATGAATATTTACCACAAGAAGAAGTACTATTACTACACATTTCAACTGGGGACTAATCTAGTACAAAATTTTTACATTAAATTTAGACTACTAATAGCATATGGTCCGTTTACTTCAGGAAAAAAGAAATCCATATGACCAGTTGCCTGCAGCGACCTTTGGGCGTAGCAGTAGTTGGAAGTAGCGAGCTCGCTTCCCGACGGCCTGAGAGGAACCATTTCCGCTGCGAGCCAATTTGAAAGCCCTCCAGAAATGCATTCTAAACTACGCACAAAATATTTATGAATTTTAAATGACTTATTACCACTAGAATACTCGGTATTACCAAGCTAAAAGGAATACTTCTCCTGCATTCCCGAGGAGCGGCTTTCATAGATCTTTGCCATAGTTGCAACGGTGAAGGAGATATTAATGTACTTATTTGCATTAAATAATCAAAGCCATAATAAAACTCAGTACCTAAAAAATCAGCAAAATCTAATGCGTAAATAGCTTGCGAATCAATGACGATCGAAGTATTGTCTTCGATTAATTTAATTGAAATGGAAAGATACCTAATAACTAAATAGAAACACAAGCTTTAATGTTTGTAACTTAAAAATAGAAAATATTTTACCTTTCATTTTCATGTATTTGCATAAATGCATAAACCTTTTGTACTGAATTAAATTGAAGGTTTAACCTCCACGAGAAGTTGAACTTGAGCTTATAGGGAGAAATATTTTATGGCATTCTAAAGAGGGTACATCGAACAGTGCTAGTATTTGAAAGTACAATATTCTACACAAAACTCAATTTACTGGCAGCAAACTCAGACATTGAGAAAGAAATGACGACGATATTTCACGTTTACTCAAATGTGTAAAAAGTATCTCTCCTGCATACTTAATTTCTTATTTTCTGCCACTGGTATCTCATTTTTAGATGGTGTTATCGGGAATCCTCGTGAGGCAGGTTTGATAAAAAAAAGTTAGATCGCGTGCAGTGTATGGCACCAAGGTTTGTCAAAAGAGTGTATGATAAAGAAAGAAGGGTGACAAAATTGTTGGAAGATTTGGGCTTGGTTCCCCTCCAAAAATATTAATTTTAGGTCTGAACGTATAAGTAAATTTGAGACTGATCAGTTTTCAAAGGCGTCCAGTACACTAAAAAATTCCCAAATGACCTTGAAAGACATGAAAAGCCATTCAATATTCTAGAGATATACTGCAACGCAGTTAGGTTAATGGTACTCTAAAACACTCACAATTCCAAATTTGATGTTCTAAGATAACCGACAGAAATCTCAGAGGACACAATTATCCATTACGTAGTCCTGAATGGCATTATTTAATTACATTTATTACTCATATCTTAGTTTATACAATCACAACAAATTTATCTTGCATGCACATATGATTTCTCATCCTAACCCAATTATTGCCTAATTTTAAATCGATACGTTGAAATTTGAAAATTAAACAACTTGGCTTTTCCACTAAAAAAATTTTTTTTATTATTCACTTTCGAGGTTTCGTTATGGTATAACATCATCAGGTATACCATTACGAAACCTAGGTAGTGAATGATAAAAAAAAATTTTATGTGAAAAAGCCAAGTTGTTTGCTTTTCAAATTTCAACATGAAAATTTTCCACAAAGTCACGCCAGAAACTGTTTTATTTCATTCGTTATATTAAGCATTGAAACAACTCTATAATTTATATTTTAAACTTTGATTAGGGTTTATATGGCAAATGGAACAAAACATCATTGCTGGCCCTTCATTGACGTTCATACAAATAAAACTAGCGAAGATATAAACTAACATAGAAATTTTCATTTCCTGATGCGTTTTTCTGGTTTTTCATTATAAATTGACTCTACCAGAACCGACAAAGTACCTTTTATACAAATTTTCTCAACTTTGTAAGAGAAGGGTTTTGATAGTGCTTTTATAACAATAAATTATCAGGCGGGGACTTCTGAACTCCACTGTAATGCGATTGCGAGGGATTCTCCTCGCACTGGCTGTTACTATGAGCCCCTATCGATAGCTGGGTAATGTTCATGAGTTCCACTGGGGGTTTCTGGGCAATCGATTAAGTTTAAAACCTCATCAACGAACCTGATAGCATCTTAGCGCTTAAAAGAATGTGTGTGATTCATGTCCATTAACGGAGTATTATTTTCAACATTCTCCATGATAAATACTCCGCTGCACCATTTTCAATATCTTATCATCTCTTGATTCATTTCTGGGCAATTAGAGAGTAACCCATGACGTTGCATGAAAGAGAATTACTGAAGGAGGACAACGCTAATGATGTTTTAAGGGCAATGAGAATGCAGATCGAAAACGGGAAATTGATTGTGATTTCCCAGATAGAACATTAAGAGTATTTGACTTATATCATGACCGCCGGTGATTAGTGATTCCACACGAGAGGATACTATAGCCAACCACCCCTGCTATAAATCAACCCTTCAATTGATGGGTCTGTTTCAAAGTTCTATCATTATGACAAATAAACAATGCTCTCCATAGCAATTATAGATTAAAACTCAAAGTTATTTGGAGAGAATGATACTGTAATTAGTTTATTTTAATGGCACGGGAGAATTTCGATATCGAGACACGTTGAAATATTCCACGAAATGATAAGTGCAATTTGAGAGAAATTTGTCCATAGTATGTCCATTAAAAGTCCATTACAGGTGGTGAGGAAATGGCTACTAGCTCGTATCTTACATTAAAAGACCGGTAGTCCGTGATATTGACCCCAATTTAGCCACATGCTGCAAGGTTCTCTTTCAAGACGTTATTAAGAGCTTAATAGCCATAAGACCTTGCGCCAAAAGATAAATTCACATCAAATGCGCGGTAAAATAACCCTATAATAAATAACAATAAACAGATTATTTAAAGTGTGAAATGTTACAATTTATATTAGGATGGTTAAGTGAAATAAGGAGTAGTCATTATAAGGAAAATATACATGAATTTCTTTAAAGACTAATATATAGAATAGAGTAAGTACCTAACAGTAGTGAAGTAGTCACTCTTTCGTGGTAACCGCCTTTTCTTCCTATAGTTTTAAATAAAAAAATAAACACTATTTGTATTATTATCTGCTTTTCACGCCCATATAAATGCAAGAGATAACAAAGAATAAAACACCCTTCCCAAATTCGCATGAAATAAACACGCCAATATTTATGAAGTACGTAATTACTATTTCCTAACAACACTGTTATTTAAAAACTATTTCCACACTTGAAATCACTTCTGGAATAAAACAATATGCAATTAATGCAATCGCATCCGCAATTAAATAGTCGTGAATAACAACGGCAAATGGATGGAAATTCTATTTTTCTGATTGATACCGTCTCACAATGATACTATACTTTTTTACTAAAACTGAGAAGATATGAAGACTCGCTTTTTAGAATTCAATGTTTTATGCTATTAAAATGTATAACATTTTTCAACAAGTATGAATACACTAATATGATGATCAACGACTCGAATTTCTAAAGAGAAAAACATTGAGCAGCATCGTGACTAAAAGTCAATAACATATATTTAAACTTCACTTGAGAAACTGCTTCATATGGAATTATTCATCTAATTATTGATTGAGAGCTCTTCTAAAACAACCCAAATATAAGTATTAAAAAAATTGTACATTTTCTATCCTTAAGTTTTCCATTAGTTTCTAATAATCGTTTTCAACCCTTAGCGCCTCCGTACCAGTAATAATAAATGTTAACTGTAACGCAACAACAATGAAAATAAAAAATAGTTTTAATGTGCAAATTTTCTGGGCGCCATTCTATATTATATAATTTTTCTAAACATTCAAAACGGTAGTCATTAGGACCAACATTTTTCATTTTGGACTTGAAAAATTATTGCATTCCTTCTGATCGTTCATTATTAATGGCAAGGCATTTGAGAGCATAGAATTTATCGGTAGTGATGTATGGTTTTAGTAAAATTATACTGATTACCGATTAGAAATTGTCAATAAAAATTCTCTCTTCAAGTAGAAAGAGTGTGGAGTAAATCTTAAAATATAACCAATATTTCTTATGTTTTATTTCAAAAATTACTAGGTTAGGTATCGTAAAACAAACACACAATCAAGTAGTTAAAATCGATGAAAATATTATACATCGGTGTCAAATGTGAATTCAAATTCCTGTGGTTGGTTAATTCACTGGACGATAACGATTTAGTTGTAACCCTGAATCTGCAATGTGTATTTTAAGCCACAAACACAAGATTGAAGTCGACTCCATTTCCGTTAAAAATAGAAAAAAGCTTCCTATGCATAGAGAAAATCGCGTTTACCAAATTCTATACAAAAAAGGTAACATTTTATTTCCCTGAATCAAAAGTATCGTGAAATGGCGCCGAACCTGCCCAAGGAGAAATACATCGACTCTTCGTGGATTATGGCCGTAAAACCGAGGTATCCATTACAATTTGTGTACCAGAAGCAAAGATTAGGATCGAAACCCATTAAAATAATAAGGAAACAATTTCAGCTACCGTCCCATATCTGATCCACGACAAGTCACCACTAACCTGTCCTCGAATGAAATAAATTAAGCTAATGGCGTCACGAAATCAAGCGCTTCTACCCTTGACATTATGCCGAATAAGCGATGCATTCCACGATTTTACTTTTTCGGAAGAAAGATAAACATTAAAACTCTTTCGATTACACTTCTAAATGTAAATTGCTGTAAATGCAGTCATACGGACTTTTTTTGAGCATGAGCTCATTTAATTAATCAAGGACCTTTCTACAAACGCAATTAATAAAATCCCAAGTTGCCTTAACTCTTTCTAAGTAGGAATACTGACAAGCTGTTTTCGCCATTATTTATATTGTTTAGACAAAATTTCGCAAAAGAAACGGAGGCTAAAATAGGCATATAGTAATTACATATATGCGTCGAATTTCTAATTGACAAATAAATTTTCACTTTATCAACTAACCTATTTAGGCCTAAAAACTAATTACTAGTATAATAAATGCAAGCCAACAACTTTCATTCATTATAATGGTTATTAAGCAGACACATATATGCTACTTATCATACTTTTAGTGCCTGCATAAGTTATACTCTGAGTTCTAAATATCATTAAGAGATATAATAGACCATGGAGTTTAAACTCTCCTGCTGCAGTTTAGCCATTACCCTTAGTATGCACCCCAATGTTTATCATTATATATAAAATAATTTCATACGAATTATAATGCAACCATTTCAGAGAGTAAAAATCATTCGCCTTGACCGGGATTCGAACCCGGATCCCTCGATATCCGAAACGTTTAAAGCCCCTAAAATTTCAGAGTGTAAGAGGACGTCTTGGTAGCTTAATTGGTTAAAGCACTCGGCCGGATATCGAGGGATCCGGGTTCGAATCCCGGTCAAGGCGAATGATTTTTACTCTCTGAAATGGTTGCATTATAATGCACACATAGCGGGTGACTCCGTTAAAGTTACTGTTACAGTTTCTTGAAATTTTTCTGAGGTATGAACAGCCTAAGTGTTTGAAATTGGCTTTATTAACATCGTGGACTGTGGCGCGTCGCGCACGACTACGAATGCCTGTGACATTGTATGTACGGTATTTCGTCATAACATCTTGTTCCTTTAAAGCCCCCAAAATTTCAGAGTGTAAGAAGACGTGTCGGTAGCTTAATTGGTTAAAGCACTCGGCCGGATATCGAGGGATCCGGGTTCGAATCCCGGTCACGGCGAATGATTTTTACTCTCTGAAATGGTTGCATTATAATGCACACATAGCGGGTGACTCCGTTAAAGTTACTGTTACAGTTTCTGGAAATTTTTCATACGAATTATTGCAGGGGTAATTTAATAATATATAACAAATGATGCGATACATTTAATTCTATTTGAGTGACTAAAGAATAATTACCAAAATGCTAGTGGTCAATATAATTAGAGGTGATGATACTATCTTATCTTAGTTACTACACTGAGCTTCTAAGCCGGCAGATCATCTTTGAATTACTCTTGAAAAAATGAGATACAAAAGTATCACGGAATGTAAAAATTCCTATAATTTGGCTATAACTCCTCAAGAAACTAAATCAGTCTTTCTAATAAGCCATTCAAAATAGAAATATGGCAATAAAGAAATACGCTATCCATTTGATTGACTAATAGGAGCTAAAGATACGTAAGTGCACGTACCATAATTTTCTGAGAAAATAGTGAAGTCACTTGTATTGAATCTTATACTCTAGCTTGACATCAAGAATATAATACGAACCCCAACGTAATACGGTCGGAGGGATCACGAATGTTAGATTAGAGAGATAGACTGCAAGGCTGACAGGTTTAAAATGTCATTTTTTCCTAGAACGATAAGAGACCAGAATGCTTGTAGCCGAAATTCCCCAGGACTCAGTTCATTACAATAAGTATTAACGTACAGGTTAGGGACTGCGCGTATATATATATATTTATTTATTTATATTTATTGGTTCCCCCCACCTATTTGAATAAACCCCAACTCCCTCATCCCTTACCCTTTCCTCCTGTGCTGCACCCCCTGCCACACACCTTTTTTGGTGGCTCGCTGGGTATTTATGTAGATGTTGTTTCGATATCATCGAATTATTCATCTAATGAATCTAGAGGCATTGTTATTCAGACATAATAGACATGGTAAATTTGAGGAACAGATTCTGAACAGACAATAATCAGCATTTGGCTCTGGAACATGTAAAAGAAAGGCCGTTGGAAAGTCGTTTAATTTATGCCTGGATCTCTCTGGACATATTCTTGCATGCTTCCTGATAAATTCTAGTTCGCTAAAACCAATTGATATATAATATAAAAGTTAAGTAGTACTGTATTGTTCTTTTATCCGTCGAAAGCAATCATCGAGAATGAAAATTGCCGGCCCCGGTGGCGGCGGGGTAACGTCCGTGTTTGCCAATCCAAGAGTCGCGGGCGGATTTCCGCCTAGGTGGATCTTCCCAAACCTAGGGCTTGGGTGTTTGTAATCGTCTCCATTGTGTTCACTGTTTGTAGTCCGATTTAAAGGCCAAAAGTGCTGTTTTTGTACTAAGACTAAATAAATAAATAAAGTAGTTTCGTCTGTTATTATCAATTACTTTCTACTAATATTTTCTCACTCCCCATAGCACTAGGACCAACCGGAAACTGAAGTGAAAGCAAATGGGAGTATTTATTGCATTGTTGGCATCAACAGCTGAAATCATTACTGGTCCCGGATTAAAAACTTTTGCCGTTTTTTTTTGGAATGAGGAAAACCTTCTTGAGAATATAAAATACAAACTCCGGGGATGGCGCCTCCGGGGAGTCCTCCTGTCTCCCTCCGCCCCTGCTCCTACTTTCCACCGCTCGTCTCCCAGGATGCAGGAAAGGCGCCGAAATAAACAAACGGGTAAGCCGCGCGCGCGGTACTAAATAAGATTCGGCCCAGTTAAGCAGGATTTCCGCAGTGAAGTAGCGAATTCAGGTTGTTGGAATTTTCGTGGTCATAATTGGGTCGAATGCCGCGAAGGGTCATCACGTGTTTTTTTAAGGGATAGCAGTGTGGCAACGGCTTTCGTATTTTTTCCTGGCGTCAAACGTGGGGAAGGTTCCACAAATTATGGGCACTAACCACAGAGGTGAGATAAAATACTGAATTCGGAAGCAACGACAGCAAATAGCAGTGAATAAACAAAGTATGTAAATAAAAAGAGACGTTTCAGGCGTGATATGGTGGAATAAAATGATGAATTAAAATTAGCAATTTTCCACAATTTGTGGAAAATTGCTAATTTTAATTAATTTAACAGTATGTAAATATTCAATCAGAAAGACAGATTTTCTAGGCATAGGATTCCATCCTCGTTTCTTAATTTAACCTTTGCTCTTAAGACTTTGAATTTCCCATTAAGGAAGTATTCAATGCTGCATTTATAAATGCTGATATTAATATATTTAATTCATAAGTTATTAGTACTTCATTAGATAAATTGTGAAGGATTAAAGAGAAAGACTTAATTCTAATTCAAGCTATATCATACGAGCTATATCATCGTATATTTATCCTCAATCAGTACTTTTAAAAACTGCATCAATAGTTTGTTTCGACCAATTCGACTGAGATTTTGCTACTTATATTCAAGGAAAATGTAATATTACATACCTCTAATGATGAGCTTGTACGACAATTCCATAGGATATATAAAAGATAATTATAAGAGTAATGGGAAAGTAATTGCTTTGAAAACAGGCATCGCATCCGATATATATTTACTTGGATTATTAACTATCACTCCAGCATGGCTTTTTTCACTGTGAGGAAATCTATTTTTGTAATCGAATTAATATGTTTTCAGTTAAAATAATACGTTCGTGCTTACAGTAAGTGCCTTCCAGTAAGTAGAGATAGAGTTGTCCTGAATTGCCATACTTCGATAGCCTCATCGTAATTAAATCATTACTTTCTACTTAATCGATATTTATGCTTTTTATCCAAATTTCTTTTAATCTAAATGATATGCAGAAATTCATTTAGAAATTTCGATTTCCCCATCATGGAGATGACTTACATCAAGAACCGTGCAATGCTAGAAATTATCTCATGTTCCCATTCGACTCAAAAGTGACGGGAAAGAAGACAAATGTATGCCTGAGACTATATTGAGGCGTGCACCACACATAAGGTGGCATGCCATTTTTCCTTAAAAGCGATCCATGGAACAGTTCCTACCCTTTACTCGGTCAGGGAACCAGCAAACCGAGTACAATCGATGCACACCCTCCTCAAACCCCACCGAAACAGTATGGGAATCCCGTTCGAGGACGGAGGGGTAGGAAACTCGGCCCCGGGAGAGAGAATGGAAAGGAGGGGGGCGAAGGGGGGAGTGAGGGAATGCTGCAAAATGGCTCGCGTCGCAGCCAAAGATACCGGGCGCGAGAGAGTACCCCGCTCCCACGGACACGCACGTCGGTCCCCGTCTGCCCCCTCGGGCCTTTATCGGGCCGATAAGCCTGCCGGGCCAGGAGCTAGGGAATACGGGACGGGGGTACTCTGAGACTAGTCGGAGAGTGGTGGACAATGTCGTTGGGGGCCGATACAAAGGGCAGCAGGGTGGAATGGCCGTGGTTGCAAAAGGGGAAAGGGATATGTGGACTGGACGGGTACAAGAGAACGGGATTCAGGGAGAGCTTAGCGGGGGAAAGGGAGAGAGGGGAAGATATCTGGTTATCAGCCTAATTAAGCCAGGCACCACCTGGGTGTGTGTAGTTAAGAGGTCCTGTATAAGCGCAGTGAGGACGGTTTGAAGGCAAGGCAGGAATGGGCAGCCGAGTGAGAGAGAGAGAGAGAGGGAAAACTTCAATTCTTACTCCCTAACAACATCCCACCATTAAACCTTTAGTGAGCTGCCGCTTTCCGTCCTCCTATCTTTTTCCTTCAGAAATGTTTTCTGCTCGCGTTATAATTCAATAAAAACTCACTGACGCAAATGGTCTGAGGCAGTCCATAAGATGTCTAAAATAAAAAATCGTACACATTGTCTATGTTCTGCGTATTCAGTCTTTTTCAATAATTGCCAATAATAGAATTCAAACCCTTAATAATTAAAGTTATTCTTTCAAAGAATTAACCATATCAAATATCTCCGATAGCTTACGTGCTCAGTTTTTCCATGCGATGCCCAAATTTGAAGTTTCACGTAACGTGATAGAACATATGTTGAAAAACATCTATCCAAATAAATCCTCCGGCCGGGGTCAAATGCCAGCTGGAATTTATAATGGACCAGTTTCGAATACAGTGACATCTCCATCACATATTCAAGAAGTCTCCGATTCATCACGTAGTTTCCAATGACTTGAAAATTACTAATGCAGCACACATATTTAAAAGTGGCGTTAGGGAATAGCTGAATAATTACAAATAAGGATACTCGACAACCGGGTTTTACTCATGCAAAGTCGGCACTTTTTCAGCAAAACGAACGGGTGATTCATCGAGACACAAATCGAGCTTTTTGTTCACGGTGTTCTGCATTCTAAAAAGTCTATGTTCCAGGAGAAACGGGGTTTCAAGACTTTCAGAAAGCTTTAGATGAAGTATAACATAGAACGCTACTCGTAAAGCCAAGAAGCTTATGGCAAATATATCCTAGGTCGGATTCAATGCGCTTCAAGTGGCCGCATGCAAACGGTAGCTACAGATGGTGTTAGCTCTAATTCAGTCGAAGTCACATCAGCTGTTCCCCAAGGAAGAGTCGTTGGGCCCTTTTAATTTCTTCTTTACTTTAATGACATTAACACCGCGGAAGGCAGTAAAAGTCGCCAACTTGCCGTCGACGGAGTGGTTTACCGAGACACCTACAGTCTTGAGGATAAAGAAGCATTAGCTGATGAGCTTAGTGCAATAAAGCACTAGCGCGACAAATGGGAATCAAAATAAAATTTAAACAGATGTGTAGTAATGACTTTGTGGATTACAGCAAGTTCTCTCTATAATTTCTAAAGACTCAGCAATGTCGAAATGCCAAGCGTAGAAATAATTTTCTAAAATTTATTATTTTTGACTCATCTCTCGATCAACAAATAGTAAGGTACTACGGAATGTATTCCTCGAAAAGGTTAGTGAGAGAAAACCCATTTAAAAATGGTTAAACATTTAGATCTATCTGCAGTTCTTATCTTTACATTCCCACTTTATCTAAGGAAAGAGCATGAAAATAACAAATATCCTTTAGAAATTAGGGTGATGGAAAACTAAAACTATGATTCCTGAACGTGAATGAATAAATTAGAGTTGTTTTTTGAAAAATCCTTTAAAAGATTTTACTTTGAAATTTAACTTATTAAGGGTAACAGGAACAGTTCATGAGACTCGAACCAAGAAACGCCCTTTGATAGCATTCGAGGTTGTTAAAAACGTTCCTATAAAGGTTATTTTAAGAACAAATTATATTCGCAATAACAAAACATGGTAACTAAATGTATTACTAAGTAGGTAGTACTCCAAAGCGCATTGAAACTAATTATAGTTGGATTTCTCCTACGATTAGTGTCAAACGTTACCCCAAAAAGGACAAAAACGAAATCACTATACCACTACCAAAGGTGATATCATTAAATAATAACTTTGTGGGAGGAGTTGATAAACTTGAAAAATAGGAATCGTCAGACAGAATATGAATTCGCGGGAAAAACTACGGACCTTTTGGTGTACAGTTACATAAGGTTATGTTAGGTTGAGATTAGGTTAATACAATTACAAGATTGATTTGGTGTTATGTATGCCAATTAAAATTAAAGTTTAAGCATGGAATGCAACAATTTACGAGTGTAAAAATCATCCGCTTCGTCCCGGTCAAGGTGGATGATTTTTAAAATTTTTGGTGTAAAAATCATCCACCTTGACCGGGACGAAGCGGATGATTTTTACACTCTGATATTTTTGCATTATAATTGATATTTAGTGGATGACTCCGTTAAAAGTTACGGATCCGCTATCTGCCGAAGTTTCTTGGAATTTAAGTAAGTAGTTCTGATTTTTGTAGAATAGGACTAGTTCTCTCTGGAATCCGTTAAGTGAACCTGGACAGGGGCCTACTACATCAAATGCAACGGATTAAAAAGGATAGATTCGATTAAACAATTAGTCGTTATCCTTACGCACGAATTCCTCTGAGTGAAGTATGCATGGGGAATAAATGGACGAACTAACGACAAAGTAAGATTTATTAGAAGAGTATTGGGAAAATCTGATGTAAAGGTTAAAGAGAAATCGTATTCTTCACCCGTTAGGCTTCATATATAGAATATGCTGTTAATGCATGGAATCTTCATGAATTGGTTGTCCAATTGGATCGCGTGAAGTGTAGAGGAACTAGAATTTTAAAACGCTTTTATGATAAGTAGCGTATCCAAATTATTAGAGGACCTAGGCTGGGAATCACTCACGGAGCGAAGGTTAAATTAAAGATTTTATCCCTTACATTAATTAGAAGGATGTCTCTTTAGCAATGACGATAATATGTACTAAAAGCGTCATTATTCTACGCTAGGGGAGATTTTGTCAATGAAATTAGAGAGATGAAGTCTACGGTTTAAGATTGATGCAAATGAAAACTTAGGTTTGATTTTGAATTCCTGGTGGTAAATCACTCCCTGCCGCATATCCTTATGATAGCTTTCAGAGTACCATATATAGCTGTAAGATATAGGGTGGGGGGTTTAAGACGCTCAATAACTTTTATACTTCAGGAAAACTGTTGCAACGTTTAGCGACGATCGGGCTTCCGGTAACCATATACTTTGAATATAGAATAAGGTGCAAAATTTAATCCGTCATTACTTTTATCCAGCTTATACATCACCTCTTAGGTTAGTAGTGCTGATCTACTCCCAATTTTCCTCCTTCAGCCATTCTCTCAACTCATGGAAAATTTGCTACGGCCCCTCGTTGTTCCTGAGAGGGAGATGGAACGGAGTGGACTTCAGAGGAAGGCGTGACGAAGACGACCGTGTATGCATGGAATACTAAGAATAAAGAGGGTGCTTTAATGAGGGGAAGAGGGGGGACCGATGAGGGTCCACTGGGCGACGGGGTACAGGAAGGGGAGGAGAGGGAGGATGGACCGTCCGGGGTGAGAACTTGTCCCCTTCAGCCCCACGCCCTCTTCACTCAACGCAGCTTCCTTTGATGTTCTTTCCCCTGCCGCACCTCTGACGTGAATCGGGTAGACGATGTGTGTGTACGAATGTGTGCACCGTTCATTCCGTCCCATATACTTTCCGTCCGCAACGTGAATAACTCGAAAAACAAACAGGTCTTGTGCAAAGCCCCGTCTGAAATAGGCGTTCGGTTTCAACGGCGCTCGTCATTCAAACCCCTAAGCCCTCGCTTAAGCGGCCCTTTGAAAAAGGAACTGTGAAGGATAAAGAAAGAAAGTGGCACCACTAGCTTGGTGTTTCGAGTAGGTGCGCCTGTGTACACGCGAGTGCCATTGTTTGATTCCCGCTGTGGTTGGCGTTTTCATTTTCCTAATCTCGTTAAAATTACTAAACAATCTACGCAAGTTACATAATATATCAACATTAAGTTAGTTTTAAATAATTCACGAAAACGATTTGTATAATTGTTATCAGTTGATCCGCAAAATTTATTAAAAATGTAGCTGTGGAAATCGATGTCTCAAATATTTTTTTCCTATTCCTGGTTCACAAAAATACTGTGAAATAAAATTTTCCTTTTCAGCGGCATGATATCATGCTTATTTCATAAAGTATATAATATAACGTATTAAATATAGGAGAATTTAGAAAAGGTAACGGGATCTTTGTTAGTATTCTCAAGAATATGACAAGGGTAGCCATAAGTCAAAGAACTATGAAAATCAACCGTTTCAATATTACGTAACTCAAATGTTCATTCGTACGTCATACCATTACAACATCAAGGAGAGATTAGGAACCGAGAGCCTCTTTATTCCTGATTTGAAGTTTGGCTTACCGTTGTTCTTTATTTTTTTGACTGGCTAATAATCAAAATCAAGGCAACATTTATACAATTGAATAGCTACGAAATACTCACTAATATTGAGTAATTGTTATACGTATTTCCATGATGATTTATAAAATGACTGATACGAAGACGTCACAAAAAATGTGATGTTTTTACAGTTATACATTTTTTTGTGCAGTTAAAGAATTGAAAAGTTGAAATTCTGTCTGAAACGCTAGTACGCTTAAAAAGTAGTTATTCATCAGTCCCCACAAGGCATTTTAAGGCGAGTTTAACTGCTTCATTTCAGACGAAAAAGTGATTTTCATGATTTAGCTTTCGTGATTGATTGATACATTTATTAATTAATGAGATTTTTCTCTTGATCCAAGAGAACCAAAAATGCCATATTGTAAACTACCAACACGAAGTCTCATTACCTCATCGGGAAGGTTGTGATCATCATTCTCGCCTATCGAATAAAATAACATGAAATAGCGTGATGCTTGTTTATCACGCGAAAACAAGCCGGATAAAGTAAAATCCGATTAATACGGCTCCTACTATACGGATCGCCCATATTGTCATTAATGGCAAGCCGTTCGCTGAGGTGAACAAACAGCATCAGTTTTTACTTCGCGTACACCGGGTGGCCACTAAAACCTGCGGGCGCGTTAAGTATCATGCCCTCTAACGAGTTCCATAAACCGCGGGATTGGAGTGAGGGAAGGGAGGCAGGCAGAGAAAAACCGAGAAAAAGGAAATACTTCTCTCATTGGACGAGATGAACGATGGTACATTCAGCACAGTCAAATGTTTAGGTACGCAAACCGCTATACTACGCCTAGACGTTTGTGTATGCGTGAATTGGCGGCCCTCCAACAGAAGATAGACTTTATTCTGCTTATTCTTCTCCTTCCTTCAACTGAATGTTGTTGTGCAACCGAAAATTTAACTTGGGTGAATTTCCTTTATTCCGTACTCAGTATTCTAAATTGTAAACAAATACACACATACACACACTTTCTTGATAATTTCAACGGAATTTAGCTCCGTCTTCCTCAGAAGATTAGTTATCAACATCAAAGCCTATGAATCCTTTGAAACATGAAGCCTATGAACATCCGCATCTCAATTTAGTTCACTAATTATAGAGGGTTGAAGCGGACAGGTGCAGATTTGTCTCATGCGGGATAGTTAGATATTTTGTTTGTCCGCATGCATTGTGTTATTCTTGGCCTGGGTTTTGACTTGTTGAGTCCTGATGATGAATTTGTAAGTTGGCACCTGGGTCGTAGATTTGGTAATGTCTGCGGATTGGCTGTTTGTTTTCTGTGCCACTTTGGAATTATTGCCACATCCTCCCTCTCATTCCTATCCTATCTCCGCTCCCCTGTGACCACCCATCTTCCTTTCCCATTCCACAACCCTTTCTTTCACCCTTCCTCCACCACCCGTTCTCCTTTTCCCATCCCCTTCATTCTCTCTCACCCTTCACCGGTCAGTCCTAACTAATCTTCCGAGGAAGACGGAGCTCAATTCCGTCGAAATTATCAAGATATAACGCGTGAGTGTCCCTTTTATGTGTTCTCATATTGTGTGTTACTGTGTAAATTTTTTATTTTACACTTCCGTGTTACTTCAAAAAGAGCATATATATATATATATATATATATATATATATATATATATTCACTTTCCCGGAAAAGCCACGAACGTGCACAATGAAACTCACTAAATAGTCACAGCAAACACAGAAACCAAAACACACAAAAGAGGGACTCACTAGTTCTCGAATTTTCGGTGGTGCAACCACCTTCTTCAAACAGTTCTGTTCCTAATTCATCTTGAGAAAGGTGGTTGCACCACCGAAAATTCGAGAACTAGTGAGTCCCTCTTTTGTGTGTTTTGGTTTCTGCGTTTGCTTTGACTATTTAGTGAGTTTCATATATATATATATATATATATATATATATATATATATATATATATATATATATATATATAAAGATGTTGAGAATTTTATTTTTTCGGACAGTCATATTTATTTTATTCTTATACATTGATGTTGTCACCATCAAAGTAGTCACCATTGGTGATTATGCACTTGTGCCACCGCTTTTTCCAATCACCGAAACACTTCTCAAACTCGATCTTTGAAATAGCCATTAGTTATTTCAGCGATGCGCTTTTAACGTCATCTACGGCTGTAAAACGACGGCCCTTCGAGGCTTTCTTAATTTTTGGGAGTAGGAAAAAGTCACATGGAGCCATATCTGGCGAATATGGAGGCTGGGGCATCGTTACAGTACTGTTTTTGACCAAAAATTCACGAACAAGCAATGAAGTGTGAGCTGGTGCATTATCGTGGTGCAGAAGCCATAAATTGTTTTTTCACAGATCCGGGCGTTTTTTTTCGGATTGCTTCACGCAAACGGCGTTGAACCTGTAGGTGGTACTTCTTATTGACCGTTTGACCTGGCGGAAGGAATTCATGATGCACTGTGCCATTAAAATCGAACAACAGAGCGAGCATAACATTCACGTTCGACCGAACTTGTCGAGCCTTTTTCGGTCTAGGCGAGCCAGAATGCCTCCACTGGGATGATTGAACTTTAGTTTCAACGTCATATCCATAAACCCATGTTTCTTCACCTGTTATAATACGATTTAGTAATTCTGCATCGTCGTTCACTTCATTTAGTGACTCCTGAGCAACTTCCATTCGCCGATGTTTTTGTTCAAAATTCAACAATTTTGGAACGAATTTTTCTGCCACGTGTTTCATACCCAAAAAATTGGAAAAAATGTCATAACACGATCCAATCGATATTCCAACATCAGCAGCGACCTCTTTAATTGTGATTCGACAATCGTTTATAACCATTTCTTTCACTTTTTTCACGTTTTCATCGATTGTTAATGTGTTGTGGCGTCCAGGGCGTTCGTCATCTTCAAGGTCTTCACGGCCTTCTTGGGAACGCTTACTATATACCACTCGTAAACTCTTGATTTACTCATTTCAGACTCACCATAGGCCTATGTTAACATTTCACACACTTTGTTACACTTTATTTCATTTTTTACTCAAAATTTGATCCAAATTCTTTTATCCATTTCTTTTAACAAACAAAAATTGCCGAGGCCATAAAACACGTCTAACCTTAGAGGCTGTCGCAAAGTCAACAATGAAAACAGCTGAAAGTTTTATCATACTTCAGGGGCATGTATACCAACATAATAAAAAGAAATTTTGACAATGGGACTCTCCAAGCCAGCGAAATGAAAAAATTCTCGTTACGCTTTGAACACACATTCGTATATACTCACATGCATGATTTAATACATATGCATGCATGTATTTTGTCATGTGATACAAAAATTGGATACCCACAAATTTTCTTAACATTTCGGTGACACAACCCCATTTTTCACCGAATTAACGTAGTTTATTAACTTAGACACACATTCATGCGCGCGCGCACACACACACACACACACGTGTGTTTTTTGTGTGTGTGCCCGCGCGCGCGTGAATGTGTGTCTTAGTTAATAAATTATACACATTTTTAATTTTATTTATTTTTTGAAAATGTATTATTTATATATTAGGGTCGCGGTGGACTAGTGGGTAAAGCGTTGGATTACTGACCGGAGGGTCCCGGGTTTGATTCCCGGGCGAGGCACTCTGGGCACCTGGAGGTCCACCCAAACTAGTTGATTTTTCGGGTACCAGATCTTCCTCGGAAACCATAACCGGCACAGGGAAAGGAACTGGTCTCCCTACCCTGATGTATGAATATTCACAGGCCGTCGGGCTTGGTACAAGGGTGAGCTCTACCATCACCTACTAAACCGACCTTCGGGTTGATTACTGTGTTTATGGATATAACCATAATATATTGTTATATACATAAACATTATATGTATACATATTATATAAATAAATATATATGTAAAATATATATATTTTAAATGGGCGCCAAGGAGTCGGAACACCTGGGCGCTTTAAAAACGTCGCAGATACCAGGTTTCCTTAATTGCGTAATCTGTAGCAAATCCGCCAGGCAAGTGGAAGGCCCGGTGTTCAAGTCTCGGTTAAGGAAATATTTTTACATTTGTGATCTGCTAAAACCCGCCTTCCCCCACCTGTCCTGTGTTCGTATTTTATGTGTTTTCCTATCCCCTTTCCGAATACCTATTTCTATGTGTGAATGAATATATATAGATATGTGTGTGCGTGTGTGGAAATATAAAACTTATGTGAAATTCTCACGGATTTATATAATATGAAAAGAAATAACATTAGGAATATATATATTTCTAAAAAATGTATGTACATATAACTATCATAATATTCTACACGGTAGTAGTGGCTCAACAGTAATAATATCCTTTCTTTTTTGTGACTCTCTTATAAATCCCTCCCAAGGCCCTAATAATTACATATACATATAATATAATATAATATGGGCACTGAGAGGGATTTATAAAGGAGCCACAGAGGAGAGCCGCGGTGCGGAGAGGAGTGAACTCTTCTCGTGGACGAGCGGGCGAGGCGTCGAGGGAAAAGGGGATTGTGGAAGCAAATGGAATACGAAGGGAAAGAAAATTCTGGAGTTGGAGGACGGGGAGGGAGAGGGATTGGGGAGATGGAGAAAGGTGAGGGGAAGGCAAAAAATGGAGATCGGCTCTAGGGCCTGAGGTTTGTGAGAAGGGGAGACGGAAGTTTTTCAGCGCTGGGAAGAGGAATGCGAAAATAGGGAAGATTCGGGCAGGAACACAATGGCTTAGCTGGGTGGATATGATGGTGTGAGGATTCGGCGGGGAATTCATTTCCATTAAATAAGTACCGGGTCAGGAGGTCTCCTCTTCCCCGGCCACTCACACCGACGGAGACGCAACCTCAATTTCGCCCCTCCCAGTACATTGGGCTGGCTTTCGCCTTGCGCGGGGCCGCGAGTGGGCGGGAGGCAGGAATGTGGCCGGGGGCGAGGCGTGTCCGGAGAGGGGAACACGGCATAAATAGGTGGGCAACTGTCGGGCTAAATAAATAATTAACTCTCACATTAAGGCCTGCCTCTCGACCAAAACGATTTAACAACTAAGAGTAGTTTCCTTCAAATTCGGTCGATGCATATTTTCCGCGTATCATATCACAAAAATATGCAGGAGAGGAAAATTTAAAATGTAAATTGCGGAGGTTATGCAGACTCCGCGGGCGTCGAATAACATAAGAACGTAAATATTTTGTGGAGCGTTACCCGTTTTGTGTTTCAACACTTGAAACTACCGCAACTGTTAATATTTTAGGTACGTTTTAAATTACAACCATCGCATTCGTGGATTTAGCATTCTAAAACATTTGCTTTACACATTTACCGCCGTTAAAAAAGAGAGGCATCGCTCCAAATGGCCTGGTTTGCATGAGGTATTCTCTCTCTACCACTGTGGTAAAATATAAATCCTAACTCATTTTAACTACGCAAATGGATTCCAAAACCGTTTGAAATAGCAATGGATGTCAAGGTCAACTGTGACTACTTAGCATATACTAATAATATGATTCACAGTTTATTTCCCTTTATTTTTTAAACCTTTCGGCGGTGTTTCCTTAAAATAAATATTTTGCGATTGATTACACGTCAATAAGAACTGAATGGGAGATGTCATCCATCGATTTAATGTCTACCCTTTTCCATCCGCTATTGGGGAACACGTTAATTGGAAAGGGATACACATTCCTACCAATATCGACCCGGCATTGTTAACAAAATGATAATTTGATTGGCAAATACTCTCTTGCACCTTTAGTCTGTTTTTAAGCAACATATGTGCAAGAACAGAGGTTTTATTGCAATGCTCAGCAATATAAAATTGATCGTATCATATCAAATGGTAAACGATCGGATGAATTTAAAATATAACGCAAATTCACTAAAGCAAATATACTCCGAAAAGTAATATAAATTTAAAAAAACCGAATTTGGTAGCAACACTAAGAATTATTCCAGTGCGGATTTTTAGGGTAATTTTGCGCTTAGAGTTTCTAAAATTATCGAACTAACATTTTAAATGAGTTTATTCTCAAAAATATCCACCAAGCATCATGCCTAAGACAGAAATAATTTATGTGATTACACGTTCATCCATAGTGCCCATTCAATAGACCTTAAACGTTTTTCTCAAAAAAATATATTGCTATGCTAAACTATGTTGACAAATATGTTGCTTTAACTATGACCTGAATATGATATAAGCGTTATAAAATGAAACCTTTATCTTAAAAAGATTCATCTGCATAGAACGACTACTGAACAAGGAACTTCCACATATTCAAGTACTCTAACTTTAAATGTTGTACAATTTACTTTTATTCCATCTACATACCAGTTACATGAAAATTATTTTTTAAGTATGGACAAATTTCATTAAAATACATTACTAAATAATCTTCAATTTTTATGGATACCATGAAATTCACTTACTGTCATGTCCAGCAATACCATCCAAAATTTGACGCAATACAGTTATTCATATCGATTTTCAATTCTGTCATATGTTCTTGACTTGAAACTTGAGAATAGCTCGTTTTCAATACAAGAATGCATAATGTTTTCATAATGGTTCGAAAATTTTCGGAGGAAATTATAATAAATGAAGTATACATGGGATTTGTGGAAATGAGAAAGACGCAATGAGTTAGTTAGGGCTAATTGCCCACGGTTATACCATTATATCAAATTGAGTCAAACGTCGAAAAAAATTACGTAGAAATATATTATTTTGGCCCACATAAATTAAGATCTAGGATATAAATAGATATTTCTTTGATTTATTCATTAAATTAAAATTAAATTAATCAAACAAATGGTTACAGTAGTGTGTCCATAACATCAGAGATTATATGATGGCCGTATAGGTATTAATGAGCTATAATTCATTTTTAAATTACCCTGCCGGAGCATTGTGCAACTCGACTCACCATTTCTAAGGACGATTTAATTTTTTGGGAAGAAAGCACTATTTATAATTTTCTATTACACAAAAATCTTTTGTCTAACTATATTTTATTGTATACCCCATCCTAAAATTGCATATTTTACCAACTATAATGATTAAAGTAACATAATGATACTTTTTACGCTAAAAACTATTCAATTTTCTGGTATTACTCTTACCAAAAATCAAAAATTTTCAAATTTTAGACATAAATGGTTACTATCCTTTTATCGAAATTAAATTGAAAATATTTACCGCGTTTGCTACAATTAGCTCCCAAGAAAACGAGGAATAGTATTTTACAATAGAAGGAAATATTTCACTGATTTGATAAAAGATTTTAAACCAAAGTTTACATTCATGTATGAAATAACCTCATTCACTGACAACATCAGCCTGTTCCGTAACAATCCATGCGTGAAGTCTTAGCAGGAGGATCGGGAAATTTTATTATACAAATTGCTGCCGGTGTTGTGATGGCAGATTTAGCGATCGCTCACAGAGCGGGGTGAGACAGACCGAGGACCCTACTCCCAAAGCAACAAGTCAGCTTACAAGTCCTTGAAATCTGTAAATATGCAGTAGCTCAGGAATTAACAAACGTCAAAATATCTCTATACTCAGAAACAATAAACTTAATTCCTCAAAAAGCGGTAATGTTACTTACTTTTATGCCAGTGAACATAAAAATGTTGTCAATATTAGCGATGAATATTTGTGAAATAGAATCATGAACATCAAGTTAATCCATAAAAATAAAAGGAGATCGTACGAATAAACATTATAACACTAAATAAATATTAAATCGGATAATGAACAATTTTGTTTGTATAAAGGCAGACATAGTAGTTGGAATGAAGAGCTGGATCACGGAAGATATACAGGTACGTAAACGATGAGGTTTTTCCAACTGCTCAAACAACATACAGAAAGAACAGGCCTAACTTACAGAGAAGTATTCATCGCAGTAAATTTACAGCTCAGTAGTCAACGTTTTTCATGCGACGATCATGATATAGCAAACGTTTAGTGCAGCTTTAAGGACTACAATGACAGAAGCCATTTCGTGTGTGCTCATTTTACAGACCCCAGATTCCAATATACAAGTTTTACCTAAGCTCGACGACCATATAGTATATCTACACTGCTACAAACATAGCGCGAGTAAAATTATAATAGCTGGTGAAGTAAGATCTGCTGCTTTCCCGGCGTATTTGCTTGACGACGTTTTTATCTACCCTGAGGACAATACACTAGTGGAGGATGGAAATGACAGCAAATATGGAACCCCTGAGCCGGTGGAAGACCCGAGAAAACTTCCATCAAAAAATAATAATAGCTGGTGATATTACCATGCCGCCAATTAATTTGTACTCGCATTGCGCAGGAAAATCTCCAAAAAATAACAAGATTCGTATGATGAACTTCGCAAAGTACTATTTAAAACAAATTTTTAAATCCTCAACAAATAGTCAAAGCAAAATTGATATATTTGCGACTTCTACGCCCGAGATTATCATAAACGTTGAAATAATGGACGGCATCAGCGACCATAAAGCTATCTTTGTAGCTATAAAAACCAAACACTAGGAAAAGCGTAACAAATAATTATTTAATTAAGAAAAGTTGTTATTCTCTTAGAGAATGTTTAAAAAATGAAGAACCATAATTTAAAAAATTAAAACGATACAGAGAGCGCTTTGAATTATTCCTGAAATATTGTGGGAGAAGGAATGAAGGTATAGTTCCTTTCAAACTTAAATGCGAAAATAAAAAAGTTATATGCTACAACGAGTTCAGAGAGGCGTTAAGAAAGCAAAGAAGGTTACAACCAGTTTTTGTCAAGAGTTTTAAGATAAATTCCGTGGTTTTTATGGACACATATTAACAGAAAATGACAGTTCCATGGTAAAACAAAAAGATTTATGCGCAAAATCTTCAAAACAAAAATTCAATGCAAACACGTACCTCGAGGATAATCCAAAGCTATTCTCGTCTAATGTCAGAGAAATACATGGGTAAACGTCCAACTGCACGTTCCTTGAAGGACGAATTTCTTACAGACAGCTTGAAAGAGGCAAATATTTTTAACAAGTTTTTCCAGAGAGTCTACAATCAAGATATCGCCGCACCAGACGGTACTACTCAACTGATTGGGCAATGCATGAAAGACATAACACTCCTCAAGAAAGGAGAAGAACATTGGCTCCGTAGTATCAGAGCCAACAAAACACCCGGACTGGGAGAAATACCTGCTGCAAAATTGAAGGAAACGGTTTTGAAGATATTGCTCTCTTTTTAGAAAGTATTTTTCTTTAGTCAATAGAAGAAGCCTCAGTACTTGGCGAATGGGAGCTAGCTCACATAACTCCAATCTATCCATATCTATCATATCATAAATCCAATCCAGAGGTGGCGATAGCGGGCATCCCACCATTCACTGGCCCATATCTTTAACATCGATTTCTTGCAAAATGTATGAACTCATTATAGTTAGTGACTTTAATATATTTCTCTACAGCAGGGAGATACTATACAGGAAAAATAATATCGCACAGAGGATTCGAAAAAAATTGAAAGTTAATAATATCGATATAATTAAAGGCATCATTGCATACGGTACCGTATCTAAAATATTGATAAAGGAGCAGCAGTAAAACTTTGTGCTTTAATTTCGAGAAATCCCACGCAGCCTTTCATTGGCGGACCACAAACGACGCGGATACAGCAACCTCTCAAGTATTGAATACTCCTCAAGTTACTTTTCAAATGTATGTTACAATATTTCACTGTGAGAAATACCACAAAAAAGGTGTCACTCGTGAAATATAAACCAGAGGAAAATATGATGGCGTACGTCATCGAGAATAGCAATCGAATCGTCTTCTTCAATTAGATAGTCCCAGTTCATTCCATTAGAAAATCTGAAAAAGGACACAAGTTAAATACTTTTGAAGTTAAATTTATCACACTTCAACAATTACTAGATTACACATGTACTGGATAGATATAAACATTTGTTGGGGTCTACATGTTCACAAAAATCACATATTGATCTTGTTCATTTATTTATTCATTATTTATTGAGCATTATTCCGGAGTAATTTTGGCCATTAGATAATAATAGTATATATGTATAATAATAGTCGGATAATTTTTTAGCATTAAAATTACGACGACGACAAATTAAACACCCAGGCCATAGACGGAGGATGTCTATATGGGCGGGAATCGAATCCGCGGTCTCTAGGTTGGCAGGAGTAGACGAGAAGAACATGGAGCCTAAGACGGACTTCAGATCATATGCTAGCCTGACGGAAGTAGCAGTGAATGGAGAGCGGCGTGGGTGGCTATTGTGAAAAGGCACTGCGTGTTTGAGGGTGGTGGTGCTCAGGATCATCGATATGAGGATCGGGAGAAGGTAATTGATTACTTGGGGGATAATCAGTTTGGTTTTGGGAGAGGAGAGATACGCGAGATGCCATGGCAATAAAGAGGTCACTAATAGAAAGAAACAAAGAGTTCAACCAGGATTTCGAGAAGACGTTTGATAAAAGTATTTGTTTGCCAATCAGCCAAGGGGTTGCAAACTCTGCTTAGAGCATTGAAAGGTCAGAGTAATAGGTATGGGATGAGAATCAGCACAAAAAAACAGAGGCTCTGAGTTTGTCGTGAATGAGGAAGGCTAAGATAAACCTTAAAATGGGAGCTCGTACGTTGTCTGGGCAATAAATGCGCGAACTGTTGTAAGCTGGCGGCCATGACACAGAGTATTTATAGACCCGCCCACTATCGGCGCTAGTTGCCTGAGACCCAATGAGTCGTCTGTGTTTGGCGGATCGTGGAGCTTTGGGACCAGTTGTTTAAGTTTCTGATGTCCTTATTTTTACTGTTTGTCGAAAATGGATATTGACGAAATCACGGAGCAACGAATCAACATCAAATTGTTTGGTGAAGTGCGGTAAAACTTATTAAGAAATAGCTGAAATGTTGACAGCTGTTAACGATGATAGTGCTCTGAAGAAAACATCGTTTTAAAGTGGATTAAGCGTTTAAAAGATGGCCGACGAGACGCCACGGATGAGGCAAGGTCGAGGACGATCTTCAACCACCTGTGTTGACGACAACATCGATCGTGTGCGGTCCCTTGTCCTTACCGATCGTCGACAAACTGTCCGAATGATAGCTGATGAACTGAATTTAGGAAAATCAACAGTGCACACACTATTTTAACCGAACATGATGGATGGATACTATGACCATGCACCTGCACATTGACCACCGGGGTCGGCAAAAATAAATATTTACTGGATTATTTAGATGTGGATGTACCACTTAAATTATCCTATTCAAATATTTCGGCCATAATCGGAAGTTTTATATGCTCCATTCATTATTCACTAATAAAATAATGCAATAGGATCAGTGCACTGACATTAGGTATGCCCAGTTTATATATATATATATATATATATATATATATATATATATTTATTTATACATATATATAATTATTATTAGGTAATCTACCGGTTAACGTAGGTTTTTGGATGGACACAACTATCAAATAAATATTTTGCAACTCCAAACAAAACCCAATCCAGCAACCTAAACTACATCAGATCCCTCTTCATCTCTGTGTACTTCTTTCCTCCCATCATCCCATCCAACATCCCTATCCTGTTCCTACCCTTTCCTCGCCCGCCCAACATTCTCCCCTCTATTACCTTCTTCAACATTCCACTAGCGCTCTATACGCCTTTCATCCATTTTTCCTGCCTCCATAGGATTTCTTTCAACAAACCCCTCTCCTCACCCACTATCCCCAGTACTTCCTCATTTGTTTTCCTTTCGGTCCATTTCACCTTCTCCATTCTTCTCCACACCCACATTTCAAAAGCCTCCAAGCTACGCTCCATATCAGAGTTTTTACGAGTCTTGTCTTAACATCTCTACTCAACGTCCCCGTCATCAACTCCCTCCTCTTTGAGAAAGCCTCCTTGCCTAGCGCAATTCTTCTCCTTACGTCCCTACCACTTTGACCGTATTGGTCCAAAACACTTCCGAGATATGTAAACTGTTCCACCTGCTCTATTTTTTCCCCGCCTATTTTAATATTTAGCTTAGCCTTTTTCTTTCTGGAAAATCGCATAACCTTTGTTTTATTAATATTGATTCTCATCCCATATTTATCGCACTGAACCTCCAATTCACTCAGCAATACTTGCAACCCCTTGGCTGACTGAGCAACTTAACTCTTAACGCTTGGTCATCAGCAAACCTAACCGATTTTACGAATTCCCCTCCGACTTTCATCCCTACCTCCAGTTCTTCCCATGCCTCTTTAATCATTTCCTCTACATATACGTTGAACAGTACCGGTGACAATGGGCAACCCTGCCTTACACCTCCTCCTAACACTGCCCATCCGGACTCTCCGTTCCCCACTCGCACCTGAGCAGTCTGAGACATGTAGAGGTTGCGGATCAGTCTCCAGTCCCTCCAATCCATTCCTATTTTCTGTAATACACGCATTAATTTTTCCCAATTCACCCTATCAAACGCTTTTTCGAAATCTACAAAACACGAAAACGTCCTGATTGTATACTATATTGCTCTCGATTAGTGATCTCATTACTGCAATGGCATCACGCGTACCTCTTCCTTCCCTAAACCCAAACTGATCATCCCCTAAGTAATCATATGCCTTACTCTCTATCCTTTTGTTCATGATCCTGAGAATAACTTTAGCTGCGTGGGATATCAAACTTATTGTTCTGTAATCCTCACATGCCTTTGCCTTTTTTGGAATGGGAACTAACACCGATCTCACAAAATATTCCGGCCAGATTCCTTCCTCATAGATACTACGAATCAGTCCATATATGGCCTTCTTCCCACCTTTCCCTTACCATTTCAACATTTCTACAGGAATATTGTCCACCCCCACGGCCTTATTTGCTTTCATCTCCTTTAATGCCCTTTTTATTTCATCGTCGAGTATGCCTGGACCTAAGCTATCTTCTTCTACGTCATGTTCCTTTTCTATGTCTAACCTTGTCGGCCTAAGTTCTTTACCATACAGTGTTTCTATATATTCCTTCCATCTCTCTTGGATTTTTCCTGGTTCAACTATTATCTTGCCCCATTTATCTTTAACTGTTAGCACAGATCTTGCCTTCTTACTTCCCGATAATAACTTAACCTTGCTGTATAGAGCACCAATTTCACCCTTCTTCTGTAAACTTTCCATATCCTCGCATTGCGTTTTCCACCATTCTTCTTTTGCTTAATTTGTGGCCATTCTCAATTTATTGTTTAACTCTTAAGACTTCATTATGCCTAACTCTGTGTTTACATTTTTCCATCTTCTTCTCTCATCCATCTTTGCAATCATCTCATCCGTTATCCATGGTTTCCTTATCCTTTTCCCGTTAACGGTTCATATAGTGTCTTTTGCGGCTTCCAATATCCCTTTCTTGATATATTCCCATTTTTCTTCGATAGTACTCAGTTCTTTACCGTCATTCATCATTTTCTCTACAGCCTGCTGATACTCCTTCCTCGTTAATCCATTTAATGCTTCCAAATTCCATTTCCTAACCCGCAGCCTTTGCCTTATCTTGATGAAACGAACGTTACATTTGATAACAACTAAATTGTGGTCAGAGTTCGCATCCGCTCCTTGGAAACTGTGCGAATTTATCACACTGTTCCTAAACTTGTGGCTATCCATAATATTATCTAACTGATACCTTTCTGAGTCACCTGGCATTTTCCATGTATACCTACGCCTGTTGTGGTGTCTAAACCATGTGTTGGTTATGACTAACCCCTATCTCCTGCAGAATTCAATCGCTTTCTCCCCGCGTTCATTCCTCGTGCCTAACCCATAGTCCCCCACCTCACCACCGTCTCGTCCTTCGCCTACCATCGCATTCCAATCCCCCATCACTATCAAATGTTTCCCTGCAGGAACACTCGCGATGATATCCTCTAACTCATCGTACATCCTATCGACTTCTTCCTCCTTGTGATTGCTCGGTGGCATGTATATCTGAACAATGACCAAGTTCGTCGGCTCTGCTTTAATCTCTACGAGTAAAATTCTATCTGTCGCTTGCTCCATATTGACTACGCTTCTTCCTACCCCTTTATTTAAAATTACGGCAACCCCTCGTTGGCTCTCGTCCCCGCCGCTGTATATCACTCTATAATTTTCACTCCAGTAATCCCCGCTATCCTTCCATCTCACCTCGCAGAGACCTAAAACATCTATATTACCTCTTTCCATCGCTCGCTTAATATTGTCTAATTTGCCTCTCCTCATCATTGTCCTGGCGTTCCAGGTTCCTATTCTAACTACTTTCGTCGTCTTCTGAGTCTTCTGTCCTGCTGCAGTTATTTCTTCCCTGCAAGGGTTTCGTGGGATGACAACCGCGGAAGCCTTGCCTCTCCCGCTGCCGGGCACGACACACGGCCTCTTGGGCCGAGTCCCGTTGTTTCCAGGACTCATACTATATTATCTATAGTGCCCATCATTCTTGGGAATCATAATTGAGGTGGTTTCCCGTTGCCTTCCTCAATAGTGTTTTTAACGTGACACCATCACTTAATGGCCGCCCCACTGGGGTCAGATGCCATTGTAGCCGCGTCACTGAGGAACAGACGCTGCGTGGACTACTTTTCGTCTATCTCCTAACCTTCGACCTATCTGGCATGGGTGACCCTGCCAGGAGTAATTATTATTACTGCCGCCAGCATAGCTCTAAGGGTCATCGGAACACACAAGCCCTTCCACCACGACAAGGTGGTAGTCCATGGGAGGGGTATATATATATATAATATATATAAGTAAATAAACAGGAAGATAGCAATTTTAATCGCGCAATAGAGAATCTTAACATAAAACGACAAATATTAATCTTTTATATTCTCAATCGACCTATTTTTCAAAATTACTCAAGTGATGCAAAAAGAAAATCATCTGGATATTGTACGAGTGAAATTTCAAAATCAGATATTGAAATGATAGATCAAAGTTAGGATGTTTTGAGTGGTAAGTGAAAGTGAGTAGTCCTCTAATTTGATTTCCTAAAACATACTCAAATTACAATACGTGATCTCCATTCATTGCAGCTATAAAAGTTACAACATTTGCTTTCGATGTCCACGGCCGCCTTCCTCCGTAAGAATTACCAAAATGCTTTTCCGTTTTTGATAGAATGAGAACAGAATGGTGTTGGGTGGTTTGGGATAGATCTTGGATATCTCAAGATGATTTCAATGAGTACTTTAAAAACCAACTACTCCATCATTTCTTCAAAATAAATCGCAGATTCATATTAAGATTCTATATGGCTGCGTTGCTTTGATATCTTTATTTCCGATGAAATAATCCTCAAAAAATATAGTTTAAGGTAAATATTATAGATTATTTGCAATAGAATTTTAAGAATTATTGCTGTAGATAACCTTAAATAATATGAGTGATAGCCAAGATCAATTATTTGAAATAATAGGGCACATTCATACGAATGCCTCCTTATTTGATATTTATATTCTATAAAACTTCTACTTAACAGTCCTAGTCTACTTGCATCTCTCAATACAATCTCTCATTACTATATTAATATATATATATATATATATATATATATATATATATATATATATATATATATATTAATATTACTTATCTCTCATTTAAAGTTTGCCTTTGTCACGATGCAAAAGATATGAAAATATAATTACAATATAGTGCGTCATGAATGTGTCACAACTTTTTAACTAGCTTTAAACATGTATTGTTTCCGCTACCGATTAATGCTTTGATTGCACACTCTCCAAGCTTCCTGAGTTGACCTAAAGGGCCCGCTATAATTCGTTAAGATTCCCCACAAAGATGTAAACATTACGAGACGCTGCGGCCGTTTGCCCTAAATTCAAGATCTGGACACATTTGCCTGATGACCGCGATTCCATGAACGCAAAAACGTCCATGGTCCAACGCTGATCTCGCATGTTTAGCAAAGATGTTCGTGTATACGATTAAGTCTAGTGTGTAATGCCCCCTCATCTACATAAGGTTGTTTCGAGAGACAATGGACTGAGCTATATCTTACTGCATAATTATTGATATTATTGTCCAAATAAAATATTACTATTAGCCATCAAATACCCGATGGATAAAAATCACAGAGAAGATATTTATAAATTTGTGAATAGCACTGCTAACATTTTCCTATTTTCATTGACTTATGCTTTCACCTGAACAATATTCATTAAACCAAAAAAAGTCATCGATTCAATCACAGCATTCCGCAATGGAACCCACTATCAAGATCCTAATTCGAACATTGGCGTAATAGTTATCCACGTATCAAATATTGCGACGCACACCAATTGTAACCATTTTTCATAATCCATCAATATGTAGCAATCACCGAAGGAAGCACGTTAACGCAAAGCCGATTGTCAAAATGACCTTCTGTCAATCACATCAAGTATGCTCTGACAGCTTGAATTATTAACGAAGCGAGAGGAAATTACATCGAGTACGCGGGGGCTGTTTAGACACGCCTTTATGCCCGACACAATCTCATTTTCATACATTTGTAATGCACTTTGCGATGAGTGTCGACATCTAATTAGCGTGCCGTGCATTTGGCTCTCCAAAACTTGATTACCTTTTAAACCAACTCCCTTCATGCACGTTTCCGAGTCTCTCTTTCTCTCCCGCCTGAAGGTCCTTTTGGCCTCGAGGATCTAAAATCGGTTCCGACAAAATCCTCTTTCGTTTGCGTTCATCCGAGCGGTCTTGTTAGTCAGGCGCACCCAGGCGTACAGTGATTACGCTGACACGCGCCCCAATCTGTCCTTGGAAGTTCAAATGGGACGCTACTTATTCCCGTGCAGATTCCACGCGAGAGTGAAGAGAGATAACTATTTGCATTTTCAAATCGCTTAACTGATTCCGGGCAAATACAATTTACCCGAATTGCTCTAAATTATCCCTTACTCACTCAGTTATGTTACCTTGACCCCAACTGCTGTTATCAGTACACCATACCGTGTAAATTAGTCTCGCTTCTGAGCTAGATAGATCTCTTCCTCAGGTAGCTAATGGTATTGCTAATGAGATCAATGTGTAAACACCGCATGCATTTCTAAAAAAAATATGACTTCAGATTCTAAAAACCTTGGATTTGAACAAGAGAGACCTGATTGTTACAAACTAAGCACCTGTCCCGACATATGCAGATTACTTTCAATATTTAATCGAAGTTTGGTTTTGGTTTCAAGGTCTTAAAAAAATTTAAGCAATACTTAAGATATTAAATAAATAATGTTATTCAATAGTATTGAAATATGTTATGAATATTTCGAATCGTTTTACTCTTAGTTATGCAAGATATATCTACGTAAGTTTCATAAATTCGAGTAATACCATAATCACGCCTAAATTTGAAACTATAATTTTGCATAACCCATTTTCAGAACTATTGCTTGTAAAAACAGTAGAAAAGCTATTTAAATCACTCAAAAAATTTTAAGAAAAATATATACAGATATATTTCCAATGCAAATATTTCTAAAACGCCAGCTATTACGGACTAAAGACCATGATGGTGAGTATGGTCAGCAATGCTTACAGTAACAATACCTCTTCAATTCTGACAATTGATTTTTTGAGAAAAGCAGCGAATAAATACCTATAATAACATATAAAATACGTCCATTATATTAATCGCCGGCCCCGGTGGGGGCGGGGTAACGTCCTCATGTGCCGATCCAAGGGTCGCAGATTCGATTCCCGCCAGGGTGGGATTTTCTCCACCTAGGGCTTGGGTGTTTGTATTGTTGTTTCTGTTGTGTTGTCCGACGTAAAGGCCAAAAAGTGCTGTTTTCGGGCCATAACAAAAATAAATAAAATATTTCCATTGAGGATTAATTTTACAATATTTACTAGTTTGTCTAATTTGCATGAAAACAGTGTCTACAAGGTTACCAAAACCAATGAGGTGCTCCTATATAAAAGAATCATGATTAAAGATGTCTAATTAAATATAATAAAATCCTCTGCAGCACAATCTATGGCAGCAAGCAGTACCCTGTTTCTCAACCTATGCCATAGGTGCACAGAAGTTGTTTGGTGACGCCCATGAAGAAGGTACAAATTATTTGAAAACATTAATTTTAAAGTAGTTGTACAAATAATATGACACTTTAGAATTATATTGCGAATTTATCGGAATTCTATATAAAAATCTATATAGCTTGGCTGTACCTGATATTAGGTGTAATATATAATAAGAGAATGAAAATGGGTACTTGAGTGTACCTGAACCTGAAATAAAATGTAAGGATTTGAAATATATATACATATATATATATATATATATATATATATATATATATAAAATATTTTTATATTCGTGATCTGCTCAAAAAACATAAACACAGTAATCAACCCGAAGGTCGGTTTAGTAGGTGATGGTGGAGCTCACCCATGTACCAAGCCCGACGGCGTGTGAATATTCACACATCAGGGTAGGGGGGCCAGTTCCTTTCCCTGATATATATATATATATATATATATATATATATATATATATATCTTCACGCAAAAAAATCATATATACGTATTTTTCTTTGACTAGTACAGCAGAGAAAGTCGTGTTTGAGAATATAATAGATCTAATGCAAAGATTTTTACTCTTGGCGGAGGAAAATCATAAAGTGAATTATGAAAAAACATAAGATAATGTGTAAAAGGAAATAAGGAATGAACCAAAGACATATACCGTAGAAGTAGGTGCTCTTTTTTTGCCAGAATTATGCCCCTAAAGAATCGGTTGAGTGCTTGCTTGCTGCCGCTTCCCGTGATCTCCCAGGAGTAGCACATGCACCCATACTTCGATCACACCGCTAGGAGGATAGGGATTTGTCTCAGATGTACGAGAGAGCAATCCGGAGAAGGAAAATAGCCAGTGTGACTCCCTCCGGTCTGCCTCCATCTCCGACATCGGATGTCGTGGGTGGAGAGGTGGCGAGTGAAGGGGCGGAGGGGGGCGGCAAGGGGATTGGGGGCGGGGGAATGGGGGCTCGAGGGACAGCGAGAGCGCGGTAGTGTTCCCCCAAAGTGACCAACACACATCCGCATTTAGCAATCTCGCCGGATCACGTTCGAACCCCCTGAAAGGGACCGAAAAAGCCTTTAAACAGTCAGTCGCCCGCCTCCGCGCCAACACGCTCAGCTTGTTTCTTTTTCTCTTATCCCCTCGAAGGATGTCTCCAGTTTTCCCTAGCTCCAGTGTGTACTTTCCTCTCACTCTTCTGATTAATGTCCCCGACTCCACTCCCTATCATGGCGTCCTGAACTAAAAGAGGCCGTATTTCAGATACTCCCAACAGGGTCTCCTTACCTTTTTACGCTATAGGTGAATGCAAAACATCAGACCGCATTCTGCTAAAAATTAAATACGCCAACATATAAGCAAAGTATTCCTCCAGTCTACATCATTCAATAATACAAATTGTCATCTTACATGAGGAGGAAAATTTGAAATCCATACTAAAAGACTTTGAACTTTTGGAAAAGTATGTGAGAAAATACAGTCTTTTCATATAGATAATAAATACTTCCACGCAGTGAAGTCTGAAACAGTAGAAGAAATTTGATATGTAGCAAAATACTTCCAAAAGAGTAGTTGATAAATTTTCTTTATTTCATCCGGTATTAATGATGATATACAGTTATGCTCGATCGCGTTTAACCTAAGTAATTGACAATTATTATTAATAGGTAATCTACCGGTTCAGGAAGGTTTTTGGATGGACACAACTATCAATAAACATTTTGTAACTCCAAACAAAACCCAATCCAGCAACCTAATCTACATCAGGTCCCTCTTCATCTCTGTGTACTTCTTTCTTCCCTTCATCCCGTCCAACATCCCTATCCTGTTCCTTCCCTCTTCTCGTTTGCCTAACATTCTCCCCTCTATTATCTTCTTCAACATCCCACTGCCGCTCAATACGCCTTTCATCCATTTTTCCTGCCTCCATAGGACATCTCCCAACAAACCCCTCTCCTCACCCACCATCTCTAGTACTTCCTCATTTGTTTTCCTTTCGGTCCATTTCACCTTCTCCATTCTTCTCCACACCCACATTTCAAAAGCCTCCAATCTACGTTTATCCTCCTGCTTCAGCGACCACGTTTCCGCGCCGTACATAGCTACGCTCCATATCAGAGTTTTTACGAGTCTTGTCTTAACATCCCTACTCAACGTCCCCGTCATCAACTCCCTCCTCCTTGAGAAAGCCTCCTTACCTAGCGCAATTCTTCTCCTTACGTCCCTACCACTTTGGCCGTATTGGTCCAAAACACTTCCGAGATATGTAAATTGTTCTACCGGCTCAATTGTTTCCCCGCCTATTTTAATGTTAAGCTTAGCCTTTTTCTTTCTAGAAAATCGCATAACCTTTGTTTTATTAATATTGATTCTCATCCCATGTCTATCGCACTGAACCTCCAATTCACTTAGCAATGCTTGTAACCCCTTGGCTGACTGAGCAACTAATGCTTGGTCATCAGCAAACCTAACCTATTTTAGGAATTCCCCTCCGACTGTCATTCCTACCTCCAGTTCTTCTAATGCCCCTTTAATCATTCCTCAATTGACATTCCTTCAAGAAATAATGTGTTTAAATAAATTATCAATTTCAATTAATTACTTAAAAAAAGGCACATCTGAATTTCTACCGCATGAGTTTCCTCACGCTCGTTAGAATCAGAAGAGGAAAATGTTGGAAATACCAGAACAAAAATTCACAAACCGATCAAATTTTTACGTCAGCTGCACATTTGTTTAAAAAAAACAGTAATCATTGCCAAAAAATTATCAGGGAAGTACTCGAGCTATTTATTTGTTTTCGAGGTAGCGCGTGGTTTCCGTTTAATGTCACCCATTTTTATTAATATTATGTTTTCCTTTTATGTTTTACATTATGCAATTATTTAGAAAGGTGCCATTAATTTTTATTGCGATAGGACAGCTTTTTTTTTTAAAGCTGACTTTAATGTCGACATTTCAGTCTACATACCCTCTGGCCAATTTTACAATTTGCTATGGCAATTCCTCATTTTAAATGATTTTCACTGGCGTCACATTGTTTCTAGACTGATCTTTATTGGTAATTACATTTTTTGCAACAAGACGAAACATCGAAGCGCATTGGTTAAAGTCAAGACAGGAGTAATTACTATTCCAAACGCATTAGCAAATGAAAACTTCGATATTTCTAAAGTCTGATATTCCTTCATAACTCTCTATCTACACGATTTCAATGCAAGCTTAAACATGTGCAAACGTAAGGAGACTCACTTGCAAACCAGTTTCAAACTTCATCTTTATAGATGTCCCTTGAGTTTTAGCTACTAGAATATGCTATTCTTCATTGTTTTTTGTAATTATTTTTTAAATAAAACCTAGACTCCGAACAAAATAGCCACCTATTTATTCATTATTTTTTTGTTGCACAAGAAAGGCTCTCAATTATAGTTCTACGATTCATTTCCACCTTTTTCTCACACAGAATGAAACCTCACTGACATATGCATAAGGTATACACGTTGGCTATTTTAATTTATAGAAAAAATAATTGACATAAATTAGCTTTTCAGCATAAAATTATAACTTGCAATCATAAAACTTATCATCATTAAAACTATCAGCAACGCACGGAAAAATATGCACCAAAATGGAGAAAAAAAATTTTAATGATTATGCATACAATATTTTTAGTCAAACTTATGAGCTACGCTTTTTTTGTTTACCGCATAACTGGAAAAGAATAACGTGAAATAAAGCTTTGAGTTTATATATTATAAATATAGCGACGTGTATTAGCAGTAAAGTCTGATAGTATGTTCAATGAAGGAATGGGGAATATTTATAGCCACCATTCCAAGGTTAATGTGGAAATATATAAACGAAAATCTAACTCAAAGAGACCACTGTGCATACACCGAGCTACTACTGTTGGTTTTGGCCTGGCTCGCGTAAATATTCAATAAACTTTGACGTCCCGCGTGGTGTTTGACATCCTGCGTGCCATAGTTTTAGAAAAATCGTTCCAATGCGAAAAATAAATCCTGAATCGTAAACACTTTCAGAAAGAAATTATCTAAAAGCATGAAAAACTCTGCAACTGAAGAAGATACACAATTGGAGGAAAAAGTAAGAAAAGGCTTTTTTTAAATGGGTTTGTTTCATCAATAAATACGTTTGTATAGTAAGTTTGATGGCTTAAATAATGTTTAGACGCCATGTTTGAAGACGTATTCAGCATGTTTAGAGTGTTACATGCTAATTTTACTATTAAACACACGCTGCCAATATTGGGTGTCCAACTTACCGTGCACAGGCATATCAGCTCGCAATACCAATCACACTCTCAATTTCTACACACCACGCTATAATATCACTCGTCGGAAATTGGTTTCTCCGTTGTTCATCGTTTTAAGATTAACTTAAGACTCACTTTGTAAAGAATTCAAAAAGTTTCTCTCTCGCCATGGAGCGCAAAGAGAATTTATTTAAATGCTTCGGTTATTGACAAAGAATATAAACGGCGTACCGAGCCGTCCGTTCCATCAATCGCCTTCAATGAAGCCCGTTCTCCATCCATTCCTTCATTTGACTCATCCATCACCATCCATTTTTCTCCTTGTTCCGTCATCTGGCTCTTTCATTTTTCCTCTACCCTCCGCAAATTTTCCAATTTCCTCTCTTCATATTTCCTCTCTTCCCCTGCCGCCGCCGCCTCCTGTCAAATACCTATTTCTCACGCCTCTTACTTCCTCGGCCGCACTGCCTCCATCTATATGCTAGCTATCGGTCATTACATTGCCTTAATTCTGTAGCAGGTCAAAAAAATGTCACTGTCACATGATATTGAATTTCTTCTTCTTCCCGAGACTGAACATCACTTTCTTTCATTCAACTTTAAATGATTAAGCGATAGACGATATTTCTTAGGTCTCATTTCCTCTTTACGTAAGGTGTGTACGTCCTTGAAATTGTTTTCAATATCATTTCCCAAGCGGAGGCAACCAGTAACGCAAATGGAACCTAAGTAAGCATAGGATCTAGAATACCCTTTTCAAAAGTATTTGCTATCGGAGTTGAGTTATATGATAAATTGTGTGGCAAACAGTCAGGCAGGTAATTGTGTACATTTGACTCAATAGAAAGGTCGCAAAAAAAGCAAACGATTGTACAAACGTATTAATGACCGAATACATTGATAATATTTATGATTAGCATTCAAGGCTCAAACCATTCGCGTCCACAAGATGTCATATGTTGGATGAATCTATAAACGTTGGTATTGTGACGTTATAAAACCTTTGCCTCCTCGCCGTAAACATTTGAGTATCTCTACGGTCTTTACAAGGAAGAAGTTTCCAAATTTGGAGCATAACCAATTTGTAATATTCCATTTGGCATTTTGCCTAATCTATGAAAATATTAGATGCTTTAAAATAGGTTAAAAGTGTGTAATAGTAATTCACATTAGCGAAATAAGGAAACCATAATAGTCGATAGCCTCCGAAAATTATTGACTATCCAGGAATTTTAATAGTTCAGTAACAAGCGACCAAAGTGTTTTCCAACTCTATTTATAATACAAAAGTTCGACCACTGAGAAAATATTATGCAAAATAGCTTTTGCGATAATTTTTTCTTGATATGTCTCTCGATTTCGACTAAAACTATTGCCCAATAAAGTGGAACTCTATCAAAACGGAAGATATATTTCATGTAATTATAGCACAGCTTCAGGTTGTGGGAACTGGTTCTTTTTCTGAAATAGCACCATATTTTCAACTTTGTGTTTGTTTGAAATGGGTTGCCCTCCTCCTACTGCTTTCATTGCTATCCAAACACTAAAAGTGCGTTGCCTTGGTTCGGTCATTTTTCGTTTATGAATGATTGCAGTATAATAAAAGGATATTTTTTTTATTTGAACGAAATGAAAATGTTTATTTTCCAAAAAACATAAACAGCAATAGAAAACCCTTTCATGTTGGGATTATATTGGATAACTTCACCATTTATCCCTCGGTGAATGTAAAACTTTTGCAACCAAATAATTAATTCTTGAAGTTATAATTCTTGTAAAAAATGCACCAAGATTCGAAAGAAGGAAGCTTTACTAGTCGCTTATTCCTTTTCAAGTCGGATCGAATCGCACAGAATTAGCTTCTAACAGGAACCGCACTGCGTATTATCGGAAAAAATCGAACCAATTGTATTTTTAAATGGTGCTGTTTCATTGGAGCTTCGGTTATTTAAATCGGATCGGAATCAAGTAAAATATACCTCAGATCGAAACGTAACCATTGATATAAATATTCACGAATCGTACTGAAATAATCGATTTTCAAGTCGTCCGGTTGTGCCCTGTTCCATATCCCACGACGCTCCTTTTGACTTGAATCAAGACAATAGCTGACCAAATAAGAACATTCTCGACAGCAACTGCTGCTACCACTGCATTCCATCCACATCCCTTCTTACTATTCCTTTAAATCCCGGGGCGTAATACTTTAATATTTTCGCCCTCCAGACCCTGCCATTTGATAACACAGACACACGAACACATTAAGAGGCAAGCAAAGGCGTCTTGCCAGAGTTCTCTTTGGGGAGGATTCTGATTCCTCTCGCCGCCATTCCACTCGCTCAATGACCCGCTGCGAGTTTACTTCTTACGAGTCACGGAGACGTTTTTACTGTGTTGGGTTTCACGGTTATTGACCCCTCCCCATTCTCTCTTACTTCTCTCCAAGGCGACGGCTCCCTTCTGGATGGGCAGGGAGTGGCCAGTAGATTGCCTTCGAGGTGACGAGCTACCCACATCGTACGTATAAGAGTAGCGGGACAAGATATAAGTGTGTACGAAGGGGTGGGAGATGTGACCACCACACGAGTTTGTTTGCGAATGGCCCCCGCGATTTGACCCCAGGCCCGCGGCGACGCAATTGAGCAAAAGAAGAGGGCACTAGGAGATAACTTTGTTCGGATTCCGATCGGCAATCAGCAGAGAAAAAAAAGCTGGTTCCAGTCGCGCGTCCAATGGCGGTGACTAAGAGCGTTGCGATACTGCGTTTGAAAAGTTTCCCGGGTATTCCCGACTAGTTTTCCTAGCACACAAGCCATGTAATCTATGAGTCAACATGGACCTTCTCCTAAAACAGATGGTGCGGCATTAAATGCATCATTTACTGTCGAAGTCGAAGCGTAAAATAGCAAATGCGTATATAAATGAAGTAATAGTATGTTTCCAATAGTAGCAGTATCCATTTATTAGATGGGTATCCCAAATGAAATAACAGAAACTGTATAAAAATTGCACAAAAATAATTGCCATTAAATATCTTGCCTTTTTCCAAAATAATACAATTTTGATTTACTTTCTTTGCAGGTTTGGCCATTTGATGCGAACTTGGGGCGACGGCGCTGTCTACGGCGTCGTCAAAAGAAAACAGCGAAATTTTCAGAACCGCGATCATCTGAGAAAATAGTATACTATATTTTAGCTAAGTATCTTAAACTCAAAATAGTATATTTATAACTCAATCCTCGTAATGTAAGACATTACGAGGATTGAGGAAATAATTTAAACTTGAAGGCTTCGAATGTCCTGCGATTTGGTCGACTTCTTGTGCTGCTATATAGTGATTATAATTTTGCGTTACGCTGTTTAGTCGCACTGAATATCATTTAAAAAATCCATACTTCACTTTTGGCTGTGATTAAGAACAAGAAAAATCAGGTAAAATGCCACATATTCTCAAGGAGCCGAGGTAACGAGCCGAAGATTCTGAAATATCGTGAACAACTTGCATTCCAGGGGGCAGAGTTAGTATTATATCGTATACATGGATAGCATAAAAAGTAGCGGGAAACGTTGGCGAAAAATAGGTATATTTCAGATATTGCTACGAGGTCTCGAAATCCTTCAAAGTAAATCCCTTGAGCGTCTAAATACAGGGTGTGGCAACATAATTTCCTTTTTTAAAGGAGTTTTGCGTTATAAAAATGAAATTATTTTGTACCTTGTACTTAAGTCAGCGTCTTTTCCGCTACTCGAAAACTCACTGGTAGGCGGATTCCAGAGGGGCCTTAGGGGGACGGCCTCGAATTGCGTAGATAATAGCGTATTAGAGGAAGGACCGTGGCAGCTTCTTTGACGGCACTTAGGGTCCACCATGGTGGTATCTTTTGAGGAAGGATTTCACTTTCGGAAATAGGAAAGAGTCTGCCGGTACCAAGTCGGGACTGTACGGGGATTGGGGAATCGTCACGATACCATTACAGAAGGTCTTCGCAAGTACACACTCAACTCTGCTCTTGGCCATCCGTCAATACCTTCAGGACGAGTTTACCACACGTCTTATGTGCCACCAAATTTTTAATAATATTTGTGTGCACTGTCATCTTATCAATACCAATGCGATTTTTGCGATCATGTGCACACTTAACCGACGGTCTAAATTCAGCAATTCACGCACGCGTCAGGAAAATAGTGTCTCCGATACTTTTTATACAAACCTTGTAGTAAAACATTTGATTAATTATGTGAGCAGATGATGGAATTTAATGGAATAGTGCGATGAAATTTACCATTATCGTTGATCCAATGAATAGCGTCATTTGAATTCCATTCCCTCCAAGAGATCTGCCGGAGGATAATAGAAAGAGTCAAAAAGCGAAGTTGATCGTTAAGCATAAAGGATTCTCGCGCAAAAAATTCTCCGAAATATCCAGACACACAACCCTCGTTAGTTGCTATATTACACGCTCATTGCTTCGTCGAATTAACGCCCTAATTATAACATCGCGAACTAGTGTAATGATCGTCATGGTTCTCAGTCAAATGGGATAAAACTCATAATTATGTTAAGCAGCCAACTTTTCTTGAAGTACATGGAGTGTTCGATAGATAAAAATTATAATTTTTATTCACATATTTTAAGGTGCAAAACCGTGCTTAATCTCTAATTGATGACTATAGTAACGATAACACCGTCAAGCCATCAACGCTACAAAGGTAAAAAAACACTTAGGAATAACAAGTAGTGAACACCCTTTTTTCAGGAAACTACCAAATTTTATGCAAATAAAAAATTGTTTTTACTAATTTTTTTACATTTCAAGCATTACCCACTTGTAGATAAGTCCCAGCTTGAACGAGGGTTGCTGGAACTTTTAGGTGAAAAATATCACAAGTTAAAAGATATAAAACCACCAAATGTCTGTTTATACACCACAACAAATGGCTCACTCCTCTCCTCCGAAGGTTAAATCAGGAAAGGTTTGGGGTCGCAGAGGCCTTTCGCCGCAGGAAACTGTACTTCGCGGGGAACCGCTGTCGCTTTAAAATTTCATTATGGGAATATAAAACCCCGAATGGACCCCATTTTTGCTAAATAAACCGCCTACTAGTTATTAAGCAGGAAAACGTATTAATATATATATTTTTTTATCCGTGACCTCACATCTACTAGTCTCGAATATATTAATGATGCAAAACGACTATTTGGCTCCAGGTTCTAATGAAATCATTTCCATGTTACGTACACCTTGCTCTCTTTTAACTCAAGAGTAATCAATTGCAGGGTTAATCTTTTTTCACTACCCAAATATTCTAAATCAGAGTATAAATGTTCCTATCCTAAGCAAGATTCTATGTAGACCAAGACGTTTGAATCATACGTGTTCCTGAAGAATCAGGTATCTTTTCGGCAAATAGTAGCCATTAATTAGCAGCATAAGAAGAATCATACGTTCAATGCAAATGCTCTAAAATAGACAGCGCCGAAAAAAATAGCTATCCCAGATATAAATATATAAAAAATAAAATAAATATCTCATCCCAGAATAAATGCAGTAATATTTTACTATTTGATTATCAACAGGAATTCCAACTCGCAATCGTGTTTAAACATGTTTGAACAATCTTTATCATGATATCCATACATTCATAGGGTTTGACGTATGTGACGGCGTAATAGTCTGAGGTGTGGCGAAAAACTATTTTTCCTATGCCGTTAAGTGTCAGTTGCACAGAAACTCAGAGACCTGTTATATATCAGTAGATAATGACTACCAACAGAGAACATCGTCTCTTCGTATACGTATAACGTTCTTTGAAGAACTTCATGAAGTCGTACCTTGGCGGTACCGGTTCCTTTAGAATGAAGACCTAGTCTTCAGTCTGTTTTATGGTGAACCAAAACCCTTCTGGAGGTTAAGGATTACGGATTTTGCGGAAATTCATAGCACATTCAAGCTTTCGATAACAAATTTAAGTATATTTTATAGTTTCAGACGTGTGGAGGTTTTCTTTGAAACAAATGCCTTCTGAGAATAATATTTCAGCTTGATAATTGAATGAGAGTAAAAGAAAGAGAGCGACCGAAGAAGAGCCGGGTATGTGTATTCGTCGGAAGGGGATCGAGTTATCCGGGACCGCAGTCGAGCAGAAGAATTCTTGGTTCGCTGAATGCGAAGCGGTGACGGGCATGGAGAGGAGGAGGTCAATGGAGAGCGTCGGCCATTGGGGAGGCAGACGGACGGAGCGGCATTGAGTTCGCGCAGGAGTGCCTGGGGAGGGAGGAGGGCATTAGGAGGTCGTTGTCGGGGGACGGTACAAAGGGGGGATGGGGGTTGGCGCTCTCGGGAATTACGGGTGCGGGGCAAACCAGTAGCGTCCCAGCTGGGATAGAAAACCCCTGGCGCGTCGGCGAGAATTGCAGCGACGGAAGCAGTGAAAATAGACGGCGATATTGACGGCTTCCAAGACGACCGCGGGAGTGCCTTTTCAGTCCCATTTGGCCGGCGGCGGTGCATTCTCCCATCGGCAGCGGGGGTGGGGGGTGCGGGGCGGGCTAGGGCTTCATGGCTGAATTTTACGCTTCTCTGCATGCCCTATCGTTCCCTTCGCATCCACATCTCACTCGTGCTAAAAGATAGCCGCCAACGTGATTCTTCTACGTTCCGGGCTTGCGGAACCATACTTTCACTTTTCTTACAAATCCTTTCAATCGGGACCTGAAAGGATTTGCACACAAAATATTAGAAATGGCACCATTACGGATGTTTACTATTAAGGAAAAAATAGAGCCGAACCAAACTTTTTTCCACTAAAAGCCGTAACTGTGAAATTAAATCAAATAGGAACTTGCGATACTAGTCGTTTATATGTCGCAACAGAGAGAGAGAAAGCGCATATTTAGTAACAGATTTTTAAATATGTGATTTGACCATGTGAAGTTTGGAATTAATTTATTTTTCTAATGGTTGTTGTGCTCCTGTCTTGCGGTTCTAAAAAATGCATACTGAGGAAAGATTTCTCATCACCTTTTCTTAACAATTCCTTAATTTTTTATGAGCTTTCATTTTCCAAAGTTCTGCTGCAACATAATTTTGCGATTGACCTTTGAGCATTAAGTGCTTCCCGTTACACTTTTATAAATAACAGTACGTTTATATTCATTTGTAGAGATTCAACAGAGAGATTCATTAGAGAGATTCATTAGCAAGATTCAACAAATCGAAATTATTTTCTTCAAAGTTTTTAATCCAAAATTTAAGTAATTCCATGATAGTTCCAACACTTAAAGTTTACTTAGGATTAGTCGCACCACCACAGTAATCGACTCGTAGATTGGTTTGATAGATAGAGCTCAATACGGAGCTAAGCTCTACCGCGGATTGCGTTATTCACACATTCGGAGTAGGAGGGTCATTTCCTATAGGCCGCCTGCGGTTTCCCAAGAGGATCTGGTTCAGTCACGCCGCTCGGTTGAGATGGAAGGGCACTGAGGCGTCACCCGGATTTTGAACCCGTGGTCCTCTGGCCAGTAGAATCACGCACACTTGGTCACCATTCCACCTCAAGGTGAGGTATAATGGCTACTAAGAAGTAGTCCCGAGAATGTTTTGTTAATTTCTTTCATTAATATTCGTTTGATTCAACAGCCTTCCTTCACAGCTCGCGGATATTTAGAAAATATTTTCCTAATTTTAATTTCCTGTATGGCTTCATATACATGAGTAATCGGAAAAAATGTGGTTTAAATAAATTAAATAATAGGAATTTAAAACTTTCACCATTTAAAATTGCACTTGGTTTGACATAAATGAAAAGAACATCTAGCAGAGAACGCTTGAATAATCATTACGTCTGAAAAGTGAAAATACATACCGTTTAAACTCCGCAAACGATATCTTGCCTTTCAAAATCTTTGAAACAAAAATTAGCCTCATTATCTATTGCCTTATCCACAGACTAATGAAATAAAGTTCCCTATATGGAGTAAAATACGATTGTTTAAATGGAGATGTAAACTATTATGCAATGTTAGAATGATTTTGAACCGACACTCATATCGCAATTTTCATAAATTCCTATACATGCACGAAGCAGCTCAAAATAACTATTTCGGAGATCCTTTCCAGGATATAAATTATTTGCAATTAAATTATAACTGAAAAATTTTAATAACCTATACAAAACCAAATGAGGAAGTACTGGAGATGGTGGGTGAGGAGAGGGGTTTGTTGAGAGAAATCCTATGGAGGCAGGAAAAATGGATGAAAGGTGTATTGAGCGGTAGTGGAATGTTGAAGAAGGTAATAGAGGGGATAATGTTGGGCAAGCGAGGTAAGGGCAGGAACAGGATAGGGATGTTGGACGGGATGAAGGGAGGAAGGAAGTACACCGAGATGAAGAGGGACCTGATATAGATTAGTTTGCTAGGTGGGGAGTCACAAAATGTTTATTTGATAGTTGTGTCCATCCATAAACCTACCTTAACCGGTAGATTACCTAATATACAAAACCGTTCACTGACTTTCGATGGTAGCTTCATGATCAACGATTACTACTCACACTATTTGCTATTCTTTTGCAGATGAGATCAAGAGTTCTGTGCGAGCTGACGACATAAGATATTCCCATGATTATTACGCCCCCAACACAAGCTGCTAAGAAGTACTACTAATATTTCAAGCGTAAACAGCCGCTGCAAGAAGTTTTTTTTAGATTTCTACCACAAATCAAAGAGCAAAATATTAATTTCAACTTATTTATTGTGAATTATTAGTGATAATATAGCCAAAAATATATTACAAAATGGAAAAATACACAAATTTAAGAATCAACTAGTGTATTTGACCCGTGGACTGAAAATAATAAGAATTGATAGCAGTAATACGAAAATCAATGTAACCAAACTAGTTTAAATAGTTTGTTACAAAGCATAAAATTTTATTTAAAAAATATATTCAATTGTTTTCAAATGCTTTTGATCACCATTTAAACTATCATTTTAGTGTCTAGTTCAGTGCTAACTCTCTCTCTCTCTCATTGAAACCAATCTCCAGGTTAATGAAAAGGTAGATGTGCAATACACTGCGAATATCGAACAGCAGATTATCAATCAAACCTTCCAATTTTTTTTAATTAATTTAGATTGGAAATCAACTTTAAAGAGAGAGAGATAGGTGGAATAATTTCAAATAACAACTTTGTACACATTTTTCTGGAACGTAAAATTGTTAAATGCTCTTCGTCCAAAGACATTTCCGATCGATATACTGTTGAAATTATCATGAGTTATTTAGAAATATATAACCAGTTTTGGGTGTCGGCTATCAGCAGTATATATCGGTATGTTTGATGGGCCTCGAGGAAAAACAGGGTAAATACAAGAGTTCAAAACCAGGCAGTTTTATATCAAGAAGAATTATCGAAATATGGTATTTCCATGACGGAGCTCACCCTGAAATCAACAAGGCAATAAAGTAATTTCCAGTAATTTGTAAATTGTAATTGATAGAGTGGTATCAGTCGGAAAAATCCCTTAGCCTGGAGGATTTTTAACTCTTTTCATCTTTTTTTAAACTATCCGTATTCATCGTATCGGATAATTTCGTATTAATAACTCATACTGAGATACGGAGGCCATCAAAAGAGAAAGTAAAATCGAGCATTTCTCCGATTTCGGAAGAGCTTCAAGCACATATCCAATTGAGGAAATGGAATTTTCGGACTGGGTGATTATGTCCCGAGTGCTGAAAGCAGCATTTATGGCTTATATAGCTCATTCATTTATATTTGACGAAGAAGAACAAATTAAATAATTTGGGCTAATGAAATGAGTACTTGTATATTCGGTTAGATTAGTAGTTTTTAGGGGAGGCAGCTAAGGTCATTTGCGCAAATTCGGTGTAATTAACAGTTGTTTTCTATCCATATGTAATTCCATTTACCTCAGGAGTTTCCAATGATAGACATAAAATCTTTCAAATTATCGATGTTAATTTATTTGGTACAAATAGGTTCAATGTTATCACAATATTCACGAATATCTGCTATGTAGGCGCAATAAATCAGGACATGGAAGTATTTCAATATAACCTTAAATTTAGAGATATGAAGATAAATTCTAACTTAGAAGTTATTTAACAGTCATATTCTAAGATTTTACAAATATTCCGTTATTCACTGAGACAATATTACCATTTTTCAAAATTCATCTTCGTAAATTATTAACATCAATGCTAAAAATAGAAAAGTAAACCATAAAAAAATGTTTTTTTCCGGAGAAATTTGGTTGATTAGGGTCTTAGCAAAAGTTTCTCCGAAAAAAATGTTGGCATATACTTGAAATGTTACATATTTAACGCTTTTACTATAGGTATATAAGTATGAGCATGGAAAATAAAAATGCTGTCATATAAAAAATATGATTTTTTCACTTTTTACATAATTTTTTAAAAACCCTCGGTGATATTTATAATAATTTGTGGTCAATTTCAGCTACATTTAATTTCCCTGGGTGCTACGGGACTTCAACTATTGAAATAATTTTTCGGCAAAGCAAAAACTGTGTATGAATGGCTTAAGTTCAGTTCGTATGTGTCAGTACGTCAACAGTTTATCCCCTTTGAGGTGAATGCATTCATTCTGCCTTTCAAATGGCACAGTCTATCAACTAACATTGAAAATGGTTACTACCCGCCGCATGTGAAATCAAAATTGGTGGCGATTCAAGCGCATTTCAGGGTTTATAAAACGATTTAAATGAAACATTGCAGGATGATAATGGGAATACATTTATATATAGGTATTTACATAGAATATATTTATGGAAGTATGTATGATAAAGATTTTAAATAATAACTCAAATTAGGATGGAAATTTTGCCGGTAGACTACAGATGATGATGATATTACATTTGTTGTTAATATTCTTTGATATCAAGAAAATGAAATTAGTTTCCTACATGTTACACAGTATACTAATTTATCATTTGAAGATCATAAAAAAATTTCTATCACAAAAGCGGAGCAATTACCTTTGATCCTCGCGCACAGTCGGCTATTGGCCGTGTGCATAAAAACGATCCCGCGATGGTCGCGCCATTTGCTCACAACCACCCAGCGCCATTAAAACGCAGCTTTACACGTTACATTCGGACATTTCCCCTAAGAAATGGCCGCGAGATATGGCTCTAGAGGTGTTCGCAAAGCGAGAAATTCAGCTCGAATTGACACAGTGCGTTTCATAAATCCCACGCCCGGGAGGGAGAAGAAAGAAACGGGATGCGCAAACAGAGAAAAAATGTTGGAACGGGAAACTCTTCCATAAACTGAAAATTTGACTCGGAGAAAGACTTAACGTTTCAATGACCTTTAGATATGCACTGGAAAGAGAGCGGACATCCATGCATTCAGACGCGAGATCGATGATTAGACTAGGGTCCACGCCGCATTTGTAACTTATTGAGGCGGCTGCGAAGGCGCTCGGCACCTGCAACGTGGGCCTTTCAAATGACGCTTAAAACAAAACAGACACTAATATAATGTTTTCATGTAAAAATTTACGTCAGAAACAATGAAAAGGTATATTGAGGCGACTATGGAAACCATCTTAATAAACTAGGTACCTTGCCATCAGCGCTGGGGAACTGGGACCTCATAGGACCCCATTGCCTGAAATCCATGCGTTAACGAGGATAGCAGAAAATTGAACAAGGTCAGAAAAGGACAGTGAGCTGTTTAAAAAGTTATTTAATATTACACTGGCGTTAAAATACAATAAAATTCAATAAATCTAAACATGACTAGTGTTTAATGGTAAATTACCCCTCAAAGAGGGTGCAAAAATTCATTGTAAATCGATTGTCATTATCTAGTTCTTCTTTATATTATTAAGCACTCAAATGTAATTATTTTTTCATTGAATGCATTTGACGATGGGTTACACGGAAGAAGGGACGGCCAAATTTTTAATATAGCCCGAAAAAGGGAGTGATTATTATTATTGAAGGGTTAAGAAGCTGGTTTTAAAAAAATAAAGATGCTATTTTGCATAAGTACGACCGAGTGTTTAATATTAATAAAGTACTGCGGATCCATGTGATGATATATAAAGAAGTTATGTGATAGCATACATATTTTATGTGACTTCGAAAAGGCGTTTGATATACAAGTGGTGATACACAATACTTGTTGTGAATTGGGTAGAATTATTGAATATATTGCAGAAAATAGAAGCACACTGGAAGAAAAAGAGACTAATCCGTAACCTATACTTTGAGATGCGAATGCGGAGAAGATGAAAAAGGTGAAGTGAACAGAAGTAAAAACAAACGAGGAAGAGCTTGGCATGGAGGGGGAGGATAGGCGATTATTGGGAGCGATCCAAAGGAGCGGGAAATATGGAAGCACAGCATTTTGGTTGGGCATGCAATATTGAAGACTACTGAAGAATACTAAAGAGAGGATAACGTTATGCAAGCGAGGAAGTGCCAGGTATTGGATTGAGATGTTGGACGGAACGAAGAGAGGAACGCAGTGTGTGGAGTTGAAGAGGGGCTCATTGTCGAGGGGGATGTTTGTTGTGTTTTGCACCAGAGAATTTTTTGTAGCTTGTGCCCAACCAAAACCTATATTAACCGGTAGAGTACCTATACCAATAATGTTAGGAAATAAATTCGTGGGGAAAATTAAAATTTTGAAATTTGAATGACCACTATGCCGTCGAATGAAAAAAATTACCTGCGAGTGTCTAGGAGAAAGCATCCGATGGTTGAGGGGATTGGAATATTACAAAACAAGTAAGCAAAACAACAGATTGGTCAAGGAATTTTAATGGGAAACATGAAGTACGTAGGCGCGGTGGCAGAACAATCGTTTCCGGGAAAGAGCATCCGGCAGCCTACCAGACGTAGGTGGGCATGGTCAATGTGGGATGGAACGAAAAAATTAACTAAATACAGCTGATCAGAGTTCAGCAACTATTTTATTCTTTAGTCGCACAGATTGTTTGGTGGAATACAAAGTTGATTCAATCTTAAAGCTACTCATGTTGGATTTGACGTGTATCAAAAACGGAAGGGTGGTACTTAAAGGAAATTTAGAAATACAGTTATATTCTTAACCAATAAATGTCAAATCAGTATGGTGTCATCGAAACATAGGTGGAGAAATCAATGTGGAAACTACTATAGGAAAATACCTATAAATGGCTATAGAATATTAAAAATATCGTTGAATATGGGCATTAACGGAAAAGCGATAAAAACTAAAGCGAGCATAGTGTTAGCAAAAGAATAAAAGAGAACCAAACACGAAACTCGGTCAGGGGACTTGCAGAGCTAAGGCATCATAATAGAAAGAGCATTATAAAGAATGCACATGAAAATATAGACCCAATGTCTAATTAGGTACCGTAATTACAATACACAAACTAATGGAAAATTTCCCAATCCTGAAGGACGAGAGGTACTATATCAATCGAATCGAAATAAATCAGACATGTGAATAGAATAAATTAAAAATTCTCCAATAAGGTAATAATTTTGGGAATACACATAGACATTCACATTATAAAACCATTATTTAGATCTAGGGATATCTAACGGTGAGATATGTTGAGTTAAAATGGAAATGAATGTATTTATCTATCTGAATGAATACAAAGTATTCCCTGGAAAGGTCCTTGAGATAAAATGGAAGATTGGCATTTTCAAAGAAAAATTATTTGAACTTAAGAAATAAACTCATCAAAATGCTGTTCTCTACTCAAATTGAATCCATCACGAAAGGGATTACATGTGTTCTATAGAACGACTGCCGACCAAAGTTAAAATAGGCAATAATAGAAGGTTTATGCGTCATATATGTGGCTTTGTAGTTGTAAACCGAAGAAATGGATAGTGATATTATTGAAAGACTGGTATCGGAAATGAAAATATAAGGAAACGGAATCAGTAATTCATGCATACTTAAGCTTTCATTATCCTGTCGGCCAAGGTTTACTAATCATGTTTGAGCTAACAGCAAGGACCTACGTGAGTTTTATGAGAGGAAGAAAAATTGTAAGACAGTTATTGAATAAGATTTCAAATTAATATGAAAGATGAGTTAATCTTTAATAAGAGGGACATTAATTTAAACAGACTGAACCGAGCTCTCATTTTTGGTATTAAATAACGTACTAGTGTCCATAGTGATAAGTAGGTAAGCAGCAGATTTACTCACATAAGGAAACAGTGATAAAAATAAATTCAGAGAAATAACTCGGAAAAAAGAGGTATGGATCATAAGAATCTCATCATTTCTGGCTTTAAAGGAAAGCAGATGAATGTTATTTGAGGCTTTTAAAATTAGGCTATGAATGAGATGGAGAAAATGGGCTTCAAGAAAGTAGAACTGCAGAGGAGAGCAAGTCTTTTGAACTAATACGAATGAATTAATATAACAATAATGAAAGCTAACGTATATTGAGAAATATGGGCAAATTAAAGGCTAAAGCAAAAAGGTGAAAGTTAGGTAGGAGAGTAAACGAGGATGGATAACTCTGAGGGATGGAAGGCAGTAGGAAATATAGAAGTCTCAGAAATGACACTGTTAAAAAAAGTTTAGGAAATTCCGTGATTTAAAATGTCTATAATAATATACCCCTGCGTTCGGATAGAGTCAAAAGTTTGATTCTGGGAAGTAAGCTATGATAGAATACCTAATGTTGTTGAAAATCATCCACGAATTTGTAACTAACAGAACTGTACTTAATTGTCCAGAATTACAAACATACATTAACATTTCCATTCGAGGCTTGCTACACATGAGTCCTATAAAGCAAATGCAGCATAGTGTATGAAAGGTTACCGCAATTCCTGGTTAACTTTGGCAAATAAAACTCAGGTGTCTTCGTAAATAGCACAATTTAGAGTGGAGTGTTAAAATAAACGTTTTTCTGACACAGAAAACGAAAGGTAGTTTAGTTTCCTTAATAACAGAATTACTGCCAAAAAGATTCCAAATAATTGCATATGCCAGCTTTAGCAGAACAATATTAAAAACTGGACAAAGACACGCTGTCGAGATCCCAACTCCAATTTTCAACACGGAATTAAACGGCTGTTTTTACAAAAACCCTACCAAATATGAAACAAAAAAACCAACCTAAAACGAATATGAGGATTTGAAAATAGTCAACTCATGTTATTCGGAGAGAGGCCATTTTTTTCAATAATGACAGCAAAACATTTATTTAAAAAACAGATTTTGGTGAGTCAGCAACGGTATGGCCAGGCAGGACCTCGCGAGATATTTCAATACTCTCAGCGCACTCAGATTAGAGTCCCCGTGAGTCACACGGGACACGTCAAAAGAAATAAAATTGGGTCATATATTGTCAGGGGGATGTTTTGATAAGCAGGCGACTGAGCGACTCAAATCGCGATCACAAACAAATGAACGCCTATTGTTTGTAAAGTGGGAAAGAGGAGGAGGAGAGCGAGAGCTGCTAATTAGGGAAAAGGTAAGAGCTTAGTGCCGTAGCGCGATAAGATATTCACACAATTCTGACTCTTCGATGAGTTGTGCTCCTGATTTTTTCGAAAAGGAAGGATAATAAATATAAAAACTTACGATGGCTTTTGGTGCCATGCACGCTTCAAAAATTGGGTGTGGGGTAGTTTTCACGTATAAATCGAGAGAAAATGCAGCTGAATACCGAAATATAGTAGCCTTGTGATCGTACCTGTAACAGGCCTTGTTTTTTAATAAAAGAAAATAAGAATATTAGGGAATATAGTAGGATGGCTTAAGAATTTTCAAACGTAGCATCGTTGTAATCGTAATAAATCGAGGGGATATTTTATGAAAATATACAGAAAATCATGTGAGTAGAACATGGTCGCTAAGGGGACACTCGTCAACAAGTAATTTGTCATCGTAAAAGGGACAACAACCACGCCCAAACTCATAAGGGATCTTGTACCACTTGTTATATCCTTCGATATCTCCAGAGTATATATACATTTATGCCTTTTTATTCATAAACTAGAAGCTACACGAAATTAAATAGACAGACAGATAGTAAAAAAAACAAAGATATTCTTCATAAACTAATGGTATACGATATCCAATTAGCATTCCCATCTCCAGTAAGACCATCAGACACAATTCAGAATTTTTGAGGAGATATTAAGATATTTAAGCATTCACACCACGTGAAAAGCTCTTCCTCACCCCGTAACAACCGTGAAAGGTTCTAATACACATTAACCCCTCACCTGAGATCTATCAGTGGATGACTACCTGACCGAATAATGCTGACTTTAGCCTGTTACCACACCCATCTTGACAGACGACGATATCCTTTCAGATATACGAAATATCTCTATTGCACCAAGTTCAAGGATCTATTAACCCTACTGGGCATCACCTAAATGTACATTTGAGATAAACTAACTGATATTGCTTCATGATTCTGAACTTCTTTATCGACTATGTGCCTAGTATCCTTCAATCTGAATTATTCTGGTGTATATTCACCCCTGCTACACACCCTGGCGTTGGCTTGTAGGGTGTTTATAAATTTAAAAAATTAAATAATTAATCATAGTCTTTCGCCTATGCTCAGATTCGTTGGAACCATTCTCGGCGGTCATTAAACTCGCTTAGACCTTTGCCTGTGGTCATCGAACACAGAATAAATGCAAGTAATGCCGGTAATAAGAAATAATTCTTTTTCAGAAAAACAAATTTGTTGAATGAGGTTTGTATTGGGTGATAATTTTTCATTCTCCAGTACACCACCTAAATGCAATTAACCGGAGACATTCCCTCGATGTCTGGTCGATTGCTTTCGCCAGTCAAGCTACCGAGGCGTCCTATGAAACTCTGACATTTTTGGGCTTTTAAATGAACTAGACGCTGTGACGAAATACCGTACACACAATATCACAGGCATTCTTATTCTTACGCGACGCGCCACAGTCAACGAGGTTAAAGTCAAATTTAACAATGTATCCGTTAAAAGTCACCGTTGCGGTATCTGCCGCATTTTCTTGGTGTTTAGTAAAATTATCTTTTTATCAGGGCACATTATTCAAAGAATCTGCAGGAAATGCCGCTACAGTAATTTTAACTGAGTCATACACTAATGTGCATTAAAACGCAAAAATTTCAGCGTGTACAAATCATTCGGGATCCTGATCAAGTCGAATGAGTATTACACTTTAAAATTATTGCACTCTTTAAAAACACCTGATATTCTCTTCTTTATGCATTATATAACTCCAGTCGAGGTTTTAAATTTAAAAATCATGTTACTTTCCTTGCACAAGCCACAGCCCTCTTATCATCCCGTCTGCGGAATTGGAATTCATATCAGGTCGCAGCATATTTCTTAATGTAAACTCCAAGCACCAGCTCTTTGATACTCTCTCCCTAATTCAACAATATGATCTCTTTCAATTAACGTAGTCGTCCGGTATTATCTGGTTTATGACACTACTTAATTTATCACCCACGTCGTCTGTTTTTTGAGGAAATAATGTTTTAGTTTCCACAGTAATCACTCCAATATTAAAATTTCCTTTATTTTCTTTAGCACTTTACAACGTATAATTTTATCAAAGAATAATGCACAGAGGGGCATATAGCTCTTTTACATTAAGAGAAAACAGATAGAGCCAACGGTTAAACTTGAATTTTGGCAATATACACCCATTATTAAGGAACAGTTATACGCACTAGTACTACCAATAATCGTTACTTATAATTATGAATATTAGCCTCAAAAGTCACCAAGGAGTACACGGACATTTAAAACTGAAGCAAATTAATTCACGATATAACCTCGAGAGTCTTCCGCGGAAATGTTTCTCTCGCTAGACAAAATAAGTTAAGTACGCAAAAACTGTAGTAAATTTGTCTTAATAGGTTAGATCCTCTCGCTAGAAATGTTGAGATGAAAATTTAAAATTCGGCTAAAGGAAATGAAGGTTGACCAAAAGGAAAAGTTCTCATGAATAATAGATGTCTAACGTTATCATAAGACTCATCTGAGCACAAGGCCTGTTAATGAAAAGATTGAAGAGAAATGCTACATTCGCTAGTTAGACCTCACTTAGATGGATTAATTGCCGAATTGGATCGCGTGCAGCGTATAAGTGCTAGATTTGTACAACGCTGTTATGATAAACGAGAGTATAAAATAAGTAGCGTAAAAGAGAGATAAATGAGTAGCGTATAAAAACTATTCGAGGAGCTAGGTTGAGAATCTCTTAGTTAAATGTTCAATTTCAGATTTAAGCTCTTAAATCAATTGGATGGATATCTCTTTAGTAGTGGTGTGAAAATATATTATTGCCCCCATCGGACTACAATGGGGGAATCATGTCAATAAAACTAGAGAGATTAGGTGTATCACAGATATATTTAAGATGTCATTTTTTCTACGAACGATAAGGGATCAGAATAACAGTGTCCGACCGCGGTAGGGTCATATTAAGGTAAAAATTAGTCTGCTGTGCTTTCAGTCCCCGCCATACACCCTAGCGGTGACTTGCAGGATACTAAAATTAAAAAAACGGTAAACAATATTCAACCCGAGGGTTGGCTTTGTAGGTGATCATAGATTTCACCCAGTATTAAGCCCGGCGGCGTGTAATATTCACACATCAGGGTAGGGGGGCCAGTTCCTTTCCACGTGGTAATAAAATATCAAGGATATAAGAAGTTGGAAAAACGCGTTCAGGAAGTATGCTAGACGATACGACTTGTTTTATGAGTGAAAATGATTATATTTCTATATTATAGATTAATGCGAAATATTCTACTTCGACCACAATAATTAAGCATGAGCTTTCTAAGGATTGATGGCACAAAATATTTTTTTTGACGCCTAACTTCTAGAATTAATCATACTTTACACCACTTGCAATTGGTGAATGGAATATTCCACCAATCTTACTCTCTTTGATAATCTCTTCCACACAGTTTGCTGCTTACAAATTCATGCATGGACTTCTGTTCAGGAGTCTTCTAACATTTCTCGCCTCAATCTTACTATCGACCAAAATTAACCACTATTTCGTAGAGCAACAAATGTAATTCAATTTGTACATTCTTTGGAGTAAATTTAAAGATTCTTCACGATTTTCACTTACAGCTTTTTTTTCTAAGTTCACTAAAAAAATTCACACTTTTAAATGAATTAAAGCCAAGAAACTGTAATAATATAACACTATTAAGTAGACGACATTGAAACTATTGTTACAAATTTAAACTAACGGAATCAAATCTGGTAAATCCCTAGGCAACAAAATAAATAGCAATACAGAAAAAAATCATCACTTATATGACTCAATTTTCAGAAAGCATTTTTTACTCATTAATATTTATTGGAATTTTCCTTCCATGTATACAATTGAATTAAAATATTACCAACGCTCTGTTGAAGATTCTCGATCGTCAAAAGGTTATGCGTAATATTTAATATAAGTAAGCAATTTTAGAAAAAAAAGGATGATAAACGGGATTCGAACTCGGGAGCATCACATTACGTTGGGGGCTCACCGAAATTCCAACTAACGTGGTTGACTGATTCAAATTAGCAACAACGTTCAATTCTTTAAAATAAAATCGGGATGGGATTTTAATGAAATAGCTACAGTTTAGGAACTTAGCGTACTAAAACGACCAAAAGATAAATGCATTCACCAAAAGGAGTAATGAAGCGATCATGTTTTTAATTCGAGATACTTGTATCACCATCATAGAAAACAGGCTACACGTTCATATTGCAGGTAGTTAATTATAAGTCGTATATGTTAATTAATGTGTTGTACTAAGTCATTGAATATTCCCGGTGAAGGAAATTTTTAAAAATTATTCGGAATATTTCACCTTAATACCTGATCAAGTTCGGTATTTATTCAAGAGTGAATTCTACTGAAATAATCCGGGGAAAGTAATAATAAACATTTTAATTAATCATTCTTTAAAAAGTATACATGTATGCATAGTAAATATGCATGTTTATACATGAATTCATTCACATGGATGGACACAACTATCAAATAAACATTTTTTAACTCCAAACAAAACCCAATCCAGCAACCTAATCTACATGAGGTCCCTCTTCATCTCTGTGTACTTCCTTCCTCCCTTCATCCCGTCCAACATCCCTATCCTGTTCCTGCCCTTTCCTCGCTTGCCCAACATTCCCCCCTCTATTATCTTCTCCGACATTCCACTACCGCTCAATACGACTTTCTTCCATTTTTCCTGCCTCCATAGGATTTCTTTCAACAAACCCATCTCCTCACCCACCATCTCCAGTACTCCCTCATTTGTTTTACTTTCGGTCCATTTCACCTTCTCCATTCTTCTCCACACCCACATTTCAAACGCCTCCAATCTACGTCTATCCTCCTGCTTCAGCGACCACGTTTCCTACGCTCCATATCAGAGTTTTTATGAGTCTTGTCTTAACATCCCTACTCAACGCCCCCATCATCACCCTCCCTCCTCCTTGAGAAAGCCTCCTTGCCTAGCGAAATTCTTCTCCTTACGTCCCTACCACTTTGACCGTATTGGTCCAAAACACTTCCGAGATATGTAAACTGTTCTACCTGCTCTATTTTTTCCCCGCCTATTTTAATATTTAGCTTAGCCTTTTCCTTTCTGGAAAATCGCATAACTTTTGTTTTATTAATATTGATTCTCATCCCATATTTATCGCACTGAACCTCCAATTCACTCAACAATACTTACAACCCCTTGGCTGACTAATGCTTGGTCATCAGCAAACCTAGCCGATTTTATAAATTCCCCTCCGACTTTCATTCCTACCTCTAGTTCATCCCATGCCTCTTTAATCATTTCCTCCACCTATACGTTGAAGAGCACCCGTGACAATAGGCAACCTTGCCTTACACCTCTTCCTAACCTGCCCATCCGGATTCTCCGTTCCCCACTCGCACCTGAGCAGTCTGAGACATGTGCAGGTTGCGGGTCAGTCTCCTGTCCCTCCAATCCAGTCCTATTTTCTGCAATACACGCATTAATGCTTCCCAATTCAATCTATCAAACACTTTTTCGAAATCTACAAAACAGACAAAAACGTCCTGATTGTACGAGTATTCTATATTCCTCTCGATTAGTGATCTCATTACTGCAATGGCATCACGGGTACCTCTTCCTTTCCTAAACTCAAACTGATCATCCCCTAAGTAATCATTTGCCTTACTCTCTATCCTTTTGTTGATGATCCTGAAAATAACTTTAGCTGCGTGGGATATCAAACTTATTGCTCTCTAATCCTCACATGGTTTAGCCTCTACCTTTTTCGGAATAGGAACTAACACCGATTTCACAAAATCTTCCTGCCAGATTCCTTCCTCATAGATACTACGAATCAGTCCATATCGGGCCTTCTTCCCTCATTTTCCTAAACATTTCAACAGGTCTACAGGAATGTTGTCCACTCCCACTGCCTTATTTGCTTTCATCTCCTTTAAATTGAACTCTCGGCTCTGGTGCATAAACAATAACGATACACAAAACACGTGCTCTAATGCAATCGATGGGATTTTCAATATGGAAGATAAGAAATGAGCCTACCCTTATTATTAAGCGGTATGAAGCATATTTTACTACAAATGAAGCGCATGAAAGATCCATAACAGATTTGGGTGCAAATGGAATTTGGGCTTCGGCCCCATGGAAAGAGGAAAACAGAATAGGACGAAGGGGATAAGGGAAAATTCAATTGTGTATTCGACAGAAATTACGTCAAAGTTCTTTTGCGGATAGGGGACAAAATCTGGTTAGGACCATCAAGTAGACACACATCCCCAATGACACACCCGCCACCCGATGCCATTAAGTCCCACTTGGCCCATATTACAGCGGGCAGCCGCCCGTCCCGCACCCGATCGCCAGAAGCCATCGCCCACTTCCCCTGGCGCCCAAAACCGACGCCGTTCCCAAATCGCTTTACACCACGAATATTAACAGTTGTGAAATCCGGGAGAACCGCAGAAGGAAACAAAGGACCCCGTGGAGGAAATTTAGAGTGACGTATTCGGAACACGCTCCGCCATAAGTCCTGTCCCCAACCCCCCCCCCTCCCTCTGCACGTCTCGCCCCCGGTACTTCACCCTCCTACGCACCTTCTCCGAAAAGACTCATCTCCGTTTACGCCGGAGATTCCTTCCCCGCTTCCCACCTTCCCACTATTGCTCTCCCAACCAATCGCGAAATGGCTCATTCGAGTGGCCTCCTCATATAACCCACCCGCATCGTCCTCGCAAACCCCAAACGCTCTCGGCGTCAATCAATCAATGTTTGCGATCCACTCTAAGAGTCCTCTCCTGTGAAGGTCATTTCTGCACGTTATGGAATAAATATCATTTTAATACTTTTAGTATCCAGAGTCTGATTCGAGCTTTGGGACTTATATTCTCCATATTTGCATATAATCTTCCAGAATGGTACAGAAAACTCTTTTCGTAGCACAAAACAAATCAATTTATCATTATTCCCAGACGCTGGTCTCAGAAAAGGGGTTACGTCATTTGGAGGAAGTTGTTACAGATTGTGACTTATTTGACTTACTTCATATTTTGAGTAAGCAACACGAGGTAGGTCCAATAAATACGCGAACTAAGGCCATAAAAACTTAATTTTGCAAAATAATTCTACAACGATTTCTCCCCTTCGAAGTACTCTCCATTAGTTGCTATGAACTTATGCCATCTTCTTTTCCACTGTTTAAATCACCCTTGGAAGTCCTCGGCCGGTAGGCTTATTAGTTGTCTCTATTAGTTTATGCTTTTTTTGTGTCCACATCTTCCCACTGATGCCCCCTCACCATATTTTTACGTTTAGGGAATAGGAAAAAGTAGCAGAGGGGGGAGGTCTGACGAATAAAGAGGATGATCAAGGATGGCGATTGAATGTTTTGCCAGAAACTGGCGAACAATCAATGCTGAACGTGCAGGTGCATTGTCATGGTGAAGGATCCATCCATCATGTTCGGTTAAAATAGTGTGCACTTTTGATTTTCCTGTTTTCAATTCATCATCTATCATTCGGACAGTTTTTCTTCGATCGGTGAGGACAAGGGACCGCACACGATCAATGCTGTCGTCAACACAGGTTGCTGAATGTCTTGCATCATCCGCGGCGTAATGTCAGCCATCTTTTAAAAGCTTAATCCACTTGAAAACGGATATTTTCTTCAGAGCATTATCCCCGCAAACAGCTGTCAACATTTCCGTAATTCCTTGATAACTTTTACCGCACTTCACCAAAAAGCTTGATGTTAATTCGTTGCTCCGTGATTTAGTCAGTTTCCATTTTCCACAAGCAGTAAAAACAAGGACAACTGAAACTAACATAACTGGCATCATACTCACAGCTCGACGGTCCTCCAAGCATAGACGGTTCATTGAGTCACAGCTCGACGGTCCTCCAAGCATAGACGGTTCATTGAGTCTCAAGCAACTGGTGCCGCTGGTGAGCGGGTCTTTAGTCCACGTCATGGCCACCAGATTTCACCTGTTCGCGTATTTATTGGACAGGCCTCGTACTTTCAAATTCCTCACGCAGTTTTAATCACAAAATCCAAGTTCCAATTCGGAAAAACACTTCCATAGATCATATATCAATTAATACTGCACATGGACTTTCAAATTTCATTCCATTTACAATGTGGCGCTGCTACCAGTGGCAGTGATCTGGTGATTTTGCACAAAAGAATATGATAAGCATAAATGGATTATAACGAAGGAAGAAATATCGCAACCATATTCTGATAAATTATTCTCAAAAAATCAACTGTGGCCAGAGGCAAAATTTGTCGAAATGGACAAACCGTTTAAATTGAAAAGTATGTGAGAGTGGGACGAAATAAGTGTAAGACGAGTGTAAGACGGGAGCCCACCTCGAAATAAGCTAGCATTTAATCACCTCATCCAAAGAAATGATAAACCAATTCATAAGTTTCCAAGATATTTTCAATCATGGTACGTAATGGCTCCATACAAGAAATATTTAAGTGATCGAATAGCTGAATTTATAATGAGCAACACTTTTATATCCAAATTTCATGCACAATTTTCAAAGTTGGTCTGTCCGCCGAGTAAGAATAATGATTAAACGTATCTCAACAATTTCATGTACATATAAACATTTTGAAATCCAATTATGAAACTTAAGAGAGATATCATTATTATCCTGGTACCTAATTGGGGTATGAATATACGTAAAATAAGCATTTAATGCATATAAAGTTTACGTCACACGAACTTTGGACGCGAGTCCTCCCGTGACGAAGGACACCCAGGAATCCACAGATGGACAATTTGGGGAAAAGGGACCACAAAGAGCAGCTGGAGCAATTTACGTGCGCTTAATGATCTAATCTTTGTTTTACTTTATCAGCCACACTAGGCAATTCAATGGTGCTCGCGGATCCTCCCTTTCCCATTTAAGCCTCGTCGCAGAACTCGCCCACATCCGGAGGCCCCGCTCGACGCACACTCTTCCTCTGTTTTCTTGCCATCTCAAATCTTCCCCCCGGTAATTTCCTCTCCCTCGTCTTTTCTTCACCCCCTACCCTCCAACTCCACTCAATCCCATCCCTCCCGCCAAATCCCGCTCAATTATTTATCTCCTCTCTCCCAACCTTCGCCCTCCCACACTTTCGACGGATGCAGGGGCAAATACACACGCTCGCTCTCCATTCCTCTCCTTACCATTCCATTCCCTCATATCTTCTCCGCGCAAAATTTCCGTTTCCGTTTCATTCATCTTTCTCAATGATAGATCCCAAAAAATTCCCACGCCTCACACCCTGCCACTCTTGCTCGCGAGTGAATTCTTTCAATTGTCAAGGTCGGAGGCCTATAAAATTTAAAGGTAATGCAATTACGTATATTGAATAATTTTAACAGTAATTCATGGGCCTGCCTTAGAGGAGGTTCCTTAAGCTGGGCTTCACTTTATTCTGCCAAGAGCCAACATCAAGACGCCAAATGGATGTAAACTGATTAAATGCGGCTCCACCATTGCTATTTCGATTGTGATACCAGGAAATGGCGCAAGACTTCAATTATTTTGACAGAATTCAATCCGGTTTTCCATTTTCGCGGGAACGTATCTCCTCTGGACGTATTTTCATGCTCCATTCCCTTTGTCTCATTTGCATTTTGTTGTGCCAGCGGCAGATAAAGCATTCCTTTCTTCTCATTTTAACGCAGTCTTGTCACTTTTCACAACGCCGAAGTTGTCAGTTCAACGAGAATAACGGTGCAAGAGTATATAACGAAAATAAGAGTGCAAGAGCAAGTTTCTTAGCCGCCAATGAAGCCTGGAATAAATATATAAAAGAAGTGTAGTACTTTCGCGTCAAACTGAGCAAATGACCCTACGGAGTTACGTAAATGCACTCCGAATAAATGTCAATGTTACCCTCGTTTTCTGATGAAACATGAGTTTATTTTTTTTACAAATATTTATCTATCATTTATATTCAGAACAAAATGATCAAGCAGTCGGCGTGGTAAGCTTAAAAAACAAGCCCACCACTTTTCTAATCGTAGTATACACTGGACGCCTAAAAAAACAACACTTTCATTCAGCCTCCTCTACAGCTAACAAAGATTTATATGACACAAAAACTTGTTCCTTTGTATCATATTAATTCCGTGATAAAGAGTTCAATTCTAGAATTTGTTTTTCAGCGTATTTTCCGCAGATAAAACGTTTAGAAATATTTCAAGTGTCACATAATAAGAATGATTACGTAGTGGAAAGTCTGAGTTAAAATATGAATGTCGTATTATCAACGTTACACGAGGTGAGCATTAACATCTTCATGCTTCACGTTCTTTTACATTCGTGAATCGTACAAAAATCCGGTCTCAACATTTCAGTGCACTATAATTTACCGGGATTCAAAGTCACAATACGTATTATCTAGGTCATTTATTTTTTATAAAACACATCGTCAGACGGTTTTAGCAAAACCTCTGAAGTACTCTGGAGGGTGAAACTCCTAAGGGCCCACATGCGCCAGATATAAACCATGGTAGTGTTTTCTGGCGCGGTCCCTCTCTTTGCCGAATTTTCTGTGCTCGATACAGCCTAAATTCTCCACCAGGTAATCTAAAATGGAATACTGAATGGGAACTCAGTATCGGATCGGCCAAAAGAATAGTTAAATTTTAATTAATGGTTATAATGAATAGTTAACCCAGCATAGCTACTTTCCAACACTACCTCTCCTGAATACGAGCCTTTTGTCGGAAGTGCTAAGAGTTTCATAAATAGTATGTAGCATTATTTGAAGACATCGGTAAATTTAGTCGGGCTTAACAGAAGGCCTTTCTTATTAGGAGCCATTAATTTAGTCCAAATGTGCGCAGATCTGAAAGGCAGCGGTAGCAAAAGTAAAAATGCCCCTCGAAGCAATAAAAAAAGGTCTTTTAACTTCCTTGTAACCCAATACACCGAATGGGTATTTAACTCTACTCTTCTTTCCTGTCTAATTTCCGTAACAGATTCCCATTTCAACTGTGAAGAGTTTTTTATGCATTTTACAAGCGATTACTTACACTCCTTTCTTTCGTGTTCCGTCTCTCTCCAACGTCTCTTTCTCTCACGTCTCCCCCTCCACCCTCAGTCTTCTCTTGGCAGCTTTGCCGTTCATCCATCCTTTACATTTTCCTGCTCACACGCTTTCCCGCTCTCACTTTCCTCACTCTCGCTCTCCCTCACCAGCTCTTCTTCGGGAAACTTACCCTGCGAATTGAGGAGAACGGCTTACACGTGCCTCGGATTCTTGAAATCGATTCAAACATGCCTCCACATCACTTTCCCAGTTTGTAGAGCAAGCGGCAAACAGAAGAGCTTAAACCACCTATTCTTAGTTCTTCTTGATTTATAAAACAAGTGGTGAATGGTAATGACTGAGAATGTCTCCCATCAAAAATTATCTCCGGATAATATCACATCCATTGAGTACGTACAAAATCAAAATGAATTTTTACGCAAATCTCAACGCCGTAGACGCCAACTATTAAACTTTCATTTGAATATATAGACAATTAGCCTTTTTTAAAAAATGTTTCCTGTGAAAACACTCGGAGAAGAATCATTAGAGTTGATCTGGATATATTAGAAGCTCCATCTTAAGGGAACGCATTTTGAAGGGCCATTTGCTATGGCAGTCGCGCTGCTAAGGAAGCCATTTGCAACGGATTTGAAGGGGGTGGTAATGAGAGAATTTTAACAGGTTTTAATGATATTACTACCAAGGAATATTCAATTCCTCGTTTCCACTCTTAAATTTGTTAATTGTTCAAGTATTTATCATACTCGCTAAATAGGGTTACATTGGAATCAAGAAGGAAAAGGTAATGAGAAAAGAGTGAAAGCTCGTGTGACTTGTGTGGGGAAATAAAGATGCGTAATTGGAGATTTAGGGTGGGTGCCATTATAGAATTTGTAAGACTTAAAATATGATCGGTAGACATTATTGCTAAACACGGACATGGAGTCAAAAATTTAACGTGACAAACATGTTGGTCATTATGTCCGATCATAAGAATACTCGAAGGTGGCGTGGGCAAAATTGGCCTTTGCTCTCTTGGTCTGACGAAATCGGTGGAATCGACGTGACCTAATCGGTGGAACGATAACAAATAATTATTTGAGCGTCCTTTCCTATTTGTAATCTATATTTTAACCGTGATAGAGTCGGTTTTGCGTGCGAGATATTTGGTGTCGCCGCTTTCCAGAGCATTTTATCAATGGCACAAGTGTGTGAGAGTGTGTATGTCCAAGCCAATACTCTTCCTCCCCCTTCCTCGTTTGCCTAATGTTCTGCCCTCCATTACATTTTTCAACATCCCACTGCCCAGCAATTTCCTCCTCATCCATTTGTCCTGTCTATTTTATTTCTCCGAACAATGCCCTTTCTTCCATATCTAGCTTCTAATATTGCTTCAAAAACCATATTTCCGGGCCGGACAACACAATGTTCCGTATCTAAGTTTTGACGAGACGACTCTGTCATTTATTCTCTCTTTCTTGAGAAATCTTCTTCGACCCATGTAATTCTTATTCTTGTGGCCCTCTATTTTTCGCATTTTTGGCCCAAAATAATTCCGATATAGAAAAACTCTTCTACATCCTGCAGTTAATGAGCACCTATTTTAATCTTTACTTTAGCCTTTCTGTTTCTCGGAAACGGCAAAAATATATTAAGTTTACATTATTTCATATCCAATAATTTTTGCGCAGACTTTTCAATGAACTCGGCAATGCTTGAAATCCATTAGCTGACCGAAAAACTGAAGCTTGATCGTCCGCAAATCTAAACAATGTTAAGAATCTTTCACCATCTTTATCCCTATCTAAAATTTTTCACCTGCCTCTTTTAACAATTTTTCTACTTACACATTTAAAAGCACCCCTGATAATGGAGACCACTGTCCCCTTTCTACCGCATCCCATTTGAACTCCCACTTGCACCCGTGCAGTTTAAGATATAAACTGGTTGCAGATAAATATACTGTCCCTCCAATCTACTCATATTTTATTCCTCACTTTTAGTAATGCGAACCAAATAATTCGATCAAACATCTTCTCGAAATATACGAAAGCCTTAAGCCTCGTATTTCCTCGGGAATGTTGTCTACCTCCACGACCTTATTTCGTTTCATTCCTTTAATGCCTTTTCTATCTCGCCATCCAGTATGCCCGGACGTAAGCTATCACCATCGACGTCATATCCTCTTTCAATGTTTGAGCTTGCTAGCCTAATATCTTTTCCATACAGTTCTTCCAAATATTCCATCCATCTCTCTTGAATCTTCTCAGGTTAATTTAATATTTTCCCCTACGAATCTCTCACTGCATGTACGGATTTTCCCTTCTTACTTCCTGGCAGTACTTTTACCTTCCTGTACAGCGCAACAATTTCACCCGTCTGTTGTTAACTCTCGATATACTACAACTTCGTCTCCCGCCACGCTTATTTTGCTTTTTGAATCGCGCCAAAGTTTATTATTTAACTGCATATATCTCCAATGTACTCTACGGTTTAGGGTTTCATTTTTTTGTAAGTATTTTATATACATACTAGGCTTGTAGCATTATCATGTACACATTTCATTTACTTATAGCTCTGGAATATATACGAGCTCGTATACTTAGAAAAGATGGGATTCTTGGAGGGTGAGGAATGGTGGAATGTTAAAGGTGGCGGTATCTTGAAATTTTTTTTGTATAATGCCTTTAAGGAAAACTTAATGGTCTATGCCTTGAGTGGAAAATTGGTTGTTAGTACGGGTATCCAATATTTCCAGTAACTACCTATGCAAACATGTCTCCATTTATGTATAATTAAATGAGTAATTTTTAATTGCTAGTAGCCCCCAACTGTGATTTTAGAAGAAGAAAACAATGAATCCTACCTTAACAAAATCATTTGGGCGTATTAATAAGGTCTTATGCATGATAAAGTTGACAAAGATCATTCAAGATCATAAGCATTCAGAGCATAAGATTCCTCTAACTAAATAACTGATTATTCTGTTATAAACTCTCTATACAAGCAAATTCGAAATATTTTTCGTGACACACTTAATTACTAGTAATTTTTTTTATATTAATAGGTTAAAATTTACTAAAAATGGGGGACCCCAATTAATTATGACGTTTGGAATATTTTCACTCGGTCATTCACCAGGCGAAGTCATTTTGTTTTCCTCGCACTTGCATGTAATTTTCCGCTCTCCTAAAAAACACGTTTCTACAGAATATTTCTCTCCCCGCTTACCATTTCTTGCAAAAACGATACCTAACCACTATTTCATTAGCTATAAGCTAGAACAATCTTACACAAGCACTCCTTCAGCCTCATCTCGGATCAAGTTAACATTATTACCCGAGTCTGCATGACGTTAAATTTTATGGAATAGATGAACACTTATCATAGAAGAATATTTTGGATGTAAAAGGTTACTTTATTATTTTTACACCAGTTCCCATAATCTCCCTTTTAGGAGAGTTTTTACAACACCCATCGATATTTATAACATTCTAAATTTAAGGTGTAATTGTTATTCCGAGCTAATTTTGGCGAAAGCGTCAGCCATTCATTTCGTTAAACTGCAATCATTAAAAGTAAAGCCCAATAGTTGTTATATGTGCTCCTTTGATACCTGCACAACTTAAACATTGAAATCCGTTTGAAAATGGAAAGGCCCGTTATAGAGAATAATGTGCAAAATAAAACATAGATATTTTATTGCTTGCAGCGTATAGCTAAATTTTAAAATTTTCAAAATTGTATTCTTTCAAACAATATATGCACTACCGGAAGATACCTTTTACAAAAAAGCAAAGTAAGTCATTGAAAGACGGGTATACATATATATATATATATATATATATATAAATAGTTCCCAGCGAAAGCTAAGGATTTGTCGTCTGTGAAACAAACACAACTGGTTTAAGTGATTGTGAAAAAAATTCCACGGATGGTGTTTATTTCCAAGCGTAGCATGGACTCACTTCGGAACGGCTGAACTATTGCATGGGATTTCAAACGCAGAACACTCTCTAGGGATGCCAGGGGCGCCCTAAAAAATAAAACCGTATTTAAAGTTACGTTTTTTATTGGCGCGAGACGACGAACGGAAATTCGAGCATTTGTTAAGAATGGGCATTTTTTTCTGCCGCTGCTAAAAAATACGTAAGAATTATCGAAATTATTTTTCCTTGGCTCTGTGTGCATCCAACAGATCGATCTATGCAGCAATGTGAGCAATAAACATCGATAAAGGCTACTGCTCGTTGTTTCTGTTCTCTACGTGCCTACCTGTTCCCGGACGATAAAAAAAACGAATTGTTCAAATCACACACAGCATTTCTGTGATTAATAAAATCTGGTATCGTATTTCCTTGTCATAAATTTCTTCCGATCCTCACATTGATCATAAGAGCTCATTTTGAGAGCGAATTTGGAAAAAAGAAGAAAAACGATAACTACGTAATGTTTATTTCACTCAGTAACATAACTATTGCTCACGTCGCACGTAATTCCAAATGAACGAAATGCTGACTTTCAGCATTTCCGTGAGTTGTGGCTTAAAAATGAATTAAAATAACGGCTGTGATGTCACGGTGCACGGCAAATAATTTTCATTTTGAACAAAACTTTTTTAAATTTTTAAACAGTCTACCATTAAAATAATTCGTCTTTGCAAGCAAAATCAATTATCACAAGAATACTAACGCAAGCATGGTTTTAAGATTACATAATTTCCTTTTGCTCAAATATCGAATTTCTTTCAATAAAATACCTGAAAAACCTTTGCATCATTCAAAAAATTCAGTTAAGGCACATGTGTGATTGATTGTTTCTTTACATATTGTGAGATTTTAAATGGTAATAAAATTAATATCATAAAGTTTCGACTCACATTTAGTCGTGTGCACTGATTGCTTTGAAATATGAGTGCAATTCTTTCCTATGAAAAATCATTTTCATGTAATGTAAATTTTATACAGGTTTTATAAATCAATAGAGAAAATAGACTTTTCTAAATTCTGTGCCTGGACCCTTCGCAGAAAATAGGCAGAAATATGATCTATGTACACTTTTGGTAATTTGACACAGGATGACTACATGTCAGCATTGATTACAGTTGGACAGGAAAGCCACTTCACAAGAGATAAAACACAGGGAGATAGCTAAACCAAATCGGATACTGTCAAACTATACTCCTTTTCTCTGCAACCACTGAACAGCTAGCTAAAGAAAATTTAATTCCATAAAAAAATTCCCATTCCTTCAAAATTTGATAAATAGGGGTTAAGGAAAGAGTAAATAAGTTTAGAATAATTTAAACAAATCGGAGTTTCCAAGTGGCCCGTAGGGCAAAAGTTACATTTAAACCATGCAAAAACGTTCTCTGTAACTTGAATTTATTAGTACCAGCTACGGTTAAATGCCTGCATTTTCTGGAAAAACTCCGAGTGAGAATATATTAATATTTCTAAACCCTGGTCCTCATTCAGAACTCCCTGCCACCGTCAACAGTTTTAAAACTCTTCCCCTAGTTCGGGTATGGTATCGAATTTATAAGTTATCAACCACGGTTCCCTCGTCCACGCACTCCCTGTCACTCTACTGCCTTCTCTCCATCGACATCAGAAAACTTGTTGTCATCATCACATCATCTTTTCCTCTTTGGCCGTATTTCTCCACGTTCTTCGTCCCTAGAAACACTCGTTATTTCATCGTAACTTTAGACCCCTCTTACACCTATATTAATAATAAAAAATATGCAAATACAAGAAAATAATGTGTACCTCATGGTTCTATCGATGCTCTTCCAGGAAAAATTATGATGAATGCAGAAAAACCTCCCTTCTCTCTGCAAAAATCTAGCCACTTCGCCTCGCTTATATTTCAATAGATGTTCACATTTTCAATAAAAAAGTCAAATCCTCTCTTTTTGCGACCACGTAAGAAAAAAATCCCTTCAGAAAATGCTTCGAAGTTTAAAATATGTAAACCTCAAGCAGACTATCTAACTTTTGTTGCGGAACGACATCATTACGGATCATAGGTCAATTAGTATGGTGTGTCAATATTATGCATGTTGTTTCCAGTAAACTCAACGAGAAGCCTCATAGAGTTTTTGTCCACGCTACAAAATGTAAATTTACTCGACCATTGTAGCTTTCCCAGCAAATCATTAATTACTAATAAAATTCAAAATGATGATACTCTCCTCATAATGCTAAAATTACTTATAATGTTAATTTTCTTGAACGAATCCACAGAGTAGAGTTTGGTGAGAACTTTTCTGTGTGGGATTTTGTATCACTTTTTGACAAAACTGCAAAACGTAGACGAAATAGCGAACATATATATATATAAGCATGCTGTAAATGTTGGTTACCTTGTTATACAGTCAAACGCATGAAGTAAAGTCCTGACACTTCAGTAAAACAAGAAGTGGTAAGACCACCCATTTTCGAAGATAATTTTGGCAGGGAATTAGAAAGAGGCGATATTCGGTCATGGCAGTCAAGGCTAATTTGTTACTGATAATAGCAAAGTCCCTCCCATGGACTACAACCTTGTCGTGGTGGACGGGCTTGTGTGTTCCGATGACCCCTAGAGCTGTGCTGGCGGGAGCAAGAATAATTGCTCCTGGTAGGGTCACTCATGCCAGATAGGTCGAAGGTTAGGAGCCAGACGAAAGGTAGTCTACGCAGCGTCTGTTCCACGGTGAGGCGGCTGTAAAGGCGTCTAACCCCAGTGGCGCGGCCATTAAGTGATGGTGTCACGTTAAAAACACTATTGAGGAAGGCAACGGGAAATCACCTCAATTTTCATTCCCAAGAATGTAATGATGGGCACTATAGAGAAGGTGTGTCTTGGCAACTGCGGGACTCGGCCCAAGGGGACTTGTGTCGTGCCCGGCAGCGGGGGAGGCAAGGCTTCCGCGGTCGTCATCCCACGAAATCCTAGCGAGGGAGAAATAACAGCATAAGGACAGAAGACGCAGAAGAAGGCGAAAGTAGTTAGAATAGGAACCTGGAACGTCAGGACAATGTTAAGGAGAGGCAAATAAGAGAATATTAAGCGAGAGATGGAAAGAGGTAATATAGATGTTTTAGGTCTCTGCGAGGTGAGATGGAAGGATAGCGGGGATTACTGGAGTGACAATTATAGAGTGATATACAGCGGCGGGGACGAGAGCCAACGAGGGGTTGCCGTAATATTAAATAAAGGGGTAGGAAGAAGCGTAGTCAACATAGAGCAAGCAACTGATAGAATTTTTATAGAGATTAAAGCACAGTCGACGAACTTGGTCATTGTTCAGGTATACATGCCACCGAGCAACCACAAGGAGGAAGAAGTCCATAGGATGTACGATGAGTTAGAGGATCTAATCGCGTTTGTTCCTGCAGGGAAATATTTGATAGTGATGGGGGATTGGAATGCGACGGTATGCGAAAAAAGATAGGGGGATGAGGTGGGCGACTATGGGTTAGGCACAAGGAATGAACGCGGGGAGCAAGCAAGTGAATTCTGCAGGAGACGAGGGTTAGTCATCACCAACACATAGTTTAGGCACCACAAAAGGCGTAGGTATACATGAAAAATGCCAGGTGACTCAGAAAGGTATCAGTTAGATTATATTATGGTTAGGCACAGGTTTAAGAACAGTGTGATAAATTCGCACAGTTTCCCAGGATCGAATGCGGACTCTGACCACAATTTAGTTGTTATGAAATGTAACGTCCGTTTCAAGAAGATAAGGCAAGGGCGGCGGGTTAGGAAATGGAATTTAGAAGCATTAAATAGATTAACGAAGAAGGAGTATCAGTAGGCTGTAGAGAAAATGATGGATGACGGTAAAGAACTGAGTACTGTCGAAAAAAAATAAGAATGTATCAAGCAAGGGATATCGGAAGCCGGAAAAGAAACTATAGGAACCGTTAACGGGAAAAGGATAAAGAAACCATGGGTAACGAACGAGATGATTGCAAAGATGGATGAGAGAAGAAGATGGAAAAATGTAAGCACAGAGTTAGGCAAAATGAAGTATAAAGAGTTAAACAATAAATTGAGACGGGCCACAAATAAAGCAAAGGAAGAATGGTGGAAAACGCAATGCGAGGAAATTGAAAGTTTACAGAAGAAGGGTGAAATTGGCGCTCTATACAGCAAGGTTTAGTTATTATCGGGAAGTAAGAAGGCAAGATCTGTGCTAACAGTTAAAGATATGTGGGGTAAGATAATAGTTGAACCAGGAAAAATCCAAGATAGATGGAAGGAATATATAAAAACACTGTATGGTAAAGAACTTAGGCCGACAAGGTTAGACATAGAAAAGGAACATGACGTAGAAGAAGATATCTTAGGTCCAGGCATACTCGACGATGAAATGGAATAGGCATTAAAGGAGATAAAAGCAAATAAGGCCGTGGGGGTGGAAAACATCCCTGTAGAACTATTGAAATGTTTAGGAAAATGTGGGAAGAAGACTCTATATGGACTGATTCATAGTATCTATGAGGAAGGAATCTGGCCGGAAGATTTTGTGAGATCGGTGTTAGTTCCTATTCCAAAAAAGGCAAAGGCTAAATCATGTGAGGATTACATAACAATAAGTTTGATGACCCACTCAGCTAAAGTTATTCCCAGGATCATCCGCAAAAGGATAGAGAGTAAGGCCAATGATTACTTAGGGAATGATCAGTTAGGGTTTAGGAAGGGAAGAGGTACGCGTGATGCCATTGCAGTAATGAGATCACTAATTGAGAGAAATATAAAATACAATATAGAAAGTCGGAGGGGAATTCATAAAATCGGTTAGGTTTGCTGATAACCAAGCATTAGTTGATCAGTCAGCCAAGGGGTTGCAAGCATTGCTGAGTGAATTGGAGGTTCAGTGCGATAAATATGGAATGAGAATCAATATTAATAAAACAAAGGTTATGCGATTTTCCAGAAAGAAAAAGGCTAAGCTAAATATTAAAATAGGCGGGGAAAAAATAGACACGTAAACGACACGACATAGGGACGTAAGGAGAAGAATTTCGCTAGGCAAGGAGGCTTTCTCAAGGAGGAGGGAGGGTGATGATGGGGACGTTGAGTAGGGATGTTAAGACAAGACTCATAAAAACTCTGATATGGAGCGTAGGAAACGTGGTCGCTGAAGCAGGAGGATAGACGTAGATTGGAGGCTTTTGAAATGTGCGTGTGGAGAAGGATGGAGAAGGTGAAATGGACCGAAAGGAAAACAAATGAGGAAGTACTAGAAATGGTGGGTGAGGAGAAGGGTTTATTGAGAGAAATCCTATGGAGGCAGGAAAAATGGATGAAGGCGTATTGAGCGGTAGTGGAGTGTTGAAGAAGGTAATAGAGGGGAGCATGTTGGGCGAGCAAGGTAAGGGCAGGAACAGGATAGGGATGTTGGACGGGATGAAGGGAGGAAAGAAGTACACAGAGATGAAGAGGGACCTGATGTAAATGAGGTTGCTGGATTGGGTTTTGTTTGGAGTTAGAAAATGTTTATTTGATAGTTGTGTCCATCCAAAAACCTACATTAACCGGTAGATTACCTAATAATAAAATAATAGAAAAGTGCGAAAATACTTTTTCACAGTATTAATTTACTCACAACGCTACGTATTTAAAGCTTCAAACTACTGAATGAGGGATCGCCACTCATCGCAAATCACCGCCACTTTGAAATTAGCCATTAATTAAAAATTAACACGAAGCTGCACATATTGTTGTAAGTAGATTTCTGCGTAGTTTTTGCTTCTAAAGTATTGCATTTTACTGAACAAATTTTGCAGTAAATTGACTGATTTAAATCAACGAATAACCATAAATACAGATATAGACATTATAACAAAGTTTTCTTGAGTTAGTAAGAATTAGTTCAGCAAGAATTCCAGCAATCTTATCACAGTGAAATTAGTATTTTCCTACGTTGCTGGGTTAGGGAAGCGGATGCTCTTAGCAGTACTATGAGATTAATACTCCGTTTTTACATTTTAAGACAAATTTCTCCTATATTCGAAGCAATTATTTTCATTTGAAGGAAAGGGCAAATGAGATATTCAATTGTCACAAGGAAAGAAGAAAATCCTATAGCCAATAAAAAATGCAGAAGAACTCTAATACCGGTATTTCGGTCACCAGGTGACCATCTACGGGGAGAGAAATCGAAAGGGAACTTGACAATTGAAAGAAGACATGCACCAGGTAATGTCCAAAGTCAAGGCTAAATTTCTAAGTAGAATATTAAGAAGCATTAAAGCTGCATTTGGGACAATCTAAATGAGGGTGATTCTAACAGCCTTCCGTGGACACCAAATTTATTAAAGAAATGTATTGTAAGAATCGATATTTGAACCATCGCGTGTTTTTAACGGTTGTACCTTAATTCAACACTGACAGGTGAGAGTCCCTTTATTTTTTCCGTCGCCTCTCTTGCCTCGTGCTTCAGCCACTTTAGGCGATGGTTTTCACTTAACAAAGAGTCCTTAGGTTTGCTAGTGGTTTCAGACTGTTCGTCTGATTTACTTTCGCACGTAAAATAAATATATTACCTGGAAAAAGATGACAGTATTAAACACAAAAAGAAAGCCATTCATGCGTGAGCAGTGGATTGGAATGGTTTTGTTGAAATTTGCCAAAGAGTAATCGCAGATTTCGAGGCGTATAATGAAAGACTACGCCACACAAAACATGATGGATGAATTAAAGAACATCTGAATTCCGGGTCACCATTCAGGAATTAAATATGTAAATATAAAGTACAGAGCATTTGCCTACCTTAGCTTAGCAGTCTGCGTTAAATACGTCATTAGGGTACCGATGGATCCTACAAAGAGGACGAAATCGTTAGTCATGGTGAAGCAGCTTAAGAGTGTTAAGTAATTATCCAAAGGAGTTCGTTGAACTTACGAAGAGCATGGAAGCTTTTAGAGATGTTGCAAATGTGATAATTATCATGGCCAAAATCTTTGGTAAAAAGCTACAACGTGATGTCTTGGTCTCGCGAAAGAGAGCCCAGAAGGATTTGCAGTGTGAGCGAGCAAACAAAGCACGAGTTTGAGGAATAAATTGGAGTAATGAAAAGTTTATTTGAATAGCGTTCCAAATGGAGGTGTTGGTCTCACGGTAAAAGCCATTTTCTCATTCTGATACGCATGATCATTCATGATTGTTCACGTTCATATTAATAAAGGATTATGCCGTATTTACTCTGGGTGTGGATTGCAGCAATAGCAATTGCAACGACTCGCTAAGACACGAAACTGACTTTCTGACAAATAGTCATTACTTGCTATTAACGGTTCTAACTACATTAGAAAAACGCAAGTTTATTATAGGTTTAGGGTTTTTTTTAGGTTTGAGCCTCAAATGGGAGATTCGGGTCTGCTTGGAAATGAACTTTGGCATTTATTTTGGGAAACCCCTCAAATATTTTATTGGTTTACAGACGGAGATGGGCGTGGTGGGCAATTTCTAACGGGCCCGCTTTCAATTGCGGGTGAGGTCTTTGGACGGATTGGAACATTGATTAAACCGCATGATTTCTAGATTTACAGGACTACCCGAGATACCAAGGGTGGCAGAAAAGGACCTGGTCCCTCTACCCTGATGTGTAATGTTCGAACACCATTGAGCTTTACACACTGTGCGTTTAACCTATTACACCAACCGGCGTCCTGTTTTTTCAATGAAGAAGGATCAAAATTATTGAATTTTATTTTGTCACATTGCGAGAACACAAATAAAGTGATTAACTCCGATTTCCTAAAATGTTGGTGTTATTAGCGAATTCATTAACACTTCCACAAGCGTATCATGGAATATTTGGCGTTTTTCATGACAAATTTTAACAGTCAACTTCAAAAAAATTTAATAGATTAAATATAGATTTCCTATACAGCTAGAACTTTCTGGACGATATAGAACAGAGTCAATAGCTGATTTTGCTAAAATATATGGAGCTGATTTATCAAGAATCAAGATTAATGTGTGCAGAATTTTACTATCATAAAAATAAGTTTTTTCAACTAACCATTATGATAAAATTTTGAAAAGCAGATGCCCAAGTGTCTACTAAATTGTTCTATTTGATATCCTCGTCATGCCGAAATAGAATGGAAAGTATCTGTTTCAAAAATTTTGTCGAGTTCTCCGATAACTCTGAAATTAAAGACAAGGTAAGCAGTCCCACGCGCAACATTAAATAGTTTTAGGAGTGTAGTATGGCTGTGCACATGTGCTCTCAAACGTTAAGACATTAAAATGACAGACAGCAGTAATATTATCCTTTCGTATCCTATCGTTTTTGCAGTAATCCTTTCGCTAATCTGATGAAGGATTCATGCTGCTTCCGGGAATAACTGTCGCGTAGGTGTGTTGATGGACAAATGCTTCGCCCCCAGTCCTGGAGGCGTCTTCAGATCGAAGTGACTTCGGCATGTATGAAGTAGGAACACACTAAGTGGTGGTCCTGTTGGACGGCTCTTCCGGGACTGCATCGCTCTTAAGAGAGTGAATGAGAAAGCGCAGTGTACTGTCATTGATGAAACTAGAATTATTTATTATGCCATCATGTTATTTCATGAAAATCTTACAATGAAAAAGTTTCTTGTATTTTTCATACATTTAAGTTCATTAACTGTGATCAACACTAATAACAGGCTTGTTAAGCGTCTCTTCGTCTAAGCAGTGCGTGCAACTCTTGAAAATCGGTGCTCAGATGTATTTTATCCCAGTCACCCTAAAGTTGAACCAATATAATAAAACTTCATTACATAGTTTCCTCCTGTGTGGACCACCCATCCTTGCTATTTTTACAATCGAAGTGCCTTGGAGATTCACAGGATCAACTAATCTCAAAAATCTTCGGGCGGTGAAATACGGGGGACTAGTGCCAACTTTGTCGTGAGAAAAATGCCGATTAAATGGCTTTATAGATTTAGAGTCCCTAATTGGACACTTCGACGTCGCTCGGAATGAAGGACTGCTTTGATGGTATTGTATTTTTTTCCAAACTCACATTAGTTACTCTAAAAACGTCAGTCGTATTTCTAAACTGCGCGCTTAAAAAGCGTGTTAGTGGTCTTTTTTTAATTTTTATTTCCAATACCACTTTGTTATGTTCACTCTATGTTCTGTAGCCTTTTCAAATTAGTTACACAATTCGCAAAGGTATAAAATTTCAGAATATTTTAAAAAATTGAGCTTAAACGTTTAAAAGTTCATAAAGAAATAGAGAAATATAAACTTACATATTCTCACGAGATGAAACTGTCACTTAAAATATGATGAATGAAAGACCTACCTGAAAAAGGAAACAGCAGCATTAGTACATAAACATTAAAACAATCAAATAAAATTTCTATATTTCATCATTATTTAATTTTTGGATTAGCCTTATGTATTACTTGGAGATTGAAAAATGTGTAAGAAAAAGAAAAAACATTCCGGTGATATTTTCCAGTAGTTAATCGTGACCATACTTATGTTATGAGTGTGAAACACTCTTAATTCGGATCTTGAAACACCAGTCACTCAAGTTTTGTAACATTTATTCAACTAATTATGTAAAAACAAGCTCCTTAAAATTGTGAATAGATATGCTAATAGTTTATAATTCCATTATTGCAAGTTTTATTGCAGAGGAATAACATTCGGTGCATTCATAGTTTGGAAAAACTATTATTTTTATCATTGACGTTTCGTGGATTAATATAACGCTGGATTTTGCGGAATTCCCATGTTTTTATCATCAAAGATTTATAACTATCAACACTGAGCACAGATATCCTTGTATGTAATTTTAAACTGAGAGAGGCCAAAAATAGATTTTAAATAAATGTGTGAATTGTTTTGTTTAACCATAAACAATTCGAAAGAGGGAAATATATACGGGGAAGGTATTGTAAAGCAAAGAATGGTGAAATTAACTAAGTTTCGTTTTAACTGTTTCAATAAGATTACATTATTTTAATTTATGAAATAAATTAGTGTTTATATCCCTAGTTCAGCCCCGAAAGACCAAGGAATAATAAATGCTCTCAGAACCAAATTCCATCAAGAGCCGTACATACATATCTCTATCGGATTGCATCTTTCCGGCTTCGTAAGAGTGACGTCCAGATTAGTGCCACCAAAATCCTGAAAGGTATTGAATACCTTTGAGAAATTAGTTTAATGAAACGCCTGACCTATTTATTGGTGGCAATTAGAAGCCGGCGAAATCGTACACGTAGAAAACCAATCGGGCTTCCTGCGTCCTGCATCGGGATCGCCACCACCCCCATCTCCTTCTTCCTTCCCTTTCCCGAGCCCCATGGGGAGCGCGACAGGAAGATCCTGATCGTTGTTGGCAACGTTATCCCGGAAATTGCGTTGACAAGCAAAAGTTCTGCGCCCCGCAGGGCACCGCCCACCCTTCCGCTTCTCTCCCGCTCCACGCGACATAACAAGGCGCGCAGGCGAGACATGGGGCCCCATGCTCACACGCACAGAGTAACACGCTACAACTTGTAGCGATCCTGATACCCGGGCGAGAGGTATCTCATATCTCACACGGAATCTATTTCCTCCTTCAACGAGCAACTTCCCTCCACCGCCGCCCCAAGGAAAGCCATCCATTCGAATGAGATCGTTCCAAACAACTAGCAGATGCATGTGAAATCCTATTTTTACCTCGAAAGGCAATTTTGAGATATTTTAGGATGCATTTATTCCATTAAGCATCGCGTAAACATTTACTTTGGAAACTAAAAGCACATAGAACATAAAATTTCAAAAGGCAAAAATTGGATTTGAAAGTTAATTAGTACGTAATTCTTAAGTAATAAGTGCAATTGGTCTCTCTATTCCTTCCATTACTGAATGAACATTTAAATATCCCCCTCGGTCTAATAAGATCTTCAGTATTATTTCAACTAAATGAGCTTCCTCCGCTAAAATTCTTATTTCCAGAATTCCTATTTAGGAATGTTTTACACAAGTTACATAGTGTCCTATTGGAAATTTATATGTAAAAATACTGTCATTATTTCATAAATAACTTAATTTTATATTCTAGTCACACTAATTTTATAAAACATCCCAACCAATGGACCTTGATGTGGTGGAAGGGCTTGCGCTTTCTGATGACCCCTAGAGCTGTGCAGGTTGGAGCAATGGTATTGGCTCCTGGTAGGGTCATTTCTAACACAGGTCGAAGGGTTGGAGCCAGACAAAAGGAGAGCCACGCAGCGTATGTCCCTCAGATAAGTGGATGCAAAGGCGTCTGACCCCAGTGGGGCGGTCATTGACTGATAGTATCAAATTAAAAGTACTATTGAGGAAGGAAGTGGAAAACCACCTCAATTCCAAGACTACAGAATGAACACTAAAATGACAATAAGTCCTGGCAACTACGGGACTCGGCCATGATCGTGTGTTTTGCCCAGACACGGTAGATACAAGCCTTCCGTGGTCGCCAACAAACAAAACCCTTGTAAAGCGAGAGCAGGAGTACAGAAGACCGAACTAATAATAATTTGTACTTGAAATTTTAAGACGATGTTTAGAGCATGAAAATGAGAGCATATAAATAAAGAGATCGAGAGAGAAATACCGGCTTTTTATGTCAATGCCAAGTGAGAGGGAAGGGTAGCGAGGATTACTGGAGTGATAGATATAGAGTAATATTGCATACAGCCGAGGGGACGAGAGCCAGCGAGTGGTGCTAATAAAATTGAAGAAAAATATAGGAAGAAGTGAATTAAGCATAGAGAAAGTGACTGATAGAATATAATAATAAGAAGTAAAAGCCGAAAAAACGAACTTGGTCATTGTTAAGGTCTACATTACACCTAGACATTATAGGGAGGAAAACATCAGCAGGGTACGCGATCAGTAAGAGGACATAATTGTAGGGGCTCCGGGAATAAACAATATAATAATGATGAGAATGCAGAGGTCAAGGTAATCAAAGGAAAAAATGGTAGTGAGGTAGAGTAGTACACCATTGAAGAGCAATAACTGCGGAGAGAAAGAGTTCTTTAGGAGACAAGGTTTAATCATTACGAACTGTTGAACTAGATACACAAAAAGGCGTAAGTATACATGAAAAATTCTCGGGGATTCAAAAAGGTATTAATTATAATATATTGTGGTTAGAATTAGATTTAGAAACAGCGTGATCAATTTTCACGGTTTCCCTGAAGTGGATGTGGATTCAAGAATTTATTTAGTAATAATGAAGTATAGCGTCCTATTAAAAAAGATAAATCAGGGAGGTTGGTTTAGGAAATGGGATTAGGAAGCTTTCACAGCAACTCTTAGAAATTATAGTAAGCGGGCTTTAGGAGCAAATTACGAGTAAGGAAAGGAAGATGGGTTTTACAGAGAAAAATGGATACCCAAAGCCGCAAAGGAAACAATAGGAACTGCAATATGGAAGTGGAGAGGAATTAGATTAAAAACAAGTAAAAAAGATAGGCGAGAGAAAAAATGGAAGAATGTGAACACAGAGATAGATAAAAGGAAGTATAAAGAGGTAAATAATAAACTAAATAATAAACCGAGCCGGGAGACAAATAGAGCGAGAGATGCGTGGCGGAAAACGCAGCGAAAGGATATAGAAAATTTACAAATGAAATAGGTAATTGCTGTGCTCAACAGGAAGGTAAAGGGTAAGTCAGGAAGAGAGTGAGCACATGCAATAAAAAGTAACTAGGAGAAAATATTAGTGGAACCAGAGAAGATCCAAGAGAGGTTGAAAGGAATCATTATGTATTGTATATGACACATATATATATTCATTCACATGGAAATAGATATAGGGAAAAGGAATAGTAACACATATGAAGGACGCACAAAACTCCCTAAAGCCATCTTGGCCAAATAATTGGGGCACTTGGTTGGATACACTCCCCGCAAATTTCCTCGGGAGCTCAAGTGGTTAGAGCATCGGCCTGGGAAGTCGAAATATCTGGTGTTCAGGCCCCGGTCAAAGAAATATTTTTGCGCTTGTGATCTGCTCGACTCCGCCTTCCCCATCTCTCCTGTGTCCGTCCTTTAAGTATCCCTTATATCTATTTGCATATGAATGAATGTTTGTTCGCCATTTGGCGGGTTTTCGTGTTTAGATGTACGTACATGAAATTCCCTAATACTGATGTGATCAATTATTTTATACACATCTATATTTCATGTAAAGGGAGTTTAATATAGCAACTTAGATTACTCAAGAACTCTTGAATCCGGTATCCAAAGTTTACGCTGCATTGAAAATTTGATTATGCATATTAATGCCATAATGGGTTGTGTAACAGCACTATCAAAGAGCAACTTACGCTCAAGTTTGACCTTGCTAAATAACCGGATGTAAAGTCATAACTTATGGCGCAATCACAAATTCTCCTCAGCATGAATATTTTGTCTCAATATTTGGGTAAAAAAGAAAGAATCCAAATTAAAGGCAATTTTATCATTGAATGGGTTATAAATGGGTAATATTAATTTTAATATCTTAACAAAATCGTGAGTTTTAAAATTGAATTATGAATTTACTTCCTCCTCAAGTGGAACAAAAACCATGCATTAATTAAATCTCATACATATCGAGAAAATATTTACCGTACTAAAAGTAGATATTCTGTTTACAGACTCTTCAGATCAAAACGGCTTCAAAAACTATATTTGTGGCAATAAGTAAATTTGTAACGCGGTATTAATGAAAACTGAAAACTCAACAGTCACAATATCTTAGCTTTAAATTGAATTCAAAAACATATTTTATTTCCTTTAGTTCTTGTATGCATGAGGTAAGGAAAATGATGGAAAAAATAAAACAATTTTCATTTTATGGTAAGCGCTAAAGCGGAAGCTAGGAAACATTCTTTATATCTTGTTTTTCTTGGGCTAAAGATCCAGTTTTTTTATACACCTAAGGTTATTTTAATATATACCATGATGTAAAATAACTATCGTTAAAATACCAATAAAAATAAATCTTTCTTCTGTGCAATGCCCTGAATGTTTTAACAAGAATCACACTAAGGAAGTAATTCCTAGATCGACGCTCCTGTTCTAAATTCAAGGATCATTCTCATCGCAAGGGAATACTTTATGTCCGTGGTGTAGATCCTGTTCTTGCCATTTATTATACAGACACACCATTCGGCATCATAAAATTGAATTCAATGCAACGGTGATAGAAGGTTGCTAGAACGGGCCAACGAAACTTTAACGAACTGCCATCAATTAATTTGACCGCACTCGTGGACACGGTCCACTTCGAGGCAAAATCGAACAGCACTCAGGTTTTTCGCGACAAAATAAGTAACTTTTAGCAAATTTAAAATTTTGGCTCATCATAATTGCCCGCTACGGGCTCCAAACAGTATAGCCGAAATTGTTAACAGAGCACAATACTCTAGATGAAATGAAGTGCACCGCATTAGTTCCATAAAATTGCGCTTTTCAGAACCAGAAGATGCATTTGAAAAACACTTGGTAACAAAAAATGCCAATAGATTGATAAAAATATTGCCAAAGGGTTTAAGTTACATTATTGAACTTTTAAATTGTTCTTTATTCACTCAACAAAAACAAACAACTCTACAAAGTACAATAAAATCCAAGAGGATCTCAGGTTGTTTGGTAACATCATAAGAATCCACCGGCACTGTAAACGTAAAGAGTAAAGTTCATGGATACCGTGTGATCTAATAGAGTTATCTGATTAATGATTGATTCCTTCTTCGCATTGATACGAAGTTGGCTCCATTCCTTAGTTTCTCCATTAAACCCGATGGCCATATCAGGCTTCTCAAAAAGTGTAAAAGAGGCAACTTTTATCTGAGCAGGTCTGTGAGCTGTACTGGTATGGCTATGAACCTCTCTCATCAGACTTACGTGACTGGAAAACGCAAAATAAAATCCTCAAATACTATATTGCAACCCGCAAAAAAACGCAGCATGTAGAAAATTAAAATAAGTTACATATTAACGCCGCTTTCTTAACAAAATTCAAATTCAAATCAAATTACTTCAGCATTTTAAGTTTATATAAAAATATTCAAATCATATTGAAAGATATTTCTTCTGATTTAAAGCAAATTTATGTTTATTGGCTGCAATTAATTATGTATAGTCACTAGTTCTAGCCACAGCGAGAGAGAGCAATGACAAATGACCATCTATGGACCCTTTAATACTGTCAGCCGTATAATACCGTACCGTATACTGCCAGCTGAATATAGGTGAACCGAATTATTGGGCTATAAATAGTTCAGAAAATTATTCATTTATAATATATTACCTTTCAAGCTTAGACCCTGTGTGCATATTTAACTTAGAGTTTCGGAATATATTTATTTAATGAGGCATCCGTTTTATAAAATGGCTTTAATGGTCGACTGGCCAGATATACGGCCAGGAAAAAGTTTACCTACGCCTATTCTAATACTTGTTTTCTACTTTTTTGTTGAAACCGTACTAAACTCAACTGTATAACTCTTTCAACGCTGATGGTCCACGTCTCTTCGTACGTTCTAATTTCAATGGGTGTTTTATGTTTCGTTTAAAGTAACTCAGATAATCCGCTGTCTACCTTTATTAATAGTGCCCATACCGCACAATATGTTAAACCTGTTTTATAAAATTATCGAGCATCTAATAACGGGGATTAATGTATCAAGTTTTAATGTATCCATGTATGTAAAACAAATGGTCAAAAAGAGTCGAAGGTGAAGTAAAAGCTCCGAATAAAATAGTGTGATAATTGTGCAAAACTGTAATTAGGCATAGAAATTAAGGCTTGGGAAATCTTTTATCATTGTGAAACAGTTAGTTGGAAAACGGAAGATGGAAAAAATGAAAATCTACAGATATAGCTTTTAAGAAAATAATTATAAATGATTTAGACTCTGGGCGAAATAGACAAGGAAAATATTATTCGAGACGATTAGGTATTGGAGAAAATGGGTGAAATTAGTAACTTATTAAACGAGTATGGTTATCAATTCGCACCAGACTATAATATCTGATTCACACAAGACGCAACGGCTACCCTGTATTTCTTCCCTTTCCGCTCCCCATCGACTTTGCACTTAGCGCACTGTACCATTTTATGTGTTCAGCAAATCGTGTTTATATTTGTTCATCTTTTCAATGCAATAGTAACAAAAAGTTTCTGAATTCGAACATTAAAAGATGCAATGAGATAGTAAATGTGTCATCAAGATCTTCTAGCACAACATTTTGTCAACATATAGGTACTAGTCGATCGAATCCAGAACAGCCGACAGCCAGCGAATGACAAAGCAGTCTTCATGGATTTCAATGAGTACAGTTGGCTCAACAGAAGATCCCATCCACTTTAGGGTACGAATTGGAAGCTCTCTGAAGGAATGTAATCCTATTGCTATCGACTCAGAATTTATAGATAAAATAAGTCATGAAAAATAAATTCGCCCATGTAATTATTTGCATTTATTAGGGTAATGTATAACAGTTTAAACTAAATGAGAAATTGACGCATAGGCTTTCATAATTAGTGATCAAATCAATTGGTTGGGAGTGAAAAAGGAGGGACGATTATTAACAACAGAAATTCGATGACTAATTCCTGCTGACGAAAGGCATAAGAATCGCGTAGACAGCATTTGCATCGTGAGGGGTGATGCGAGAATAAGCCCTGCGGAAATTCTTTTCGAAACGGAAAACCCGTTTGGGAACGATCCAGGAAAATATATCCTGATGAAGGAATCAAAAGAGGAAAAGACGACAGGAACTAGCTTCTTATAATTAATACTCAATAGAGGTATAATTTGATGCATCAAATAGATATAATAAGATAGTTTTGTTGTCGTTTGTATCTTGTAGGGTCTAAAATGTTTCCCTGCCATACGCATACCAAACTTAAACCATTACATGTTGGCCTAATATCATGCGGGATTGAAACACAAACTTTAGCATATGTAAAACCGAAAATGGAACGATACGTCAGTAAATGAAGATGCGGGCAGAGACGAGAGCGGGCATAAGAAACGTAGTATTAAAAAACTCCATTTTAAACTATCACTGCGAATGCTGAAAATACATAGAGATACACATTCTAGAATTTAACCAATAATTAGTAACTATGGGTAAAAAAAAACAGAAATTTGAATTATAGTGTATCATGTAGATCAAAAAGAATATTACTGTAATAGAGAGCTGCATGCATCAAAATCACTCATCTTAGTCTTTTTCTTGAAGGGATTAAAGTCAGAAAGACCAAAATTTGATAATTAAGGCGATTTTTCCAAAAAAATGATACCATAAAATATTTCCAAAATATACGTAAAAAGGCAAAATAAATAAAAAACGTTTTTAACCAAGAAATCATCTCCGAGAAATATTTTATCCGCTATCGCTGTAGGAAGAAGTATTCACTGTAACGGTATCACTTAATTGCCCTAGAAATAGGTTTTCGTCCAGTGATAATTTCAATAACAATGTTTCAAAGTCAGCTTCAGCCGCGTTCATGCCGCCGTTAACTTCCGCGTACCTCCCCTCATAAACGTAAATGTTAGCGCGAAGGAATCCACACAGGAGGAGAGAGAGAGAGAGAGGAAAGAGACATTATAGGATAAATGAATACAAAGAGTCACCTTAAGAAGTAGAAGAGGTAGGGTAATGGGCGCAGACTCGCAAATCACTTAAGAAAGGGAAATACCTTGAAAGGAAAGGCAAATTTCGAGCGGGCGTGGGATTTTCATTCTCACATGGGCAAAGGGAGGCCATCCGGGGGCACCGCACCCGCGCCCAAGTTGCGAGCGAACATCCCATTGCGTGTGATCGCTTGCCGCGGAAGGGAGCGAGCGGGAAGCACGCCGCATACAAAAAGAAGGGCGAGTGATCTCGGAAGACCATTTACGACCACGGAAAGCGTGCCACGCAGGTGTTTAATACCGTTTCGCTAAGCAATATCCAGTGGATGCGAACGAATGGGAAAGGTTCCTTAAAAGGAGTATTTGCAGTGCACTCCGCGTAATCACCAAATACATTAAACTCAGTCACTATAGGATGGCTAAGTAAATATCAGTAATGTATTGATGACCGATTCCAAGCCATCCCAACCTTTATATTTCATTATCAAAGCAAGTATTTTTTTTGCCGATGTCATTCTCGGAGCGAAAATATTCAGGAGCTTACTGGGGAGCAGGTCGGCAAAATCGAGGTTTGTCCTGCTAAATCGCACTCTCCGCACGGGAAATGCTTTCCAAAATGTAAAATACTTTGATGAGCCCCGAACGACGGACACCTGATAACTGTAAAAGAGTGACATAAGCACATGGTAGGAGTATGCCCGAAGTTCACAACCTTTGGGCCTTTTAGGATTACTCAGTATTAACAGCCTTTTAATTATACAACGCTTGCATTAAAAGTATCGCCAATAATTTTTTCCTCACGCGTTCGTTAAATCTTGAATTCAGACCGTCGGGTAATTGTGCGCATGATCGCAGATCGTATTGGCATTGATAAGATGGCAGTGCCCACCATTATCACTAAATATTTAGCGAAGCGAAGGATCTGCGTAAAACTCGTCCTCCCGTCTTTGGACGGACGACCAAGAGTAGAGCCGAGTGTCTGCTTGCGGATACCCCTCTGTAACACGACGCGACAATTCCCCAAACCCCTCACAGTTCCGAAATTTCACCTAATATTTCCTATTCACAAAAGTGAAATTCACCCTATAAGAACACCACCATAATGGGACCTTAAGTGCCGCCAAAAAAACCTGCACGTTTGTAACCTTGAGGACCTTCCGGAATCCACATATTTTATTTTATTCATCATAAAATCAAATCTCATCGAGAATGGATGTCACTCCTCAATTAGAGGAGATATATTTTTCTTGTGAAACCTATTTACCTCAGCCTTAAAGATTTTACTTGGCACATAATAACCGCTACTTTTTGTTATACCTTCAGTTTGGCTTGCACGCCTATAATATTTTCAGGAAGAGCTCTTTCATCCAAGAGCAAAAGGACTTCGTTCAGGTGGCACGCCACCTGTACTCTCCATAGATTTCCCTAGGTTTTCCTAGAGGCACCGGTTTCCCCAGAGAAAAACACCAGAAGACTGTGCACAACACCGACTCCATCCTGTAAGTGGATGCTTCTCCATCATAGCAGCCGTGCGATGCATGCAAATTGATAAAATATTCCCCGAATTGTCATTTCCAAATACGCCAATTTCTCCAAAATGGGGTTTGAGTGATTTTATCTATAAATAAGAAAATGGCCATAGTTTTTCAGCAAAACATTCTTCCGTGCTTTCTCAAGCACTGATATACTGGCTAGCTGAAGTCTACAAGTTCAAGTATGTGAAATAGCAAATTAAAATTATGAAGAAAGTTAAACTTCAAATAACTACGTAACTTATTTGCGATAATATCCGTTTCGTCGCACAAGCAACAGCACAAGGCATGTATCTCGATCACCTAGTGAAGTAGTCTATGTAAAGAAATTGCTGGTAGCGATAAACAATATTTGTGAGGGATCTCCGGTTTCTTCCCCCTTCAATACCATTTTCTTATATATGCACAATCCCTTAGCGTACCGGTATGGAATTCCGCCAGGGCCAAGAGGAAAAGAAAAGGAAAATATCCAAAAGGCAATATTTTCATTTATTATGTTAACTTAAGAATGAAAGTCCAAAAATCATTCCCGATAACCGATTTTACTCGGGATGAGATAATAAACCTTAAGATAAAATATTTCCCCATCAAATAAACGCTCTTTCCATCAAGCAGATTAAAAACTGACAAAATTTTATCTGCTTTATTTATTATAAATTGTTTCATTCGCTAAAGCTGCTTTTTAGAGGAAGATTGATATATAAGTTTCGTTTATCGGGCAATCATATGATAAACGAGCATGCCTCCCTGTAGACCTCTCAACTTTATAACAGAGACGGGGTTAAATCTCACATTTTCCACTTTCCTAACAGTCTCGAAATATGCTTTTTGCCCCGCTCGGGCAATATGCAATTTTTTGTCTAACAGGCCTAAGCTTATTCGGGAAGCAATTTTATTAAACTTCCTGTCAAATACTAACATGGGAATATGTGAGAACATCCGCCGTGGATCTTTGACCCTAATGACATCAAGTACTTGAAACCACGTTCAACTGAAAATCACAGTGAGAAAAAATTGCTAAGATGTTAGCTTGCCATTGTGTATGTTACGGCTTGAATGATTCCGACCAAATTAAGAATTATATTTATTATATGTTCTTATGGTTTAACAAAACACAATATACGCCCCATCTCAGCGTCCTTCGGCATGCAATAATCTTTTGATAATTCGAATATCACAATGCAGTATGGCAATATTTTTAAGATGCCTTACATTAAAATTTCCAGATTTCTACCGTTTAACTTATGCAGCGAATGTCATGGAAAATACACAGCTGTGATAAATCACCAAATTTTTATTTTGCGCGTAAACTAACAATACTTTATATTAGAACGTGATGTTTTAATTCTTGCACAAAAAGGTGCTTTTCTTTAAACGTTTATAATATTGATACGAATTCCATTACATGATATTCCTTGTAATAACGCATGCCTAGACACATGTTTTTATACTTAACTTATTCAAAAAAACACAGAAAATTTGGAACTTCTTGATTCTGATTGGTTGTTAAAAGTGTGCTAAAATTCTTCACAGCGTGTTTTAATATATTTAAGACACCGCAGATAGTTACGATGTTAAGCTAAAATATTGAGTATATGCCCATGATACAAAATTAATCAAACGAAAAAGGAGTTATGAATAAAATTCAAATAAATATGCACCTTTCTACGTTCAACAAAAAAGTGCAATCCAATAAAGCTGAAGGGCTTCAGAATCACGCAAGAGTGCGGTGAACGAACCCTTCAGGGAATATCAAAATTCCAGAAAACCCTCTCTTCCATGTTCTCGCAACTTACTCCCACACACACACACACACACCCACCCGGGTATCGTGGCCCTTCTTTTCTCTCTCCCCAGACCCGAAATACAAAAACCCCTCCGCTCAACACGAGAGAGGATATTCGCGAAGGGAGATCCCCAAGAAATTGAGGGAAAGGAGATGCAAGACGCCAGGCGTCTCGAAAAACGAGGAGGCATCCTTCCTCGAGTTGGTCGGACAAAATGGGTGGACGGATAAAGAAATTTCACTAAATAAACCGAGGAGACGGAAAAGAAAATTATGATTAATCTGAAGTGCCTAAGTGGATTACGCGGCACGACGAAAAGGCAGCCAGCAACCACGGACAAAGATGGGAGAGAGTACGCAGGGATTCGTATAATTTCACGAAGTAAAGGACTCATGGCGGAGTGGCGGGTTGACTGTGATATGAAGGACTGGGACGATAAATAAATAGCCAGAAATTAAATAGTGACTACTGGCAGAAAAAAGTTGCACCACTAAAATTTAGGAAGTAATCTAATTCACGTTTCAGATTAAGAAAATAATGACCCGTTGGAAGTTTCAAACTCGTGGCAGAGTAATAAAAATCCAACCAATCAGACTGATATCATAATTATTTATTAGTGTATCAAATATCCATGATATCACTACTTTAGATATATTCACATGACTCACTTTCTTTGTTCATTCTTAAATTAATTTAATTCCGAGATGTTTGCATTTTAATTTCTTCCATGTGATCATTCCAGGCAGTTAAATTTTTCTATGTTACTTTCAACCAATAGTTGCATATACGTGTGGGCTTAAACGAATTTAGGAGCACAGTTAAAGAGTACTTAAAATAATGAGAACTGATATTTCTTCGGGATTATATATTGCAAAAATGTTTGCAAATATTTTCCTAACTGATATTTCATTATGAGTGACGTAGCGTGTAGCTCAATATTGCACTAAAATACCATAAATAAGTACAATACTACTACTGTAAAAGTTTTTTAATAAATCTGCTTTGTGAGTTCCCTCCCATTGCATTACAGCATTGGTGTGGTGGAAAGTCTTGGGCGTCGCGATGACATCTAGAGCTTCGCTGACAAGTTTGCGGATGAGCAAGTTTGAGTTAACCATTAGTCCAAGGGTTAACGCTTATTGCCAAATGCATTAAAATATTTATGATAAGTATAGGATGAGATAAATAAACAAGACAAAAATAATGTTTTTGAGATAGAGGAAATCTATGTTAATTTTAGTCAAAATAGAAAGGTAAAATATAGAACTGGTGGCACAGTATACCTATTTTGGTAGTATTACGGACATTCAAGGCAATATGAATCTATGAACTAAGGGTGGGAGTTAGTACAAAATTAAGGTTTGGTTTAATTTAATTTGGATTGTTTAGGGGTCTCATAGACGAAGCTAAGAAATGTAGTTGTGGTAATGTATGGTGAATATGTGTGTGCGTATATCGGAAACTTACCTTAAACAGTAGAATATCAATAGTAAAAATATAATATTCTCTCTTTTGTGAACTAAACATTATATAATAAGGCATTTTAAGATCGTTTTATTTGGCGCCCGGGAAAATGTTGAATTATTTATACATACGAGGTGTGTTAAAAAATTAACGAGAATTTTAATTTTTCGGACAAAATATTTATTTATTCTTATACATTTTTGTTGTCACCTTCAAATTAGTCCCCATTGGAGATTATGCACTTGTGCCAGCGCTTCTTCCAATCCCCGAAACACTTCTCAAAGTCGATCTTTGAGATAGCCTCTAGTTCTTTCAGCGATGTGCTTTTAATGCCATCTACGGGTGTAATACGACGGCCCTTTAAGGTTGTCTTAATTTTTGGAAATAGGGAAAAGTCACAAGGAGCCACATCTGGCGAATATGGAAGCTAGGGCATCGTAACAGTATTGTTTTTGGCCAAAAATTCACAAACAAGCAATGAAGTGTTAGCTGGTGCATTATCGTGGTGTAAATGCCATTTTGCTGCCACGCCTTTCATTCTCAAAAAATTGGAAAAAATGTCAAGACATGATCAATCGATATGCCAACATCAACAGACCTCTCTAGTTGTGATTCGGCGATCGTTCATAACCATTTCTTTCACTTTTTCCACGTCTTCATCGAATGTTGATGTACTGGGGCGTCCAGGGCGTTCGTCATTTTCAAGGTTTTCACAGCCTTCTTGGAAACGCTTATACCACGCCTGATTTACACAGAGCAGACTCAACATAGGTCTTTGTTAATATTTCACAAACTTTGTTACACTCTATTTCATTTTTTACGCAAAATTTGATACAAATTCTTTGATACATTTCTTTTCACAAACAAAAATCGCCGAGCTCATAAAACACGTCTAACCTTAGTGGCTGTCACAGACAAAGTCCACAATGAAAAAAGCTGAAAGTTTAATCATACTTCAGGGCTATGTATACCAACATATGAAAAAAAAGTTTGACAATAGGATTCTCCAAGGCCGCGAAATGAAAAAATTCCCGTTAATTTTTTAACACACCTCGTGTGTGTGTGTGTATATATATATATATATATATATATATATATATATATATATATATATATATATATATATATATATATATATATATATATATATATATATAGATGATGCAGAAGTACTCACGAGAGCAATATAACTTTTGGACGGCACAATAGAACACAGAATAAAACAGATAACACGTAAAAGGACACTCACACTGTAGATGATTTAAGCTTTCGGCCTACTCCGAGGCCTTCTTCAGGTCAGACTCTCTGACTGAAGAAGGCCTCGGAGTAGGCCGAAAGCTTAAATCATCTACAGTGTGAGTGTCCTTTTACGTGTTATCTGTTTTATTCTGTGTTCTATTGTGCCGTCCAAAAGTTATATATATAAATAACTTTGACAGGAACAAACAATATAAGTACAAAAAAAGGAACACACACGATATTTCTTGATAATTTCGACGGAATTGAGCTCCGTCTTCATCAGAAGATTCCCAAGGACTGGGACGAGTCCTTGCGAATCTTATATCCATAAAAAATCCTTGCGAATTCTCATATCCATATAAAAATACATATATGTAAAAATATATCATATTACTTTGTGGTAATCTACCGACGAAGGTAGGTTTTTGGATGGACACAACTATCATATATTTAACTTGCGACTCCAACAAAACACAATTGAGCAACCTAATCTACATCAGGTCCCTCTCCATCTCTGTTTACTTCCTTCCTCCTTTGATCCCGTCCAACATCCCTATCCTATTCCTGCCCTTTCCTCGTTTGCCTATATATGTTTGTAAATTGTACCAAGAATTCGAATATTTTATTCAGTGAAGTCTTCGATAGATTCGAAGTCAACATGTGGGGGCCCTCAATTCCACTTGCGGGAAAAATCTTGCTTAAACCGGCCCTGGTGCCACAAATATGAAACCCCATTAGTCTTACTTCGGAAATCTATGAACGAGGATTATATTTCATCTTAAGGTTAAGTGTGGCGGACATTTTATACCCGTAGTCGTTACTTTATTTCGTAATTCTATCCCCTCTTGCCTTTGTAACTCCCTCCCCTGATTGCTCACGGCCATCTAGTCGCCCCTCTTTATCGATACCAAAATAAATCAACGAGCTCTCTCTGGTACCTAAAGTTTAGAAACTTCGACTTCTTGCCTAAACATACCTTTTAGGGTATGGTATTTCATTTTTCATCTTCCAATTATGTAGAATGTAAATAACCTGCCGTGTCAAATTTAAAGGTCAAATTTGCAATAATTATATCTCCTAACTCATGAGTAATTACCGATAATCAATGGGTATCTAAATAGTTAATAAAATTTCATGTATGTATTAAGAAAATTATAGGTACAACATGATCATAATATTGAACCACTTTTCTTGAATATACAATGTTCATACATTTCTATAAGGTTGATTAGTCGCTTTTCGCTCTCAAATTTGAAGTGATTATCTATTTGCTGGGATGCCTTGCAAATTTTAGATATTATGATCAGAAACCCAAAAATGAAGGAAATTTAATTTCTCACAAAATTTCCCTCTAGAATTATCACTCATTTGAGTTTCAAGCACGTAAAGACAAAAGTCTTTTCTTTCAGCATAATTCCCGAAATCTTGGGGGAAAGGCATGACCTAGAACCATTTACAATATAAGCCAACGTTAAAAGGTGTAAAATATATTGTTATTACCCCTAAACTTTTAATGCATTTTTGGTTTTGAGGAAAAAAATGATGCAATACAATATGACCCTCATTAGAGTGCGACGTCCTCAATGGTCCATTTGGGCAAATTATCATTTGACCTCTCACTCAGAATTAATGCTTTTATTACATTTCGTTACGTCAAAATGAGTTTCATAAATATTGTGTCAATAAAATCCCAATGACACTGAAACGTACTCGTTCGTACCCACAAACACGGGCGGATGAATGCAATCAGGGAAATGGTTACAAATGAGTATGAGACCTCGGAGAACAAAATTCAGTTGAATTTAAAAAAATATTTTTATCAATAATGATGTACATGGTGTTGGATATTTCAGGCATAAGGCCTACCTGGGGAACCACAGACTACCCAGGGTTACCCCCCAACCCCTACTGTGTAGATTTCTCCACCCCAACTCCGCCCTGATGTGTGAATGTCACAAACTCCGTATAAGACCTGCTAAGAGGCTAGCTCTACCTTCACGTATTAAATCAATGCATTGGTCGATTAACGTGTTTGGCATAAGTTTATCATGTCACGAAAGGAAAAGTAAAAGGCATTATTATATTTACCAATATTTAAGCCACCCCTATTGCTATTAACAATACATTTAAAAGACGTGCGTGCTTAATTCCACTGATAAATCCAATTCCAACGCTAATATCTAATCATTATCTCTAACTCTGATCATATTTTATTCTTCTTAGACGAAAAGCGGTGGAAATCCTCCCAGTGGACCTAGTAGTCAAGACGAGCATAGTGGTTTTTAATTCCGCCTTATAACGTGATCGACATGCATTCTCAACACACATACCCGTAGACGAATAAGAAACTCGAGATCGCTTCTAATTGTAGATGGTGAGGTCTTCTTACAAAACAGCTCCATTCAGTGCTACAAAGTTTTGGTTATTGGATTCTTAAAAGATCGTGTTCCAATGGAAACAACCCGAGATCGAATTCACGTGAAGTGAGGGGAAAATGAGGAAATTGAGTGATTTCCCTGGGAAAGGAATATTCTTGGGATATTCTTGTCGTATCTGAGAGAACTATAATGGTCAAATAATGGACAATAGAGAGTCTAAAAAATTCTTTGAGTAAAAAAAGGAACTGCCTTGCAAGAGTAAGCGAACTGTAAGGATAAGGTGGAAAGTGAAAAATACTCGAGATGAAAACATAATGCTCCCTTAGCCTCTCTCACCTCCTCCGCTTTTCCTCAACCTTCGTGACGATAAAACACATTTCGCTGAAATACTGCTTGGTCTCCTAGCCTTCTTTCTCCTTCCTTCCGTCGTATCGAGCAATGCGAGTGAGTGAGGCGCACTAAAAAGTATGCCATCGACCATGGACGGTCGCTGGAATAAAAAAAGGAAACTGCCGGAGGGAGACAGGGTTCGGTGGTGTGGGGTGGGGCACAAGGCAAGCACCCCTTCAACCTGCAGACACATACATCCTGAAGCGCGATAGTTTGACGGCGGTAGTCCGGCCATCACCAGGGCATCGTTAAACGATAGATAGTAAAAAAACACTGGAATCGAGAATGAAATGGGTGAATGTCGGAGGCAACTGGAGGCGAAACGGGCCGAGAAGGAACGAACGTGGATGAAGATGAATGGATGGAGATGGAGCATAGACTACGCGAAAAGATACAAAATTGAAAAAAAAATTAAGTTACTACAGTTAAATACAAAACCCTTTCGTCGGTAATATTTTTCCAGTAAAACTTTTCGAACGTGGTTTCAATTACTTCAGTGAAATATTTAATTTTTCAGAGATTATTCTAACTATAAAATGGCATGGATAATTTATGATGATGGATAATATTTATTCTACAAAGTACTTCAGCAATATCAATTACCTACATGGATACCTTAGACGGCGCCGAGAAAGGAACTTACCCTCCTGCTCTGAATGGGTGAACTTCACACACTGCGTAAGGTTAAGTGCGAGAAGAATTTTGCCCTCAACTATCTGGGCATCCTTCGGGTTGATTACTGCGGTGGTCATGATTTTGATTAGAACGTTGGGGATAGAATTATGGTGACTTTTCTCAATTTTGTTCTAATTTGCTTTTAATAGATTGAATTCATCACTAGCAGATTAAAATGCTTAACGAGGAATGACAATGAGAAGCGATTTGTTCCTCTGACAGGAATTTTATTTTGAAAAGGAGCTAATGAGTAAAATTAAATTGAGCTCAATCACATATCCACCCGAAAGTAGTCATTCTCACTGAATGCGTGGGTATGGGTCTATCTATTGCTTATTTCGACTGGGGACAGCGTAATTATATCAGAATTATTGGTCAAATGAAGGATGTTAAGTGATCCCATAAATTTACTATATTTCCTTCAAAAATATCCTTTCGTGGACTGACTCTGAGGTGCTGGAAGGGATTGCGCGTTCCATTGACCACTAGAGCTTCATTAGCGGGACCAATGATGACTGCTCTAAGTAGGGTCAGCCATGCCAGCAGATAGGCGAACACGAGGAGAGGGAGAACCAGACAAAAAGCAGTGCGCGCAGCATCTGTTTTTCAGTGAGGCTTCTGACACCAGGGGGGGTCATTTTAGTTATGATGCCACGTTAAAAACACTATTGAAAAAGGCATCGTGAAGTCATCTGAATTACCAATCCCATTAAATATACGAAGTCATAGAGGTTATGGGCGGGTGTCGTACCCGGCAGGCAGAGGAAGGAAAATACGCGGTTGTCATCGCAAGGAATTCCTACGCAACAAAGCTGAAAGCGGAGGAAAATGAATGAAAAGAAAAAAGTGAAAACGATAAAGAGCAAGGGATTCAAAATTATAATGAGGACAGGGAATATAAAAATATTAATAAATAAATTAAGAAAGAGGGTATGGATATATTAGGTTTGGGTGAGGTGGGATAGAGACACAGATGGCGTTAATAGAGTGAGAGTTACAAAGTACTTTACAGAGAGAGTATTCAATATGGACTGACCGAGATATTGAAAATGGAACTGGAAAGAAGAGTAGTGAATGTAGAGTGAGTGATATCATTCTTTTGGTAGAGATAAAATCGTTTCCAATCAATCAATTCGATCGTTGTCACTGGTGCCTTTCAACATATATGCACAGGAAATTTTAAGGGTAGCATGGGAAGGGTTGGAGCTGGGAATAAAAGTGGGCATTGAGTTGATTAAGTCAGATATGCGGATGATTACTTAATGATGAGTCCGCGAGACTTGGTATTCCAGATATTACTGAGTGCTTCACAGGAACAATTTGAGAGGCATTGAGGAAGAATTAACCACGAGAAAATAAAAGCAATAATTTTATAGAAGAGAGAGGGCAAGTAAAATATAAAAGTACGAGTAAATACGCAAGTTAATGTGAATGGAGTAGTCCATGCACTTGGGTAGTACGATTGCGTATTTTACAGAAAAAGGGGCATTGTAATGGGAAGGTTAGAAGAAAAGGAGGGTGTGTCACCAAAAGTTATATTTACCAGAGAAAGAGAACTGATGTACACTTCAGTAAAAAGTTGAAGAAACGATCAGTAAAGACTTAGCTCGTAGCGTATGTCTTGATGGATGTGAGACCTGGTCTTTGGCGCCAAAGGCGTCAATTGGAGGTCTATGAGATATGGGTGAGGTGGAGAATGGAGGAAATAAGCTGGAGAATGAAGAACAGGAACGCCAAGGTTTTAAATAGGATGAACGAAGGGAGGAAGCTACTGGAAAGAAACTCAAAAAAGGGATAGTGGATGAAAGTGGATTGTAATGTGGTGAGTGATATGCTGAAGACTATAACAGAAGAACGAAGAAAGATAATGAGCTTTCCAGATAGCTTGAAGAGGGCAGGAAGAAGTAACTGGGAACCGAAGAAAGGAGTGGGAAGTTCACACCACACTTAGAAATAAATAGCCGCTAGGGGCAGTTCGAAACCTAGCTTTAAAATTGTTACAATAACTATTGAATAAAACATACTGTAGTACCCACTGATTCCAAGCACAACTGCATCCACGAATAAATGTCACCTCTACAAGTAATTAGGGTTCTCGTTTAAAATGAATTTCGTTCCGGCACCAGCATTAAGTTCTTTTTGAAACTTCTACACGAATCAAGAACTGAAATTATAATATCGTTGGGAATATTTCGCTTAGATTGGCTTCCATTGCGTTAATTTTTTTCAAATCAGCTCATAATAGAGGTTCGGAAGCTCTTTGGAAGGGATTGGGATTTTGATAATTCTACCTCTTACCGCCACACACGAAAAATTAACCGAGGGGGGGTTTTTTTTTGACGCCCTTCGATGGCAATCAGCGACAATGGAAGAGCGGCATCGGCGGCACTGTGCGCATTATTACAAACGCGGCACCCTCACAGCGAGGGTGTTAATCTTTCACGATGCACTCTATTCGGGCAGCCGCACGGAAAACGTTAGTGCGGCGGCACGAATTGAACATTTTAGAATACATTCACAATAAACCAAGGACTCCGACGCACTCCGTCATCGACGATTTGATCACGTCGGCCCACTTGGGACAATGTTTTCAAACCATCTTCAATGGCGCAAAAGTCGTCCTGTGGCTGAAGCAAATGTCGATCAATTGAAACAACCTATTCGCTCCAATCCTATTTATGTCCATTGGCATTCGCATTTAGTGCCGAGAAAGGCACTGGATGAATGCAGTTGGAAAGATTATCAAGATAAAAAACATTTGAAATTTCAGGATTAAAAGATCATATACGAAATAATGTATTAAAATCACAGAGACCAAAGAAGTAACCAGGAAAAAGGTATTTTAGAATAAATTGGTAAGGAATGAGTGACTGCGTTAAGCGTTTCATTCGTGATCTAATACTATTTTTTTTCAAGACACTTCCCAGATTGTTATTTTTCTCGGTAAGGAGCATCCGACAGATGTATGTTCCCATCCCCTTTCCAGCGCCTTCGACCGCCACACTCATGTCTAATTAGGTACTTAATGTGTTCGCTAGCGCTAATTGAGGAAGTATTTCTTCCCAGTTATAAAAAGAATGATATATTATTAAACCTGGGAGTCATATTTTACGAAATCCAAGAATAAATTTTGACTGCATTTTCAAAACATTATCAAAATTCTTCCAGTTTTTCCTAAGCTTAACACTATTGTAAAATAACTACACAACATTCGGAAAGCACAAAGAAATAAAGAAAGATTTACAAAGAGTTAACGTTGCTAAAAAAACTGCTTATTTTGATTGAATTTTTGCTACTTATGGCAAAAAAATGTCCATTACATTTCAATTTGATGGACATCACCAGCTGCATAAAATTTGTGAAACAATTGAAATTTAAAAATTGTATTAGTATTCAAAAGCTATCGTATAATAATCATATTTTTTACGAGGCTGAAAACCAATTCACCTACCAATAGGTATTCTCAAACTGAAAAAATCTTCTCAGCCTCGGCCTCACCTCACCCGTCAAACCTTGATGCCTTGAACCACCATTCTTTGACGGGTGATTTTTCTTAAAACATTTTCTTCATCACAAAATTTCACGAAAACCGTGAACATAAAATTTCCAAAACAAATTTTTCTTCGCAAAACAATTAATTTTCTTTCAAAAATATTTATTTTCCTAACAAAAATCTCAATTAATAATACATATATCTCAACCATAAGAGATAAAACAGATTACGTAAAAATGTATTTACCATGTAGTATCATATGAACGCCATAACTGTCTTTGATTGCCGATTATTGAAGAAGAGAGGAAAAAATATCTTGGAAAAATATCTTCGCAATGATTAATATTATTTACAGTTTAAACATTGAAACGTGAAAACTTAAATTAAGAGGATTTAAAATATTAGAGGTGATACAATAAAAATTTTAGAATGGAAATGTACTCCTTGACTGTGGAGCATGTGAAAATTCCGTTAAATTTCAGGGAACTTTACGAAGCCGAAACTTTATTCCCCTCAATTCAAGTTGCTGCTTCAATGAAAAATTCCTATTAGTCCACGCTTTCCTGCACACGAGTCAAGTAATCATTCTTCAGTTGTTTGATTTCGCGTCATTCAGCTCTACCGTCCGTTCAGTAGGAATAGATTCTCTTTTTCGTTCGGAAAAGGCACATCGTTTATGAAACAAAACGCTTAGGAACTCTTTCCACACAGCGTTGTAAAACAGCCCTATATAGTATGACTGCGATTGTACCAATTTTCAAACTCACGACCTTACAAGAATGGACACAGCAGTACATAATTGCATATGAAGAAAGCTTTAACGCTGATGTAAATATAACACGTATTAAAAATAATTGCCAATGTACTTTATGGAGTATCCAATTTATGAGTACTGATCATAAATTATTACTGAAAACTAAGCAGTCATTTTAGGGTGTATATGTATAAATTCCAGTATCACGAGGAATCGGAGTTCTCTTCGGGGTAGGTAACCGAAACATTGACTGTTAATGAATTATAATTGATATGAAAATTGAAAATCGAAAAACTAATCTACCTACTGATATTTTCATCACAGGAACCGCAGCCGTTGGTGGCAAGTAATAATTTCAATTTGAGCAGTATCCAATACACACTGATATGACTCAGGGTGCTAATAATATGATAACGAATTTCCAATGAAAATTACCGAACTCAAAATGTAACTTAAAAAATGCGTTTGTTACTCATGGCACTAATAATGCCAACGCTACTAACAACTATGAGCGATCAGCTGAATCGAACAGCATCATTTTTGTTAAAATGAAGAGAGTTAAGGAAGTCCAAGATAAAATGTTCTCCCTCCTTTGGTAGACGCTATCTTGGTATTAACTGTCATTTATCCATTTTTCACAATGCTATGGAGGAAAGAAGAGCCCTTTTTAATGCAAAGGCTAAAAAATAAAAATGACACTTAAGCGCATCCTCATTTCAGCAAGAATATTAACTTAATCCACAATCAACCAATTAAATATTATATAGTATATTTATATCCAAACACCCACGTGCAAATGAAACTGTATTTCTCTTCCAGCATTTATTTTCCCTTTTTAGAGCTTTTCTCACAACATAAATGACGTGCTAAATTCCACATAAATTTTCTCAAATTGATTTGCAATGTGATTAGATAGAATTAAAACGTAAACCTTTAAATCACTGCAATGCATGCAGACTGAAATTAACAGATATGACTCGACTTATTGTCTTTTTGTATATCCTCATAAATAATGAAAACAAAAGGAAATTTGAAATGACTGATCAATGAAAATCAGTCACCATTTTCATTACAGGAGCCGGAAATAATGAAACTACGCACCCCTTTCACGAGGTTTAGGCGACGCCTGAGATTTCAACCAATGTATTCCAGGCCCATCGGATGAGCACTCGTCGATTATCCGATCCCAAATTCACTCTCTAATGGTCTGTTTGAAGAGTGGTGGGGAACATTACGGGACATGAGCTCAGAGCCCCGCGAAACTGAGCATTTTCGCCATTACCTACTGCTTCTAAAACCAGGTGCCCCCTGCGACTCATGTAGGTTGCCTCTTAAAAAGTCTGGTTTTCCATGTAATATTTCCACGATATTAATATTCCAAGCCCTTAAAAGCCTGCCGTGCTGAGCACTTTGCTTTCCGTAATAAATCCCAATAGAGTGAAATGTATAAGTACCACTTGCCACGATAACAGCAGAAAGCGTCAGTTAGCAAACGCAGAATTACGCAAATGTTTTGCGTAAATGGACTAATACGCATATCAAAACTGAAAGGATATTAAAAAAATATGATCCGTCCATTACACATTTCCCTTTATGCTTTAATTTTTTTGTTAATAATTTCTACGTGTATATTTTATCATATCCGAATTTATCACGGGGAGTGAACGCAACTCTTGAAGTGAGAATATAAGTGACCACAGAAAAATTGGGGATTCATTAAGCTTGTAATTAGCAGCAGAAATTTCCATAGATTTCTCTAAGCAGGAACATAATCAATCACCCTTTTCGTAACTCATGAAGAGAATTAATCATTCGTGTAATGCATTCCTTCAATTCCGTACCAGTTTCCCCCAGCTTAACTACTACACCGCCAACGTGATACACAATGGGCTAATGTCCCCATCGCCTCATAAATTTCTTTCAAGCGTCCACATGTGAACTGTGATCAGGAAACGCCATCACCCGCACGCATATTCCACTCCATAATCCCACCGCGTTTCCGGTGGGCAGACATCAACTCTAATTGTCGTCACCGCGGGATACGAAACACTATTCAACTCTGAAATCAGACCCTGGCTGTCTCGGCACGCAATCCCAGCAGTCCCCTTTAAAAGTGAGAAGGCGGTGTAGACAGACAACCAGCAACACCCTTTGATCTTCTAGCACGAAGGCTTGTGGAAAAGGACGCGTAACTTCCACTTAACTCCGACGCTTTTTTTCTTTTTGAAACTCGACATTGGGTTTAAAAGCGAGATGAAGGCAACGGGACGGGCGAGCAAACGAAATAGCGGAGGAATGACTCGCAAAGATATAGACATAAATAGTTAAACCTCCCGTAGTGCACGGAAAATATTTCAAATTGCTGCCTGCCTCTTCCCTAAGATTTATTCCGTGTCGCACCATGAATGCAGGGTGGAGGAACGATTGAAGTCAAAAGAGGAAAACGCCGAGAGAGAAAAGGACTTTGGGAAGAAGGAGGGAGACGGAATATTGCACAATATATGACCTCTGATTTATTTCTTCCTTCTCAGATAGGACGTCTTGGGTGGCGGTAATGATGATCTGACCAAATAAAATGTTTACTAAGATTGGACGAAGCGAGATGCTTGGATGAGGAGAGAGGTCGGCAGTGGATGTGCGACGAAAGGTGGAAATAAATAGCGACCCTCTTAATGGTAGATATGAAAAAGTGAATTCTTCCGGCACGTGACAAAGGCAATAAAAGGACGAAGGGGAGAAGATATAGGTATCGGTCAAACATGAAAACGATAAGAGCTGCCGTGAACGTAATAAAATGTACAGTGTGCACCGCGGAGGAAATAGAATCAGAGAAGAAAAGAAAGGCTGACCCAAAAGGAAATAAAAGAGAAAAATTATATGTACAAGAACCCAATCTCCTAAAAGACAGATGAGTTGAGAAATAAACGAGGGAGCCAATCCGAGAAAACAAAAGAGCAGCAGGAAGCGGCAGGGATGGTCCAAAACGAGGGTAAAGTTCAGGCGCCGTCCGCAATCCGACGCCACACCGAATCCGGTTCGGTGTGGCGTCGCCCAAATGGCCAACGTGCAAATGCCGAAAATATCGAAATACTGAAAGGAGAAGAACAAAAAGAAAAACGGTATGCTCACGCGCTGAAAGGAAAGTCACTATAATGAGAGCGGAAGAAGACGAACGCGAAGGGCAGAGGGATATTCGGAAATGACAATAAAGAAAAGGAAAGGGCACGTTTAAATATATTTTCATGAGGCTGGAAAACAAAGAATGATTCGGTGAGGAAAATGCAATGATGAATGCTTTAGGAGTGGGAATGTTGAGCGAGGGGGGACAAGGAGTGCGGGGAGAAGAGGAGAACAAGGCGATGGCCACAGATAGGAGTGACGGAGGAAATTGAGCGATGATACACGGCCAGGGTGAGACGGAATGGAAAAGGGAGATAAATTCTTTGGAGTAATAACCACGGACAAAATATATATATATATATATATATATACACATATATAATATATGTGTTTATATTTTTTAATATCATATTATTTTTTTTAATTTTGGTTGACGTTATGGGTCAATAAAAATAAAAAAGAAGTGAAAGAAAAATGGAGATGTCGATAAAAGCGAGTAGAGATGGGAAACGGAATAAATGAAAAATTAAAAGAGGTAGATGTAGATTTATAGGGAAAATAATAATTAATAAAGCTGCCGGTAAACAATGGGAGAGCAGTGAGGGAATGGACAGGTGAGGTAATGTAGAGGGTATTGAGTGGAGGGTTCGACCGCATAGCTGCACATGAAAATTCATCGGACCGGATAATTAATCTCAAAAGCATTCATGCCTCAAAAATAAAAATAAAAACAATTATTTCCTGTTATCTCAATGAAATCCATATATTTAAACATGAAATAATTAGCACCGCAAGCTAATTCCTAAGCGCTAATGTGGCGCACCAGATTTACTATCAAATTGGCGCGCAAGTGACATCTCGCATGTTATCCAGTAAAGCACGTTTTGCAGCCAATTAACCACGGAAACAATACGTTGACCATCTCTAAAATATGTGTAATTTACTTTTTCATGCGCATTAGTTTCGACAAAGAACCCTAATAGAGAAAACAATGACGCGATGTCGATTCGATCACACAGGATCTCGAGACTTGTCAGCACCACAGCTTGGGTGCGGCGTTGGACACCGCGAATATCAGGAACGCTTCCTCCCCCAGCGCCTGCAAACAATCGAGGATCTTCCATTTGACCGTGGGGTAGGCGAGGTCAAACGTACACGCTAAGGCCCCATCACGTGCCCCGATTCATTGCCTCTGAAGAGAGGCTATTTAAATAAAAGCGAATATCTGCCCCCAGAGCGAGGAAGAATTCAAGCATGCCCGCGGGCCGAAGTTTCAATTGCCTGTTGCAGGAGGGCGCTGAATGACGCGCGATCGAAGCGCACCGCGCACTCCTCGACGCAAAATGAAGATAATAGCTCGTTTCAACTGTCGAATGAAAGTCGAGAGGAGGCGCAGTGGAGCATGGGAGGAAACCTTTTCCGCCTTGCGACAATTGAAATTAGCGCAAGGCGAAGAAGAGGGGTGGAGGAGGATTGAAATGAAAATGCAGAGAGGGGAAGGTATGAAGAGAAGAAAGCAAAGGAAGGTGGAGCAGGCGGGGTCACTTGTAGTTGGAAAAAGGAGAGAGGGAATAACGACGGACATCATGAGGGCATAAAACGTCGTCGGACACGGAATTCCTGCGAGAATACAAAGGGAGAGGGGTGACTCTTGTATCTCTCTGCCACAGACCGGGGAAGGAGGACCGGGCGAAAAAAAAAGGAAAGGGGTGAGTTTGAGGGGAAAGGGGATGGAATCCCCATCCCCCAGGAGGAGGAAGAGGGCAAGGGTGGATCGTGACGGTGAGAAAGTTGCAGCAATGCGCCGACGGCGCCAGAGGGCGAAAAGTCAAAAAGAGAAGTAAGGGATATCACTTAATCACTTGAATTTACCGCTCGTAGGGGGCAAAACAGAGGAGAGACAGGGATGATACGGAATTTTGGACTAATGCTGTGTAATAATAGTGAATTACAAATGCGCATGGTAGGCATGAGCGTGGTTCTTTGGCATCTGTACCGTAGTAAGACAAAAAGTGTTCTGACAACCTAGTTAGCTTAGAGAATCCTTCAGCTAATCTCAAGTTCACGGGCTCCTGCCCAACCTAAAGTGAGAATCACATCAAGGCGAATGATAACTTCAAACAATAAACTACAGTGACACTCCAACAACAGTTAAAAAATAATCCATTAAAGCTGGAGAATCACGCCGAGGAAAAAATTAGAAAACAAACACTAAATTGTATCATAAATATAAAAGAATGAAATATTTAATTGCTATTTTATAAAGCACATAAAAAAATCAGCTTCACTTTTTGTCTGACGAATAATGTAACTAATCATGTTTGTATTAATCAATTACACAGAGACATTTTTCGGTAGTTTTATTTAACAGATTCGTAAAAATTTATACTCCACAATGATGTGTAAAGAAAAGCCTTTTTAAAAAAAATATCAAGCAGGATGTTTAATACCGTTGGAAGACAGCGAAAAAAATGATCTCATGTGGCGGTTGATTGCCAGCTTCACTTATAAAATATTCAGTAAGGGACTAAATAATGCACAGTCATGAAAAAAGTTTCCCAGGCACAAGAGGGCTATGATATGGAAACACTGAGAAGTACACGCATTGTTTAGATACAGTTATAAGACTTAACCCTTGACAATATGTTTCAGTGAACAGTGGGGGCCAAGGGGTATCAAAAAAATACGAAGTAGGGGGAAGAAAAGAATGAGTGAGGAGCACAGGGCCTCAGGGATGGGCAATAAGGGGGGGGGAGGATCGAGGGAGAAGATGGTCAAAGAGGCGGCGGGAGAGAGTAACCAAAAAAGGAGAATGCTGAAAAGAAGGGGTTGGGTGTGGTGGGGGGGAGGGAAAAAAGGCGTTGCCGTGGCAACAAAAGCACTGGAGAGGGAATTTTCGTCGGGCTGCGTTTTTTCTTCTGCCTCCCTCCCCTCCCATCATAACTGCCCCTCTTCCTTTCCCCACGCACGTCGTCCTCCACCCCCCAAAAACAAGCACAGGACTCTCTTCCCCGCCGCCACACCACTCTTTATTACGAACTCTTGTCCTTTGCTTACCTCATCCCTAATTCCCGAGGTATTCTAATATTTCGTGCAGCCCTTCGCGACAATCGTGCATTCAGTGCTTTCGAGGAGCTAAAACGTTGTGATTAAACTTGTACGCCTAGAACTGTAATACGCTCAACGAAATGAAAAAGTTAAATTCCACTGAATGAGGAACTGAGCATGTTTTAACAAGCGAGACACTGGAACTGGCTCGCTACCTTTGGAAGCCGTAATTGAATTTTTTAAATTTTAGAAACACAACACTTTGGTGCACTCAACATCATCTCAGAGTTTATAGTCGAGGGGTCATAAAAAAGACCTCAGAACGAATTTGAGTAAGAGTAAACTCGTGTTTTTTACTATAAATCATTATGCAAGAAATTCAAGAATACTTTGTTCTTGTGCAACTAAACGTTTGATATCAATCCCAAAAAACAAAAAAAATCCCCAGAAGATCCACGGGATGACGGTTAAAACGGTTAAACATGCACTAAGGAAGGACGCTCGTCGCCCAAGATATTAAGATAACTTAAGTGAACAGTTATTCTGAATGTAATTATACCACGATGTGATGTTTCTTCAGTCGCATCGAATACAACACCACGAAATCTCCATGTATCATCCGACAGTAAAATACAAAACAACCTCAACCGTCGAGGCACCTAAAAATTAAATTTCAACGAAATCCGACAGTAAAATAACATTGGTAATAATCGGATTCCCATAAATCGAAAACTACCTCCGAAAAGCTTATGTACAACTGCAACATTAGACATCTTGTGAATCCAATCGGTATGATCCCAAGATTGTTTTATAAATTCATTTATTCGGGGAACCGTAACCACATCAAAAGAATGGAGAACAGAAGAGAAATAAATGCCTCACACAGCATGAAGTAATCAATCAAAGATTTCATGATGGTAATAGCTATTTCAGTATATTAAGCAGAAGCAAATGATTACTAAGGAGCATTAATGGCAACTAAAAATAAGAAGAATTATTCACAGCATGATGCCAATTCTTCACGTACATACGGAATAGCACGCCACTAATACACGTACTACCAAAAACTTAAATTCTACTGCTCTTTTAATATTTGTAGCACCTCTAAATGTATTCATTTCTCTGTCTTTGAAGTCATCAAATTACATTTACGCTTGAATTCACTCCTTCCCAAACACCTTCTCTCTTATTATCTTCCCAGCTCAGTATTCATCTGTTTTATTTAACTCGCAATTACAATTTCTCCACTTATCTTCCATCTGCATATCCATTATTACACCCATATCTTCATTTCGAATCGCAATTCTTCCTGTGTCTCCCTTGGCGACTTACACTTCAAGGAGATATAAGCAAATAAGAGCTAACACCACGCGAGTCTTAGTTTTACAGAATGACGTTTTCCATCAATGGCTCTTGAGAAGAAAGATCATGGCTTTAGCCTGTCTTAAGAATGATCATTGTTTCACAAGGATACAATAAGCTGACAGAATGGCTCTCAGAAAAATTTTCTGTGATATCAATTTTTTGCTTGCGCTTCCTTTGCCTTCATACACTTCCCCTCTCCACTTGCATAAGGTTCTTCTCATTCTTTATTTATTCACTCTCTTCAGCCTCTTTTCTTACGAATTGCTTGACTATTTGAACAGTATAATTATTCTTACACCACATTTTCCATGTCATATTGTTTGAAACACATTAAACTCAAAAAGTTCAACGTAGTGGTGTTCCCCATCACTTTTTCAGAATAAATACAATCAAAAGCATCCTAGGCATCACTTCCAAGGCTGGGCCAAAACACTTCTTTCAATAATATTTATATTTCCTTTTCTTCACCCCTCCCCAATCATTTTATTTGTCTACTTTGACAGCAACCTAAACTTTCTCATCTTTCTTTGCCTTTCAAATTGCTTCTTTTATCATCTGCGTCTCGTTCAAACTCCCCAGTCGTTCCTCTGTCGTCAGCGTTTCCTGCTGCAGCCCTTTCACCCCCTCCATGCCTCTTTGTGTCTGCCAAATCATCTTGAGCATGTTCCCAGTTCCCCTATGCTCTCCATCTCACCTCATACGCCTCCAGTTTTTGCAAACATTTTCACAAGTATTATAATCAAATTCCTAAAAAAACGCCATTTGTACATAGCGACGATAAGCCTATTAATACCTGCTCATTGTATTTTGCTTCGGCCATTTCTCGCTTCCGCGTATCCCACCTAATCCTCTTCTAATTATGAGACTCGTTTTTGCCCTCATGCCTAGTTTTTGCCTCGTTTCCGCCAAAACTTCTGCGCGCGTGTACACACACTTAAACCCCTCTAAATAAACCATTTCGCGTCCACATTTGGAGTTCTGAATAAAAAGGTCACCATTTCCACCATCCCTACCGCCGCCCATTCCCCTTTTTGCCAGAAGTAGCGTGTAAACAAACTGCTCACTCTGACATCAGTCAAATTGCGAATATCCTTTTGACTGCGTATAATTCCTTCCAATTCCTTCCCTTTCCAATCTCAACACTTCCATTCTCACATCCCGGAGCGCTCGCGTCATAGCAAGACGAATGACGCAATCGTTGTCCAAATAGAACTCACAAACCTGGGGAAATTCAAATGAACCAGGAATTAGGATCAGTGCAATGCAACTAGTTTCCCTTCCTCAGTCGATTTTCCCTCATGCGGCCCGCTTTATTCTTATTATCAGGTGCTTCGGTATCACTTGTGATTCACGTTACTTTCATCTTCTCTCCTTCCAGTTCTTCATCCACTCCCCTTTCACCTTTTCTCTCTTCCTTCTTACTTCACCAGTCTCACTGTTCCTCCGTTGACCCTCTTCCCACTCCATTCCTGGTATCATCGTCTTAAACTAGGTCCCGCCCTGGACACACTTGGTGGAGGAGACAACGTACTTGAGGTATATCCTCATGAGGCATTCCTCGTCCATCCCACTCAGATGCCCAAGGAGCTTCAGTCACTTCTTGCGCTTGGTAACAGTGATCCTCTCTTCATTTTGGATACAGTTACCCGTTGATTCTCTTCTCTACCTCCGCTATTATTCCCATCGAGTCGTCGTAAAAAGTCACTGTTGCCTATGAGCTCTCTATTGTTTTCTTAACTGTTAGTTAGATATTTTTACATGCGCATAAGGGAATTTGAAGGTATTGCATTTATCATTTATTTATACTATATAAAAGCTCATAACTAAAACGACTGTTTTAAACCTAAGGAAATGTTTGATCACGTTAAAGGATATAAAATAGAATGTCCGGCTCGGTGGCGGCGTGGTAACGTCCTCGCCTACTAACCTAGAGGTCGAGGGCTCGATTCCCGACTAGGTGGATTTTACTCCATCTAGGGCTTGGCTGCATGTAATTGTCTTCAATATAATGTCTGTAATGTAAGGGTTAGATGGAATAAGAGAATATAAGTCTCAACCTGGCCCAATTAAATCGATAATAAATAATATCACAATGCAAACAGATATAACTTTGGGAATCCGCAACCCGGGCCAGGTTTAAATTTTATTTACTTAGATACAAGATGAAAGTTATCTACGCGTAAAGAAATCTATTGTTAAACGTCAACTAAAACTGAATGTCCATCTAGTTTGTCAGAAATAGTACTGCGCTTCATTATCAGGTCACTCTTGTTTTATCATTACGTACTCAATCTAATAATGGTACAAAGGGTCGGAGAGTCTGTGGCCCCAGAAAAAGGTTTTACTACACGAGGGTAAGCTGAAAACTACTACACACATGCTTCTAGGCCAGAGACAAAATGACCTTCAGAAGCACTCCTGGTGGCATGTGGAAGTAACATTCCCCCTCATCACGCATGCGCAGAGTTGAGGCCGTTAAATCCATACAGTGTATTTTGAGAAGCGGAAGTATGGAGATATGTTCTAGTGCTATGTCAACGCGAGTTAAACAGCGTTACCTAAAAAGTGATCCTACTGAGATTCATCGTCGTTCAAAGGCTGTTTATGGTGACAATGCTGTCGAAAGGTCTACTGTAACTTGATGGGTAGTAAAGTTTCGTGGTTGCGAGCCTGGAAAAGCCATAATTGTTGATGAAACACGCAGCGGACGCCCGATCACTGCCACAGACGATAAACATCGCAAACTCGTCGAAGATTTGATTCCAAATGACCGGCGAATCACTCAAAAGCGTATCATTAACCATATTGGTCGAGTTTGTCGTGTCAAAGTCGGTCTGGCGCCAATAATCTTGCAACATGACAACGCTCGTCCACACACCTCGCGCGCAACTGGAGAGGCTCTGCCAAACGTGAAATTTCAACCTATTCCACACCTTTATTTTCCCAATCTTGCTCCTTGCGATTTTTAATCTTTTCCTCAACTCAAGGGATACCTCAAGGGTAACCATTACACCTCAGACGATGAAGTGAAGGCAGCTGTCAATTCCTGGATCCGAGAAAAGTCGGAAGAGTTTTTCAGTGACGGAATGAAAAAACTTGTTACACGTTGGGAGAAATGTGTTAGCCTTAACGGCGACTATGTTGAAAATTACATATCCGATTAAGGAAAATAAAATTTGTACTTTACTTTTTGCCCGATCATGATATTTGTTTTTGCTTATGGTCTACAAGCATGTGTACATTACTTTTCAGCCTACCCTCGTAGTCAGATCAAAGAGCCTTTTATGTATGGAGTGCATTAGTTTATAATCATTGAGTACCATAAAATAGGAATGCGTGCTCATATTTAATGTTGTGCTCGTTTGGGTTTAGACGGGGTGTTTCATTAAATAACTTTAAATTTGATGGCGATCACAGATTTTCTCGCCCCTTTCGGCGCATATCCCGCGGAAATAAGTAAGAGAGTCGCCCATATTCTAGCCCTATTACTTGAAGGGGACCAGTTCTCTGGCCCCCCATCCTCTCCCGCCCCCTCGTCTTCCGATCCGCCCCCGAGGCCACACAAAAGGACCTCTCGCTCTCTCTCCTCGCGTCCATGCACAATGGGCGGCGTTGTCGTCAATAGCGTCGGAACTGAACCGAGAAATGCACTTGCTGAGTCTAACTGTTCCCCCCCCCAAATCGCTCCACCCCCTCCGGCACAACGCTCGCTTTTGCGTGAGCTGGCTCCCGCTCGATGATGCTCGGGACAAGGGGATGAACGATGGAAATAAAACGCTCGAAAAAACTTTCGGATAAAAATATGAATTATTGCTCGCGAGGACAGGGCGGTCCAAACAGTTTTTTGGAGAATATATAAACCCGCGAGTTCAGTTCACGAGGGTAGACCATGGGGAATGGATGGAGAGTTTTTGGGGGCGGGAAGGGGTGGTCGATAGAAGCGGGAATATTAGTGCGGGGGGAAAAGCACACACATGTGTGCACTGGGCGAGGGACGAGAATTTTATGGAGAGCTTCCTGCTGTGGGGGATGGCCTCCGCGCGCAGCTAGTCTTGAAAGTTTAAGCGGAAGTGGAATTCAAAAAGACATCCATCTCTCGGGCCTCGCTTGTCATGGTGCCGTATGTGCACGTCCCCTTCGCTTAAATGGACGAGGTAAAAATACCCCGTGAAACAAACAAGAGATTGTGACGGCCCATGAAGATCCTCTTTACCTTCTTCCATAGAAATTCGTGAGTTGCGCCACAATCATACGTATTTAGGTAAACCTTATGTCATATTGGTCATGAACATTTACATAAATAATAGCGCCAATGATGTATTCGCATTAAAGCTTGTTTTTAAAGTAAGTATTTCTTAAGTTGATGTGTTTTGAAATTGCGTTAGTGACATTAGATTAAAGGCGCACATGAATTGGGAAATTAAATTACAAAATACAAATAAAAAAAATACAAATATGAACGTATAAATAACATTTGTAAATTATTTTTTGGAACACTAATAGTTCGTTTTCTAATTTCTCATAAAATGTATCAATGCATAAATCAAAAAGTATAAAAGATATGGACATTAATTTCAATGTAACAATAATTGTTTGGTGATATAACTACAATCAGTTCACAATCAGGGTTAAATCATGCGGCAACTGTGCTCGAACACCCTTGAGGAAATGTGTCAAGATTTTAATTAACCTGAAAGCTAGTTATTTCTCTAACTAAGTATTTCCAGTGGACTCAATTACCATGCAACCTTAGGGGTTCTGTTAATTTCCCACCAAATAAGTCAATCAGCAATGTAAAATTGTGTATTTCCCGCTCAAGGTAAACATCAAACCACCAGCGATATGGCATGCTGATTTGAATGCGTACATTCCCTTTTCTCAAATTCCAACACCCCCTCAATATTAAATACAAAAACATTTCCAAAAGCAGAACAATGTAGTGGTCATGAAATTTAACGTCAAAGCTTATTGTAAAGTATAATTGTAACAAATATAAAGTTTTATTATTTTGGGAATTAGCATTTTTGACCATGAAAAACACGTTTTTGTCTAACTTTGAATTTAACGCACACAGGTATTATGGTTCAATTAAATCTTTTATTAATTCTTAAGTCATCTTCCTTGGTTTACAGGTCAATGGAGGCCTCTTCTCCGTCATATCTTCCTCTCCAGTGCCCTCCTCTTCATTTCTCATACCACCAACCTCATCCACACCGTCCGTCATTTTGTCCCTTTCCCGGTCCCTCTTTAATGCAGTCCATTTTTTACAGCCAGTTGATATAGCAGTCCATACGAAACACTTCACTATATATCACCTTTCTTTTCCCGTTGAAAGATTCCTTATCCATAGCTATCCTGATTTCTAATTCCTTCTCACTCCTCCAGCTTTTCGTTTCGTTACATCTAGATTTCCTCTCCACCTGTTCCAGCCTTTCTTCTCCCACCACCTCAAGATGTTTTTCATTATCTCCACCAACATTTTTCACTTTGGTCTTGCTCATTTTTATCATCGAGGTGTACTTCTTTTCATACAATTCATAAGTTACAAAATCCCCTATAACTGTTGTTCATCCTCGGCAAAAGGATAATGTCGTCAGAAAACTTGATGCACACATTACTTCCTCCTCCAACTGACACCCCTGTGTGATCTCTCCAGGACGTCCTAACCGGACTTTCTAAACAAAAGTTGAAGAGGGTGGGGATAGATAGCACCCCTGCCTCACAACCTTTCCAAAACACAAACCTAGCCGTCTTTTTTTCAACAGTTTGCAATGTATACATCCTGATGAAATTACACATTTCCAATCAGTTTTATTGCTCTCCAGTTAACACCTTTTTCTTTTGAGATTTTCTAAAGTTTTTCTTATCACACTCCGTCAAAATTCTTCATTAAATCAACAAAACACACACACGAGCTGTGCCCTTTCTACAAACATTGCTCCCCAATGGTACGTCTATCGCATATCTTGTGCCAATTCAACTTCTGAAGCCATATTGTTTCTCGGCTATGTTCTCCTCTATGATTTTGTTCAGTATTTTACTCCGCACCCCGATCAATACCTTCGCTGCATGAGTAATGACACTTATTATACGGTACTCCTCACATTTTTTGTACCTTTCTTCCTGGTTAGTATGATAATCGCCGTTTTCAAGTAACCCGATGGCAACTGTCCACTAGAGTAGGTTTTGTTGCAGAAGAATATTAGTTCTACCAATCCACACTCCTCCAGGCCTTTCAGGAGCTCGACAGATATTCCATCAAGCCCTGTGTCTTTCCGTCTTTCATCCGTTTCAACGCTGGCACATCTCTAGAGGTGGCCTTTCCGATTTAGTCTTTGCCCAACTATTTCTCCTCCTCCACACTCAGCTGTTCAGATTTTTCACTATCCATGTTCTCCTGCTATCACCCCATTCCGTCCTTATCCTCTTTTATTGCATTTGCTTACAAAAAAGGCAAAGTCTGAATACCACATTGGCGCTCGCGCAGTCATCTCGGGCAACCGTAAAAAACGGCGTCTAAATAGCGGGGGTAATTGTTGACCCCGGGATATGGTGCACCGAGATGACTGCGTGCACGCCAATGTGGTATCCAGACTTTCTCATTTGTGTTAACTGTTTTTAACGTCGTATTTTTCCATCCAGTAAATACTAAACTTACTAAATAAATTCAGATCTGCTTATTTCAGCACCGAGGTCTTGCAAATTATTCCCACTCCAAAGTACATTGTTCACTAGGATCATGAATATGAAATTCGGGAAATAGAGCCAGAAATAGCAGACTCCTTCCCAGGGACAATACGGAATAGCAACTGTAGGGTTATAGATAGCAACAATTCCACTTGCCAACCTCAGCGTCAAGGGAATACGTAGTTCTTCTCAACTGCATGCACTTTCACTAACCCCATGTGTTTTGTTGTCAAAACCCTTCCCGCATGATTACATTAGAATGCCATTAAATAATGTGCTGCTATGTGTAACAGTATTTTCTTGCTCTGCTTTGTCTGTTTTTAATTTTCCCTTTCCATACCTTGTCTCTCTCTGCCGGGGGACCTTCTCGTTACCTGCAGCGTTGTGTCAAATTTCCTACCAGTGTTTTCGAGGGAGTAGACCATTTTATGTTGCATATCCATGTGGTAGTGGAATTTTACCTTCTTACATGTCAAATTCTGGCTTGCACGTTATTGGATAATTTTTTCCTGCAGCCTAAGGTTAAAGTATTTGTCAATTGATAGTAAAAGTATATGCATGCAGGTAAGATGAAAGTGTTTTCGTATGAATGTATATGCTTCTGTGGGTGTAGGTTTGCATGGGTGTTGATTTTGCAGGTGGTTTAGTTCTCTTTTACGGGTGATGACCTAACACCCTCCACCACACGCCCTTGCGGTGGTTTGCGAGATATTGTGTAGATATAGATGTAGATTCCCTGCTAAACCCTCCCTAAATTCCCTTTATTTTTTTCCAGCCACATTTCCCCTCCCCGTTCACTACATATTTTCCTTCCCTTCTTCCTCGGTAAAAATAGTTGTGTATTCAGTGCATATACAAGGTGAGATCAAAAAAGTGACGGGAATTTCGTAATTCCGCATAGTGCATCGTGCACCATGAGTTCTTGCCAAAAACTTGGTCAAACAATCAATAAATAGAAAACTTACAAGTTCAACGCCGTTTATGATATGTGAAGCAATACGAAGCAATTCATAGCTTTTGCTCCACGATGCTTTTCCGCTTCACTTCACTGGTTTTTCGTGAGTCTATGACCACAAACAGCACTGTGATGATGTCCCGACCTCCATATTCGCCAGATATGGCCCTGAGTGACTTTTTTCTCTTCCCAAAAATGAAGTGAACGTTAAAGGGCCGGTTTTTTTACGAGCATAGATTTGATTAAAAAGGCATCGCTGTGAGAGTTAAAAGCTTTACCATAGATCGAGTTTCAGAAGAATTATAAGGATTGGAAAAAGCGCTGGCATTAGTGGATAATATATAAGTACTTCGAAGAGAATAACATTGATATTGACGACAAAATAGAATTTATGTTTTTATAAAATTAAAGATTAATCAGTCTATAATTTCTATTATTGTTCTTCTTCTGCAATAAGTCTAATTCAAATGCAAAATCAAATATGGGGTAATAACTTCACGGAGGTATAACACGAAATATTTTAAAGTAAGATTAGGAATACGCTGCGTTACGAAAGAGGTTCGATTTTCTAGTTTGCTTGGAGGACCAATGGTTTGACAGAATGACCTGATTTTAAATTATATCAAGTGGAGCCCCAGACACGGAGTCTGATATGGTAGAAAAATGAGGCACGACATCTTTCTCGTTTTGTACGTTGTATACCACAGTGAACTCGATGTCATTATCTTATATTTTATGAACTGAAACCATAAAATATTTGTCTTATTTCTTAACCAGAAACAGTATTGAGATATATTTCCTAGTAGCATGTGTTCCAAACGAAGAAGATACTTATGCTCTCAATACTTTTATAAAAAAATAAGGTATGAGAGCTAGTCAATGTAAACCGAACATCTGCTACAGCAACCAGTCCACGCACCAACAAGGACATAATACAACTACTACGTACGCCTGTGAGTTGTCAGTATGATGTTCTCCAACCACAGCCATGGCCGTATTGATACGTTAAAAGCTAGCTTTTGGCAGACTTTGTTTTATGTCGGGTGTTCGGTTTGTATCTGACTGCCCCTGTTAATATTCTAATAGCTTCTCTATACGCAAGAGTGGCTCAATAAGGTGTGAACATAAAAGCTGTATTCACATAACTCATTGAGCATAAACTAATTTTATGTTCCACAGTTACCTCGATGCACAATTTATTTTTGTTACAAATGTCATTGATTTTAATGAGGTATTGTATCAGTCAAAGCTATTTTATGTTGAAAAATGTTCATTTCACCTGCGTCAACTGTTGATGATAACAAATGCTTTCCATAAAAGTGATTTTTCATTAAACAGAATAAGAAAAAGTCAAATCGTGCTAGGTGTAAACTGTTGAAAAATGAAGAACACATTTCATTCGGATTTTAAAAGAGATAATCGCGCTTCCGCGGTGGGTTTCGCAGCGCGTGACTTCCGTAAGTTTTTTCCGGAAATTCCGTAAGAGCAGTGACTGGAGCTCTAGGCCAAACTTCCTTTGAAATTGATTCTCTTCCCTCTTTAAACGTTTTCAGCCCATCTTCTAGAGGGTCCATAGAAACGAGCAGACTCTCCATGAACTTCTTGTGGCATTACGTACATTAGCCACAGCTGACGCTTCGTTAAGGTGAAAGCAATGTTTCAATACATCTTCCCATTTCTCCTCCATCGCTGCCCGTAGCCCGACTGCACTTTTCAACATTGCAACAGCCATTGTTGATTTAATACTGGCGTCAAATTATTACATATACACATCGTAATGAGATTCAATTTTTATAAAAGTTTTGTTAATAAAATGGTATGCTTACTCTCCACTGAAGAGTAATCATACCTCATAGTTTTAATTCTTGACTTCAAGTTCCAAAAAAGTTAAATATTTGTTTTTCAGTTTGAATATGTTTCCGACATATTTAAACTCGCCCCATAAGTCTATCATATGAGAGAAATTTAATTTCGTGAATAGTGGATCACTGAATTATGGAAGATACACGTATTCGGTTCTGGAGAATTGATTACTAGTTTAAATCACTGATCAAAATATGCGTACAAAGTTTCATGCTCATATTTAAAAGCCTAGGAGAAACAATTTTTTGGGAAGGCGAATACATGTTGATAATTAAGAGTTCATGATAAACAGTTATATATACCGTTTAAAGCACTTGTAAAACTCATATGGTTCATTTAATCACAGTCTTTCTTGAGGCTTCCGAACTATTTTCGAGGAATCAGACGTTCGCTGGGAATTTTGTGCAATGTTACCTACCTTGATCTAGTTTCCTTGTACTATCTCTCATTTTACCTGAAATTCTTATACCCTAACAATTATTATTATCCTAACACCCCCACCACATGCCCTTGTGGCGGCTTGCGGGCTATTATGAAGATGCAGAAATACCACTAAATAAGATTCCATTGACACATACCTGTATCACTAACATTGAGCGAAACAAATATCCGCACATAAAATACCTTTTTATCGATAAGTATTAATATTGAAAAGGAGTGACCATTTAACCTAGTTTTAAATAATTTTCATCAGTCATGCTGTCTCTTCCTATTGCATAATAGAGAGGATTGATCCCTAGGCAATATACTTTTTAATAAAGATTTTTCTGTCAGTCAAAGATAGATTTGAAGGAGGAAATTTGATAACTCAATATTACACATGAAAGGTCTGATTCTTTAAATTTTTGGTATTATTATCATGGCTGTTCTTTATGATATCATATCCCAATTTATTTTCAGCCGATTCCTAGCGGTTCCACCATGTGCGTTGTTCCTGAGAAATGTTTAACTTTACATTGAATTCTCGGAATTTCGATTCCATCAGTTCCTCTCGGCGCCATCTGGTGGATTCAAACGTGCACTGTACCTACCCGGTTCAATTTTGGAAATTGAATTGGAGAGTGTACGTACCAGATTTTCCCCCAGCTCTTTTTCGTAAGAGTAATTTTGTCATTCAAAGTCTTTCTGAGATTCAATAACTTAGAGCAGTATAAACGCAGGAGATTATTTTATAAAGATTGTTCTAAAAAACTTAAACTAAATGGTCTTAAAGTTAATAAATTGAACAAATGGTTCACAAAAAATTTCTTAAACCCGTCATAGTCACGGAATTGAAGATATCTTTCCGTTCAATCCAGAAAGTGCTCGCATGCATTAATACAAGAAGATGCACGATTTCTCTGTGGATAATTATAAAGAGTTAGCTAAAATTCTAAAATCAAAGCTAAAATTTTGATTTCAGAATTGACTCTTGGGATTTGTCTAAATTGTCTGCAGATATTTGTCGCCGAAATTTAAAAGAATTACGATTCTATTGAAGAAACTCACACTTCGACTAGTATATTAAGCACATTTTTTCACCTCTTTTCAAAACGGAACTAATATATGGCCGAAATGGAAAGTGGCTTGAATTATTTATTGCTTGAAACTTTCACACGCCATAAAGTACATTGGAAAAAGATCCAGGCCGCAATGATATCTTTCATTATCAACGTCAAGTGAGTCGTGCATCCTGTATCTGTTTCGCATATCCACATGGTAGGCAGAGGTGGGAATATGCGTGTTTTAACGTAAAAGTATCATTTGTTTGATTAACCTTGGAGAAATGTAACGCAATTTTCAGTCTCTTTGAATGTTTCCCGTGCTTCGAGTAAACCGCTTTAAAAATTAATCATTAACTTTTAAAAGAATCGCAAAACTGGTTTGTGAAACCTGACGCTTACTCATAGTAGTCTTAATAATATCATGACTGACCGCGAATATAAGGCAATATTTTTCTCCCGGCACATCATATCTCCTTCCCAACGGGAGTCACTGGAGCACAAGATATACCGCACTCGCGAAAATATAGAGAGAAAGAAGACCACAGAGCTTTTTGCACTCCAAGAGGGATACGGGAGGATTGGACCGACAAAAGTAAGAAAAGGATTATTGCCCAAAAAGGATGGAGATAAATCTTCGATGAAGAGAAATAAAAACGGACGAAGGAAGGAGGAAGAGAACTAAGATGTAACCCTGCACCCGTCTGCTAGCCCACACCCCCGTGTTAAAGCACCGGTCCCCTCCCGCCGCGCTCCCGCCCGCCCCTACGAAGCAATGCATCATGGTTAAGATGCCCCACAAAAGACCTCACTTTTATTCGCTCACTGCCGTAGCTACCCACGCCACACCCGCCGTCAGCCCCCCCCCCCTTCCCCATGCAGTCCCTGGTGCTGTAGCGCCCTCAGATAAAAACACATTCCCACCCTCTCCCCCCATTCTGCTCCATCCATGTCTTTCCCTCCCTTCCCACTCCATCTCCGCTTCCACACACACACGCACACCTTAATCTTCCCTGCCATCCCTGTCCAACTGCTTCTTGCCTTCCTTACCTCCCTACTTCTGTCACACTTCACTCGCCTATTTTTTCCAAAAAGTTATTTCCCTATTTTTTACCTTCGAACCCCTCTCTCTCCCATATTTTATGCACGCAGCTACTTGTTTCATGCGTCTCACATGAACAGAAGAAAGAATACAATACAAATGGGAATTTGAAAAAAAGGAGTTGAAAATCGTCACCTATTCTGTCCTAGATATGAGGGGAAATATTGCGCACGTATTCAGGCATTCGGTCATTCGTCCTGACATTTGCTCAGTTCCTTTGCGAGAAGGAAAACGACGTTACGCAGAGGTAAACTCTAAGAGTTCACTAGCCATTTACACTGTTTCCAGAAATTTTATAAACATCAAGCAGATATATGGCAGTCAAGGCTCAAGATCACAACTGATTTCAGAAGCACCAACGTCAAACATACGGTGACCTTGCGTTAAAAACTTCAAAAACTCAAGCAAAGTTAATCTCTGACATGTGCCTTTTAACAAGTAGTTAATGAAAATCTCTGGCTGATTTTGAACCATTATTAATTGATACTGCGTCTGAAAACAGCGCCGCATTTGTAATTGAGTTTAGCTCGGGCCCGTGGTTTTTTCCTAATGTCGCCTTCTAATTCATACAGGTATTTTAGATAATAGCTTTAACATCATAAAAATCATTAGCGTCGAAAGAATTCTTGAAGACAATACTAGCGGTAAAATTGTAACTGTTGCTCAGAGGAACAAGGGCAGTTGAATTTTAAACTTTATTTCGCTTATTTTAGTTGACGGTGGCGCCATTGCAGAGGGTGGGCGGTTGAAACCCACTTTTGTGAAAAATACGCGGATTTTCAGATAAATTGGCCATTTTTTTAATATCACTTTTTAAGATGGTATGCTGTCGTGCAGTCGTGGTCTGAATGACAAGTCAATCTAAAGGATTAAGAAAAAGCCCAATATTTTTTAATTTAATGTCTTGAAATATATTGTATGATTTCTAAACTTTTATTAAACTATGCACATAGCAACACCCCCTGCACTCCGAAATATCACTCCCAGCCTGCGTCCCCTTCGGACGTGGCCCGTGGCTGCCGACGGCTCCGTGTTCCTCGGGACAGCAACCGGCATGAAGGCTAATTCCACTGCCACGACGACTCTGTGCCTCTCGAGGCAAAAGTTGGGTTTTGGATCGATCTAAGTCACTCCCCGGAAACTCGGTGTGGTTTTCTTTTCGCAATGATCAAGCAGTTGTGGATGCCATTGCTGTCGCCATTTCGAAGTCTGGCGTTGTCCTGGGCTCTGTTTGCTCTTCTTTCAAACGTCATTCCGTTTCCCTTGAAGCTTTCCCCTCTTCCTCAAACAGTTTCATTAAGTAACTTTCTTCTTTGCGTTCTCTCTCTCCCTCATTCTCCTACCTCTTGCGGCCGCATTCCGACGACCGACTCCAAGAGCCAACTTTGGGGGGAGGAGAAGAAGGTCGTAAACCAACATAAACGCTCCCTAACCCGGCCGTTTTAACAACGCCGTCTTTCCCGATCTTACTTCGAACCATATATCTCCAAAAATACTCCCGCACACTTAGAAACTGCAATCTAATTGAAATTCTTCATGGCTTTTCCATTAATATTGCGAAAAGGTCACGGCGCCCTAGAAACGTCTTCGGATTTCAAGATGGGGGAATATTTCTCTTGTTAATCCCGTTCACAAAAAACATGAACTATACCGAGAATTGAAAAAAGTTAACAAATTTTATTTGTTGTACAATGAGTCGTGGGTCTAGCCTACCCCGCTAGAACTTTTTGAACAAAATCTAAGCTGAAATAATGGCAATTTTCATCGTTTACATCGTGTCAATCCAAATTTTATACACATCTTGACATTTCCTTCACCAAAACTACATTTAAATATTTTATCTGACAAAATATCAAAATGATGAAAATATAAGTTGATCACCAATGATTTTAAACATTTCCATGAATGTATAATTCACATCATGAATTTCCTTCGAAAAACTATGCAGCGACCAACTAACGAGCACTTACACAATAGATTCGTAACTGATCTCGTAATTAAAATGCAGCGGTGAAATTGCAAATAGACCGTGGGTTTTCCTAGGAGGGTAAAATCCCCGTCAGAAAGAAACATCAAAATATGAGAAGGTATCATTCTAATAACTCTGCAATAAAAAAAATTGACGGAGGTGCGATGGTGTGAATGCGATAGTCCCTCAGTCGAGAGCTCGAATTAAGCGGCAAACCAACCGATAGGAGAGTCGAGGAATGTCGTCACAACCGTGTGAACCCAGATAAAGCAAATCCAATTGGCTTCCCATTCCGCCGTGAACTGTTCTTCGGTCCAGCAATTATTATGCCCCGCGGGCGGCGGACGGGAGATGACCGGAACCGTCGCGTTTGCTGGAATAGTTGGCCCATATTATTACTCGCTCGTCTGCGTGTCAAACCGCAGCGTTGGCCGCGATGACCACGCGGCACAGCGGGGGGCAGTGCGCACGCACCACGAGTGGCGGCGAGGCGCGTCGGTCAGGGCGACGGGGAAACGTCGAGGGCCCGGCCCTCCGACGCGACGGGGAGGGGTGGACAGGCCCCCGAGGGTCGTGCACGGGAGCAGGAGGAAGAATTGTGTATCGCCGATGATTACAAGGACTGACGCGCGCGCAGCACCTGCTGGGAATGAGAAGAAAAGGCGCCCCTGGGTATCAAAGTGGAAAGGGAATGCCGCACCGCGAAGATCCATAAAAAAGGGAAGAGGGGAGCAGTTACATGGGCTGAATGAAAATGTGAATCAGTGATGAAAGAAAGGCACTTCAAACGAGATAAGAAGAACATCTTTTTCCGTCGTGATGAAAAATATATAGAGGCACCGAATGGTGAATGAACATACTTTATTTTCATTTGCAAGATTCCGAATTGACTTTTCGAAGAGTAGAATAAACAGAATAAACGTAGTAGAACAAACATATGGTTGCCTGAACTTTACAAATATTATATCGACTTTCTTTTCTTATAACTTAAAGAAATTTGGTATGTTTTGTATTTATGTAAAGAAATTTGGTATTTATCGTTTCCACGATCAGCAGCCCTTGAATTGTGTCCATCACAGGCTTGAAATAGGTTAGTTCAAACAAGAACTATCTCGGAAAAATATATTTGTAGAATAATGCGGTGAGTTATCATCTATTACGCGTCTCGATTGAGGCCCTCGCTACAAAACGCTACAACAACGGCCACAATACTACATGCGTCACATAATGACGGATGTGGAACTTTGGACCGGTATTCTCAGTCGCTTTTTAATGGTAGTGTTACTTCTCTCGGACCCTATATCCATACAGTCTATCACTGTATAAGTAGCACTAAACTCAACAAAATAATAGTGCAAATTTGGTAGTTTAAGGCGTGATATGGTGGAATTCGGACATACGAACTAAAAGATATTAACGATTTTCCACTTGTGGAAATTGTTACTATTTTTAAAATAATAGAGGCCAAATTTCGTCCACCTCGCTCCTCGACAATATTTACGTTTCGTGCAAAGTTAGGTATTTCATAGTATATTGTTACTTTCATTTATTGGCATAAATGTTTTGAAAAAGCCATGACTGCCGATAATGAACTTTTTAACGAAAGTAAGCTATTAGCAGACGTTAGCAGAACACTTTCATATTACTGATACCTATGTGTAATAATTATCTAATTTTGATTTGATGAAATTCATTTATGTTTTGATCAAATGTTTCACTTGAAAAACGAACCTCACCGTTTCCTTTGAAGTATATTAATTTATCAGGCATATGTTTACGTTTACATTGGTCATGTTTCTCTTTTGGTATTAATTATCCTAAATAATGTATCGCCAGTGAGTTTATTTAGCCTTTTTTAAATTTATTTGTGCGTCAATAACGTCTATGTTTCTAGTGGAAACTATCCATTGTTTTTTAACAAAAAGATTAAATCAACCTCCGATTTTCTAAAAAGAGAATTTTTCTATTTAATATTTTGTCCAGGCATTTTCCCACTATAGGTCATAAATTTAGTCTCTATTTTTTGTTAACTCTTTTTAAAGGCAGTGATGTCATTACGAATATTTTTCACTTAGAATTTTTAAAGTAATTTTCATCCACAATTATCTAAATAAAGAAGTAGCCAGGTATATTCCGCTTTATAGGCCAACTTCCTTTATTAAGTCATGACTACTTTTGACTGGTTTACCACTAGTCAAATGAATTTTTATCAAAAGTACAAACTATCTCAAAGCGAATAAGTACTAAGTGCTCACTTAGGGAGTCTTTTTTTAAAAAAAAGGGGGCATACAAATTAATAAACATTTGGAGACCCAAGGTAGTAATCCCTCACGTAACACTGACACAAATAAGTGTATGATTGGAAGTAATGCAGCAACACGCATTCCAAATAGTATCGAAAGCACAGTCCTGGAATTCATTCACCTTTTAACCAAGAAATCTTCTAAGAACATTTACTTCTCGACTTTGTTGTGAACTCGTACATAGAGTAAGGGAGATAAAAATCCTATAGATTAAGTGAGAGAGTCATTAAAAAATATAATAATTGACATAGAATACATTAATTCAAGTTGCAACTATGTTGGCCTGATGAATTTTTCTATTTTTTACAATTAATATATATATTTTATGCATCTACAAAAGTCGGATCATTAGCATATTGCTTCAACATATTATCAAAATTAAGTGCCTCATACAAACAATGAAGACTAAGTAGCAAAAAGGAATTATTTCTTAAAACTAAGTTAAAAAACTTTAGCAAAAAAAAAATTAATTCAAAAAGCAATTTAAATCGCTCAGTAAAAATTTTATTTCAGATTTCGGGGGAAAAAATGGAGAAAATTTATAAAGCCCTAGGCCAAAATTGAAGAGATACGAAGGGCCTTGAAGACAAAGTGCCCTGAGGACATTGACAGGTGTCTGATGTGGATAACGGCTGCCAATGAAGGCGAATTAAAAAATAGAAGCCAAAAGAAGCCATTTATGCGTAGAAAAAACCTTAAATGAACTTGTAGAAAATGGGAATGTGGAATCAAAAGATGACTATACTATATTACCCCCTAATAGAAATCTTCAATTCACAAGGCGCGATTCAGAGTACTAAGATATCACCAAGTAAACGACCATAGTACAATTAAGAAGTTGAATGTTTTAGAAAGGGGTGGCAAATTACGAAAACTTAAGTTACAGTTTTATTTTTTCAAGGTTGAAAAGGCATACGAAACAATGATATTAAATGTGTACTTACGATATTATCTTGGAAATTCGTACGCAAAACTTCTATGCTAACCCCACTTCTCCCCTGAATTTTAAAAAAGACCAGAACTATTCATGACTGAAGCGTTGGTAGGGTAAACAGCGCACGAGTGGCGCAGAGAAAGAAAATAAAAACACGTTTGACCACGGGGGTTTAACATTCAGGAGGTTTTCTCGTTCCACTGGCTTAAAAACACTCCGGCCTCGAAGACATCCGGGCGACCCAAACGCTATCCATTGGAGCGTTAAGGAAGAGCCGAGGGATAACCCACACGAGCAGTGTGATACGTCGGCTGAATGAGAACGGCGAGGAAAAAAACAATTTCCCCACCCGGCACGTCGGGGGGAAATGTTGGAACACGTACGATTTTCCTGTTGGAAATGAGGATTGGAACGTTGATAACAAAAAGATAGTGACAGGAAAAAGTCTTATTGAATAAACTAGGGAGAAGTAAAAAATTATGATTTCACGATGCTATTAAGGATAGTGAAATGGATGACCCTTTTTTGTGAAGTTTGTAAAAGAACGCGCAACGAGCAATTTATGATATTATCAATAATAATATTATTCTCGATTTATCTATTTTAATTGTACGTTATTTTCACAATTTGATGGTTCATGATTATTACACGAACACTGCGACACACCAGGAAAAACTTTATAAGAATTTCGATGGCTAAAAGTTTAAGAGAAAGTATAATAAATTACATTTTAAGACTCAAATGAATAATAAAACTAACATAAAGCAAGCATAATAACTCTTGCAGAGATTATGGAGAAATTTGAGCCTGAGTGCAAATAAAAGATTGAGGGGTAAATAATTTATAGAATAAATAATTTTACTCAAGATAGTACTGAAACGTTTGTCAGATCAGTGTTAGATTACATTCGCAAAATGGGAAAAGCATCCAAGTGTAAATTCTGTAGAACATAAGTTACATTTCCCACGCAGCTAAAGAGGCACTAAGAATGAGTGCACTGAAAGAACGGTTAATGATTTTATGTCTCAGACTGCTTAGGTGCGAGGTAAGAGTCGGGATAGGCAGTTTTATTACGTGGAGTAAGACATGATTGCACATTATCACACGTAAGTTTCAAATCATACTTAAAATACAAAGTAAAAGATGCAAAGGGACTTGTGGATTGGAATAAAAGTTGGTGGGAAGTTCACAATATCAGTTATGATTGAAGATGAGCAAGCTTTTGTTAGTAAGTTGGCCAAGGGATTTCAAGCATTGCTGAGCTCAGCAGAAAATCTGAACAATAGGAATGGGATGAGAGTAAATGTAAACAAATAAAACAAAATGTAAACGTATATCGACTATCTAAAAATTTGAGTCGCAGGATAATCAGATTGGGCAACTGAGCTAGCAAAATGTGCCAGTATTTCAACAAACTAAAGGTTATGCGATTTTGGGGAAAGAAAAAAGCTACATGGAACATCAAAATAGGTTTTATAAATAGAGCAGATGGAAGAAGGCTGACAGCAGTGGCTTTCTTGAAAATGTTTTTAACCATGGATAAATTAGTAGGGACATAAATGTATAACTTCACTGAAAAGGATTGATGACACGGTTTTGGGTAAGGATGTTAAGGAAAGGCTCGTAAAAACTTTGATAATGAACGGGGTTCTGTAAGACGCGGAAACATCATCGCTGAAGTACGACGATAGGCATAGGTTCGAAGGTTCTGAAATTTGGATTGGAGAAGGATGGAAAAGGTAACATGGACGGAGAAGAAAACAAACGAGGAAGTACTTAGTACAGTGAGGGAGGAGAGGAACCAAAATATACACTGAAGGTGGACGCTGAGCATTTCCTTTGGCGATGGAAAAATTGGAAAAATGTCATGACATGATCCAATCGATATGCCAACATCATCAGCGACCTCTCTAATTGTGATTCGGCGATCGTTCATAAGCATTTATTTAACTTTTTCCACGTTTTCATCGATTGTTGATGTGCTGTGGCGTCCAGGGTGTTTCAATTTTTTTTAACAAACGAAAAACACACAATATGAGAGCACATAAAAGGAGCACTCACAGGTTATTTCTTGATAATTTCTATGGAATTGTACTCCGTCTTCCTCGGAAGATTAACTAGGACTTCTAACTGAGTCGTAACTAATCGGTACTAGGACTGAGTCTTAACTAATCTTCCGAGGAAGAGGGAGCAAAATTCCGTCGAAATTATCAAGAAATAACGTGTGAGTGTTCCTTTTATGTGTTCTCATATTGTGTGTTGCTGTCTAATTTATATATAGTGTATATGGTTTCTATCCAGTATTCTCACAAAGAACTAATACAACACTTGCTCTTAATTGTTTTCGTATTTTGTTTTTTAAGTTTACACATCCAACTCTTAGGGTGGTAGGCTGTATGGGTAAATAAAGAAGCATACGCACTTTCATTTCATCTCATCAATATATAAAATTCATCCTCTACCTATAATATTCTAGTACGTATGTACATACTCGTACGTAAGCATGTATCACTGGGAATCATTAAATGCAATGATCGCAGGATCCAGGTTTTCTTCTTTTATAAAGAAGATATAATATAAAATACGTAACAAATTACCTACCAGAAAAAGAATGTATAATAACCTTTTTTACTGTTTACTGCCATTAGGTAAACACTCAACTGCGAGTTCAACAAGTAAAGCTTATTTTTTAACGCTTCATTATTTGGAATATAGTGGGAAGAAAGAGAAAACGATAATTTTAATAAACAATAAGATTATGGAAGAAGAAAAAGTCCAACCTTGGAATTATAAATCCAAGGATTTGGCAAAAAAATTAAACACTTCCTAAACTGACTGGAGATAATACGATTCGGGAAGGGAGAGTTGGAGTGAGAAGGAGAAGTCGGCGAAGGAGTGAGCGAGAGAGTACCGGGGGTGGACGGACGAGAGAGACGAGCGAGGCAAAGGACCCTGTGCGGGGGCCGAAGGAGGGGATGACGAGGGAGGAGAGAGGACAAAGGGGATGCAGTTTCCTTTCCTGCGTCTCACAAAGCCATCCTACGGCATTAGGAATATGACGGGATCCACTTCCGCCAGCCGTTTCCACGCTTCCTTCCCCCTTCTTCCTTTCCGTTCGACCCTCAGAATTCCATTACGGTGATATACTTGAGAGAGCCGGATGGTACTAACTCTTCACCTCCACATACACACACGAACACATTCCCGCCGACACACACGTATGCTTCCGCAAACACGAAATCCCAGGTCCACTCTCAGCTCAGAGGCCACCCACGTACCAATATCACGACCCTCATGCCCGAACTTCGACCTACTTCTCCATTTTTCAATCCCCTTTCGTCTGCTTCTCCATCCATCCCCTCGATCTCTCTCTCTCTCTTTCTCTCCCCCTCTCTCTCTCCACATACCCTCAACCCTTGCGTTCTTTCCACCCCTCCGACTTATCCCACTTCCCTCTCCTACCGCTCTTGTCACTCAAGAGTACTTACTTTCATGACTATTCTTGGATACGTTTCAGATTGATTTTCAACTTTCGGAAGTTTATAGAAATGATAATAAAACAACATCACTCTACATACAATACTGCATTCACCAAGCATACGTAATGTCTTTAAATTTTTAGAATATCTCCTAAAACTAAACCAAATTACGTCTTTATGCATAGATTATTTTTCCTCTCCCATATCCCCCCCTTCCTACCAGGTGCTTGCACCCCCTGCCACATATCTCTTTGCTTGATCGCGGGGTATTTATGTGAATTTTGAATGTCACAAGTGCGATATCGCTTCGAATAAGTTGGGACAGCCACCGAAATGATGTTCGGCCGATGTTGTCCCAAAGGGAAGATTCTGTCATTTGCGGATTCAACGGCGCACACTGGTGGGATTGCCTTCCCCTTGATTGGATCAAAACGCGTTCTCAAGGTTACAGCTCTTTAGACGTAGGGTTACCACCTTTTTGGGACTTAGGTTCCTTCAGTTCATTTTTGAAGACAGAATAAATATTTTTGCTTGGTGGGTCCAGGGTCATGAAATTCAATTTGATTCAAGCTATCACCAACGAAAGGCGAGTTTATTTGCACGCTAGGTGAATGAACAAAAATATAGTCTTATGATAAGAAAGAAACTCAATTTCAAATATATGATAATCACGTATGTTACGCGATTAATAATTCGAAATTCTTAGCTGAACTCCAGTTATGAAAATAACTCAAAAAGAGAAAAACGTCTGTACGAGAGAGGGGAAATCATTTTATGTGTATAAAACCTATTAAAGTTACTTGCCTTCCATTATCGTTTTAATTGGTATGGAGCTATCTTAACACCCTTCACACGTATAAATAAGATAAAAATCAGCACCAATTCTTGCTATCAGACAAAATTACGTAACCTTCGGACTACTCTGTATGAGCTAAAATCAGTTTAATATAGCGAATTACAACTATTTATAATTTCAAAACGGTTTCCATCGACGGCCTTATCGAAATAAAGTTATTAAAACCAATGAACTTATTTTGCGACACAAAAACCTGGGAGCCAATAGGGCTCCTTATTGCATTTGCCATTCACAATACACCTCACTTTCATAAAATCATATTGCCTCAACCTTATTTACTTATTCCACTCACAGTGAGACATCTCTATTCTATCGCAATCCCTATCCATTCTTCAAATTTTAATTACGTCTTTACGAATTATATTGACATCATTGAAATGCATGTCTACATTTATTCGCCCAATAAACATCGTGGTCCTCATCCACTTCCCTTCTCTTTGCCCTATCCAACTCTCCACCATCACCCGTGGCGAAAATAAATAAAAGCGCTCCTCTTTTCACGTCAGCCACGATTTCTCTTCATCATTCCTTCACAAAGACATGGCTGCGAAAAAGAATATAGGGAGGGGACAAAGAGAGCCCTCTCCATATATTTTATTACACCCACTTTTCCCTACCCCCAAGAAAACCCAATCCTTCCCTCCGACTCCTCGACAATCTTACTGCCATGTCATCCGAGAGAAAAAAGAAATACACACACACACATAAAAAACCACGTCGACGCTATCCGTCGATATATTTTTTTTATTTTGCCCGAGAAAATTTATATATATATATATCCAATGGCTCTATCCACGCAACTTGAGAGATATGATCGGCTCTACTCTGCAGATGTTCTAACACTCTCATCGCAGTCCTCCCTTGTGGTCCCTTATCCCTTTTATGCCATCCCATACCCTTACACCTAACCCCCATATCGCCCCACGCACCCTTCTCCCAACAGCCAATCGACTCCCCCCGCACCCACTTGTCCCTGCCCTCCCAATGCGCTCGGGCGAGGGGAGCAGTACTCGATGCCTCATTCTCTCCCAATGCTCACGATCCCAAAACATATCTTTCTTCCTGTCCCCGAGCGCCACTCTTTCTCTCTCCCCTCTCTCACCTCGTCCCTTCCCCAATCGCCCCTTTTTCTATCTCTCCAACCCCTCCTATAGCAATCCAACCCTCTCTCACCATTCGCACACCCCTTTCTGCCTGAATAACCCTATCCCTATTCACGCCTCCACTTTCCTCTATCCCCGCCGAACACGATTCCTCTCGAACCCTATATCTTTTGTATTTTTTTCCTTTCACTTTCCACTTTATTCCATAATATATAAGCCTTCGTTTCTCATTCTTTTTTTTCTGTATTCGCGCTCCTTTGAAACCCCAATTCATTATCCGCCTCCCCTTCCCTCTCTCTCTCTCTCAAATTTCCTCCGGTTCCGTTCCTTCCGTTCTCTCACAAACCAACCATTCCTCAGTTCCCCCGGGTCCCCGCGAGAGAGAGAGAAAGAATGAACTTTTTGGTTTTCTCGATTTTGAAATAAAAAAATTACCAGGGCTTTAAAATTGGGTTAGACGCAAGAAAGGGTCGTGTGGCTCCGAATGCTCGCTCACGGAGAGAAAAGGCGCCGGAGCCATCGATCGCCCACTAACGTCCCCATTGTGGGTGGCCGGTCGCCGCTTATGTTCTTCCACCGTTCCCTTCATCAGGCCCTTCGATTCTCGCAGATCCGCGCTCCACAACTTTGCCCTTCGTCCTTCTTTCCCAGCCTTCCTCCCCCTCCCCCCTCCTCTCCAGCCGCCTCTCTCCGCGAGATTGACCCGATCCCACGACTGCCCTCCCTTCTCGTGTCTCTGTCCTCCCATGCCTCAGCGCGCACACACACACATTCCAACCGCACTTCCTTCGTCGCTTCTTTTTATTCCGCAACTCCCAAAATGGCTCCTTTCTATCCCTCGCCTCTCCCTCTCCCCCAAATTACTTTCTCCTCTCCATCCATATTTTTATTCCTCTCTCTTACACATCCTCCCTCCATCGGCCTCCCCCTCTCTCCGCTTTCCTCCCTCCCTCCTCACCTTCCCATCATCCTCTCTCTCTCTCCTCAAAAAGCGTCCATTAGTACGCCTTTTTCCCTCTGCATCCTCCAACCTCACACTTTCGAGTGCTTTATTTCGGGGAGTGTTCGGCCATTTCCTTCATCGCACTGCCTTGGACAACAAAATAAAAGCATTCCTTAAAGAAATTCGTGGATTCTTCTCCAGCACTTTCTTGAATTAACCCGACAGGAAATAATTCCCAGTTTTCTCATGGAAGTGGAATACGTACACGGCGAGCCGGTTGAGAAATACGGACGACGAAAATTAAGGTACGACGCTCGTGCCACTTATGGCTTCCATTCGATTGCTTGTGTTCACTTTCGTGATTCGAAGGGCGAATTTACAAAACCGCAAAAGAATGATATGTGTCGATGGTGATATATAGGAGAGATGTTTTGAAAATTCCTTTTTTCCCAAAGTAAATTATTCGCCTTGGTATATAACTAAACCACTTATATATTCTTGAGTGAGGTAGCTGCGTCCAGTCTTTCTCATGAATAATTCCCCATCATTAATTGCTACACGGTACTTTACGAGTATTTTTGGGCATATAAAGTGCTAGCTGATACCCCCTGTTTCGCTTGACAAATTTATTTGGGCATATTTAATTGGATTTAATTCGAAATATTGGTATTTTTATTCACGTGAGCAGTTTCTATATCACGGTGCCATTTGTGAGGGCGTGATTTGGCAGATGCTTTGGACAAATGATATTTGATTGCGGAGAACACTGCACCAATCTTTCCTGCCTTCTTTGGATATCTCCCGTCAGTCCCTCTTCTCCCTTTTCACCATGCCTGAAACTTTCTCATTTGTTTTCCTTTCTGTCCACTTCATCTTCTCCATCCTCCTCCACACCTACATTTCAAAATCAGAGCCAAACAGGAATTCTGAGTGAAAAACATGCTGACATCTGTGTTTCAGAGAACATTTTTTCCAAAAATTGGTTTTTTTATCTCAAATATTTCCAGCAAAGTAGTATATCCGGGTCACCTATGCTACTTAGAGGTTTTTTTACCCTATTAATGGAAAACATTTTAACCCCTTACTTCTTGGTCTTGGTGTAACTGGCCTTCTAACAAACAAATTGATTTTCAGAATTATATGCTATTATTATTAGGATTAGGATGTTTTTTGATCGTCCAACTAAAAAAAATGACCGTTTCATTGTACCTTCTCCGCTGTAATAAGAGCAATGATTAACGCCGCTTATTCTCTGTTGAAACTCATGTACACCACATATGCTACGAAACTGATTGAGTATTGTCCCTTCCTCCTTACTCTTTAAGAATAAAACTTTGCATGCACCTTTTATTGATATACGCTGAGGGCAATGCGCCGAATATAAGTCGAGTGAAAATTGAAGACAATCGGGTGCACGATCGAAATTGACCCTCAGCTCCTCGCTTCCGATTGATATATCAAATACGCTGTAGCAGTGGCAATGAAAGAAAACGCTCAAAAGATCCCAATTTCGTACGAATGAAAGTCACCCACATGTCGCACCTCGGACTTTCCTCCGACACGTCTGAGCGGGTCTCCCAAGGAAACCGCACGGGTTCCACCCACCCCCTTCCCTAGGGGGAGCACCAAGCACCACAACTACCCTCCATCCTACTCCCCTCGAAACCCACCCACCATTCCCATCATCTGTGGTTCCCTTTCCGCCCCCTCCCTCGCATAATTTAAATTCAAGGGACGTCCGACACAGATATTAGTTTTTATATTTTCCTGCTTCCCCGGGACACGGGCTGTGTGCGCGGGCGCCTCTCATGAGCAACATCTCCTCACGAGGAATTGGGAGGCAAAGTAGATCCGAGTGGCCGTGGGACGAGAGAGGAGGGCTTTGTGGGGACTTCATAACGGGAAGCGGAAGAGGAGGGAAGAAGGAAGAGAAGCGAAGGAAACGCGGGTGTACGGAGGCGAGCAATAAACGAAGGGAAAGAGAAGGTGGGTGCAGCCAGTGTTTCTCCTTGAAGGGGACGGTGGGCGAAGGTCCACTCTCGGCCAGGATAAGGAAATGAGATGAGGGGAGGAGGGAGCGGCGGGGACGTGTCTCGCGGGGGATGGGGTGGGTTAGGCGCGGGAGGGGGATGGGAAAGGAATGATGGAGATGCAGCGAGAAATTTTCCAAGGGGATGGCGTTACGATTCGGTCCCCATGTGCAGAGGGCCAAAATCTTTTACGGTGGAGGGAGAGAAGTTGTGGAGGATGTGACGTGTTCGGAATGACAACGGGTATCAGCCGGGGAGCACTGAGCGGCGAGTGTGTTCCGGGAATAACCCGGCGGATAAATAAGCAGCACGCCGTCGGCAGGGGGTGGTCGGCGGGGATGAGGGTGGTGGGAGATATAAGGAGCAGGGAGGAACGGGAGAGAGGCAATTTTCTGAAAATTGGAGGCACAATGATAGAAAGTGGGCCTACATGGGCTGCCACCACCGAATCTAAAACGAATCTAGCGCAACGGGGAAAGGAAATGATTCCCCTTGTGAGAAAAAAATACATAAATATATACGCACTGGATTACGTCGTCCTCGAATTTGTTGCAGGAGAGGATATGGGAAGAGCTTCCTGTGTCCCGGCTCCACGGTTCAGAGGAACGTTCAGGATTATGATCCAAAGAACCCGCACTCCGCGTGATTTGACTCATATAACATCCACGGGACTGACTTAAAAAAATTCGCTGGGTGCACAGAGAAGACTTTGCTTGCACATATATGCAAAGCTATGCGATACTATTAAAGTAAAAGCAAATACTGTATATTTTCAATACTAAACATATGTTACACAACAGCGCACTCTTCGTTCCTTTATGGTGCGATAGGTTATCAGGTACTATTCTTTGATCTCAATCTAATTTCCCAAAGAGGAATTTTTCACATCAAATATATTTTGTACGCACAATAAATAAGCCTAACAAAAGGTTAGTAGCATCTTTAATTTTCTTTCTCATTTTGTTTTCCCACGACCCATCTCGTAAAACCGAAGTTCTTATGCGGGGATCCGTTTACGTTTCTAATATTGGAGCCTCATAATAGTTTTGTGACGCCGAAGTACTTCAGTTTTCCTACAGTCAATAGATCGATAAAAGGCTCATTAAACGCTATCAAGATAAATCGAACACGAATTGTGGCAAAGGAGAACAGAAGAGGAAAAGTCCGAGAGAGCACTCGAATGTTCACTACCCACAGTTCAGAATTTTTCCAGCAGCTCATCGCTCGAGATTTGGCGGTCGGAAAAGGGAACGTAGTGAGAGATATGGAATGTCACGTTTCATTTCAATGTCGATAAAAACTTCTTCGAAAGTGAAAAGAGCATGGACTATTACGATTCTCCAAAAGTATTACATCAGTGAAAAAGTATTTTACAGGAATAAATAAACCTCCCACGTTTACAATATCACAAAAAGCAGTCTAGAGCTTCAAATTGTATCATTTATTGTGTGTAGAAGATCAAAAGTTGAAAATATTCTATCCTAATAAAGATGAATATCCTTTGAAATATTCAAACAAAATTAATAATTAAAGTAAAAACGACGAGATTGTTCTGTTGCCGACGAAATACAGGATATTTGCAATGGATAACATAATATAGTATGCAATGGTAGATTTGCTATACATTATATTTACCTATATGAAATGAAAAAGGATGAATCACCGAAACTATTTCCAATACTGGTTCCGCCGATTCCTCATACACGGGCATAAAGTAGCCCAACATACTAGTCATTCCCAGTTTCTCAAATCAAACTTATCCTTAGGTATCACATCCAATGGTCTTCCAATGGATCAAAATCCCATTTTCTGGTATCCCACCTAGAATTCACCCGAACTGACACACTTTTATCTTCCAAAAATCACGCAAACTCACGCGTGATATCCCGTCCCACTACCTCCTCCTCTTACGTCAACATCGAATCGATATACCGCCCCTAGTCCACATTATATCCCATTTAGCCCTTTATTTAATTCCGCCGTTCAACCAAATACTTTCCTCGGTGACAATCAGACAGCATCGGACGGAAAATGTTATAAGGGATTCAAGATTAATTCGAAGACGACCCTCATTGAAAAGTCAAAACACCGAAATGTCAAGAAAACATCTGAATTGATGGTAAATAGCCGAAGTTTAAAAAAAAAGTCGGAGATTATCATCACCTTATTCTAAGCCCAGGCACAGATATAGAGCTGGTTATCCACTGATATTGTCAACGATGAAAATTTCCCAAAATTCTTTTCCAATTACCGAAATGACAGAACAAATAGAATCGGAGGTGGTGTCTTTATTGCAGTTAATACTTTTTTCGTCAGCAGGGCTGAGGTGATTCGGGGTAATGGTTTGGAAAGCGTTTGGTGCTCAATTGAAAGTGCTAAATCCAAAAGAATTTATGTACGTCCATTTTACAGATCGCCAGTCGACGGAGAAAATTCATTACTAGAAGTATAGTAGATCATCAAATCAAAGGTTTCTTATCCCAACACAATGATTGCAACGTTATGATCGGTGGAGATTTCAATATCCCATCTATTGACTGGAGCACATATACTTTTAAAACGGGAGGTAAAGGCAAAGATATTTGAGAATCGCTATTGAATTCTCTTACGTTGAACTCATTTAATCAGCTTGTCACTTTACTAACTAGGGGCGATAATATTCTTGATTTGTTGGCTATGAATATTCCCTAAAAAATCATCACTATAAAAGCAGTAAAAGGAATAAGTAACCACTGGGCAGCAAATATTAAGTTCTCGCGTAATGGGGTTTGAAATAAGAAGCTTAAAAGGAAAATTTACTTGTTTAAAGAAGGGGACTACAATGACCTAAAGTGAATTTGCTACAGAATCAATTTGTTCATTTAATATAAATATAGTAATCACCGAAATACTGAGGATACGTGAAATCACTTCCTTGAGATCACGCGCTCAGCAGTCAACAAGTTCATTCCCAGCAAATTTATAAATGATAACTCGGAACCTAAATAATGCAACGCGGATATTAGAAAGGCTTCACGACGTCAAAGTCTATGTCACACTTAGATAAAAATATTAGGAATGATATCTCTAGCGGCAATTAGAATGTGATTACTTATAAATATAAGATATCCAGAGCGAATGCCAAGAATGAATTTCGGAAAGTGTTAAGGGAATTCAAAAGCAAAAGGTTAGCGGAAAATTTGAAAGAGAATCCAAAAACATTTTGGTCATGCGTCAGAGGAGTTCAGGGAAATGAGCCAACAGTTGATTCACTTAAAAATGATAGAGGCGAAAGAGTAATCAGCAGTTTGAAAAAGGCAAACATACGAAATTCCTTCTTGAAAAGGTAGATAACAAATTGCGCTTTTTGTTCATGATATTCTTACTTCGGGAGAGAGCAATATTCCAGTGGACGCAATGTTTCTAGATTTTAAGAAAGCCTTCAACAAAGTACCTCATAGTAAACTGCTCGCAAACCTAGAAGCATATGGAATAGATAAAAATATTCGGGGTTGGATTAAAGACATTTTTAATGGTTGGGTACAAAGAGTAGTGACAGATGGAGTTAGCTCAAATGCAGTAGATGTTACTTGAGGTGTTTCCCAGGGAAGTGATATCTTGATATCTTGTCCGATAGTAACTTGATATCTTGGTGCCATCGTAATTCTTTTATTCCTACATTATGTTAACGACATTGACTCCGTAATCACTAGTAAGATACGTTTATTGGCCGACGATGCAGGGGTTTACCGTGATATCCGTGATCCTGAGGACACAACAGCTTTGTCAGATCACCTTAATGCTATGCAACGCTGGTGCGACACCTGGCAACTAGAATTAAACTTAGAAAATTGCGTAGTTATACATTTTTGGAAATAAAGTAATTCCCTCCCGAACGCCTACTGTATTGGGAACACCAACATGGAATGTGTAGACTCAATTAAATACCGAGGCGTTACCTCACTCATGATCTCTCCTGGGTGAAACACATACGGACAAACACAGACACATATGTGGACAAGCTAACAAAAAATTATCATTTATTAGAAGAATACTGGGTAAATATGATGAAAACATCAGAGAGAAATGTTATCTGTCGTTGGTTAGACCTCCTTTAGAATATGCTGCAAGTAAATGGGTTTCTCACGAAGTAGGATTGATTGCCGAATTGGATCGCGTGCAGCGTAGAGGAGCTAGATATGTAAAACGTTTTTATGATAAACTTAGTATCGTATCCAAAATATTAGAGCAGCTAGGCTGGGAATCACTCACGGAGCGAAGGTTTAATTAGACATTAAATATCTTGCATAAATTGGAGGGATGTCTCTTTAGCGACGATATTGAAAATGTAGAACTCCATCGTACTACGATAGGAGAGATCATACTAATAAAATTAGAGAGATTAAGTGTAGAATGCATAGATTTAATATGTCATTTTTTCCACGAACGATATGGGATCATAATAAAATTGTCCGACCGCGGTAGAGCCAGGTTCGGGTAAAAATTAGTATGGTGTGTATTCACTCCCTGCCACACACCCTGTCGGTGGCTCGCAGGTTATGTATAAGAAAATAATATAATAAGGGTGCATTGACGAAAGGGTGAAGGAAGCTTGCTTTTTTTAGTAAGGCCTCACATTGAGTATGCGGTGAGCGTTTGGGATTCTTTTCACAAAAACATTAATTAAACAATTGAATAGGGTACAGAGAAAGGCCGCTAGGTTCTTGATAAACTCCTGCCAATGGGTACAAAGCAACACACATTTAATTCAGAATCTGGGGTGGGTGCCTTTAGATATGTGAAGACTCAGGGCTGGAGTAAAGTTATTACAAAGATATAAGGCGTGTGGTTATGCATCCGACATTGGAGATATATTTAGGCCCCCTTATTTCACTGGCAGGGTCCACAATTGGCACAGAATTAGAGTTTGATTGTCGAAATGTATTCGTTTTTCCCGCTCATTATTCGTGACAAGACTAAAAAGAAAATAGTAGGTCTATGCTGTCGAAGATAGGGGTTTACAACCCACCCTTAACGTCTAGGAAATAATTAGTTCAACTCAATTGCATGCACTTTCACTAACCTCGTGTGTTTTGTTGCCAAAACCCTTCCCGCTTGACCGCAGTAGAGTGCCGTTAAATAATGCAGTGCTCTTTACAGGATTGCTTACTCTGCTTTGCCTGTTTTTAAGTTTCCCTTTCTATCCCTCGTATCTCTCTGTGGGTGGACCCTCCCCCTACCTGCAGCGTTGGGTCACATTCCCTACATGTGTCCTTAGGGAGGAGACCATTAGTAGTAGTAGCAATAGTATTAGGAGAGTATGTCGCATGCCCATGAGGTGAGTAGTGGAATTACGCCTTCATACTTATCAAATTCTAGCTTGCACGTTATTGGACACATTTTTACTACATTCTAAGGCGCAATTGTTTGTTAGTTGATGGTACAAGTGAGTACTTAAATTTGTATTTGCATGCGTGTAAGTTGAAAGGGTTTTTGCTTGAATATACACACCACTCTGGTGTTGGTTTTCATGGATGTGTTGATTTTGCATGTGGTTTTGTTCTCGTTTACGGGTCGTGACCTAACACCCACCGCCACACGCCCTTACAGCAGCACGCAAGGTATTATGTAGATGTAAACAAAAAGATAACGTCGCTAAGGCACTATGCCAATGAAAGGAACCCTCTTCGTTTTGCCTTCCTGCTCCAAGATCCTAACCTGCCATACCAAATAGGTTTTTCTTTTTGCCTTCTATTTTATAAAAATGACTTCATGCATTGAGTCAAAGACTCATTAATGCAATGCTTTATTTGTACAGGGTTCGTCCGGAAAATAAGTTTATGATGCTCATTGTCTTTTTTGACAAAAGGGGAGTCGTCCACTACGAATTTGTACCTGAACGGCAAACTGTAAATGCTGCATTTTACGTCCAAGTACTCGACAGGCTTCGAAAACGAGTCGCCCGCGTCCGGCCAGCGATTAAAAACATCTGGCGGCTGCATCACGACAATGCGCCGTCTCACACCGCGTTTGTCGTGTCGGACTTCTTGGCCAAGCACGGCGTGGCAACGCTGCCGCACCCGCCCTACAGCCCGGACTTGGCACCACCGGACTTCTTTCTGTTCCCGAAGATTAAGAGGAGTTTGAAAGGAACACGATACGGGACTTTGGACGCCGTCAAAGAGGCCGTGACGACGTGTCTTCGAGAGGTTCCCGATGATGCCTTCGCGGGAGCGTTCCAGGAATGGGAACGCCGCTGGAACAAGTGTATCGACTCACAAGGGTCCTATTTTGAGGAATATTAGCTAAAGATATGTAAAAGTGTAATACATTTTTTTTACTGAGCTCAGTACACTTATTTTCCGGACGAACCCTGTAATACCAAAAACAGTAGAATTATCAAGCCCTCCTCTAATTTATCCATTTCTCTTTAACTCACATTGCAATAAGAACTATAGTGGTATACTGTTTGTACGATATAATTGAATTACTGATTTTTGTGTATTTTATAAACTTCTTCAATATTATTTTCAATAAATGTTCATTGATCTCCCTTTGATTTGAATTCTTTCTTCCACATTTCCGATGGATACGTTCAATTTCCTGTAAGTCTACGTCAGATATTTTCAGTATTTGCGAGAGTTTCCTGCTCTTAGGCATTTAGCCTCTTTGTAAATTCTCTCTCATTTTATTTTTTTGACCCAGCTCAACTGACAATGGCTTAATTAACTTTCTTAATTTCTTGATAATATTTTTTCCCAAAAACGTATTCATTTTTCCAGAAATTAAGGAGAAACTTGGTGGTTCTTAATATATTTTTACATCATCTTCCACTCTGCTCATCCGATTCCTCGTAGCAGTAGCTGCACTCCTTGTGGGTCCCATATTCTTCCTCTCAGTTAAGTTATCCTCCTTCCTTCCATTTTCATTAAGTACATTTCCAAACTTCCTTCTTGGCTTTTGTCATTCCTCGATACGTGTCTCGTTTTAATAGCAACACGCACATCATCCATTTCACACTGACACCCTTAACAAACAAGCCCATTTCTTTACATTTCATCATATTTTATATCACAACTGATTATTTTATTACTTTTTCAGGTGCAAATTGACTGTTCACCTTGATGATGAAATCAGCCTGTACAAATCAATAATATCACAAAATAAATAACTATAATGCATAAAAATTCTCACCGAATCGTCCACACACATCAAATCAAACATATAATCAAAGCAAATTCGTAAATTAATCAAAATCATGCAATACTAACGATATTTCATGAAGCCTAGACGAATATAAAGAACTTAGAGCGTAGACCTCTCTCGCGAGCTGGGTAGCGTTCGACGATAAATCATTGGTAAAATGCATTTCGATGCTTTTATTTTAGAATTTTAGTTATTTACCTTTTTATTAATTAATATACCCTAAGTTTTCATTAAATAATATCAAATTCCGTCCTCTTGCGGAATTCTGGATTCAAATGAATCACTTCTGATCTGGCAGCAAAAGTGATTCATTTGAAGATCATTGGTTATTATCTACTCCTACTTAATACCCCGGAAGCCGCCGCAAGGGCGTGTGGCGTGGGGTGTTTGGGCACCACCCGTAATTAAGAAAAGAACTCATGCGAAACCTACAAATACATGCAGTGTACAAACGAAATATGAAATATATTCATGCAAAAAACCTTACACTCCACACACAAGCAAACACACAAACTAACACCTAACATACAAATGAATCTACAGATACACCTAATAACTTTGCAATGTTTAATTTTGTTCCGATTTGTAATTTAAATGTTTTTGATATTTCTAAAGTAACTTCTGTTTCTTACTATTATGATTTCTGATTTTTCGGGAAAGAATGATTATTTTAATCTATCTGTATTGGAATCTATCTCCTTTATTTTATCTTTGTTGTCTGGTATACCTAAGTAGCGTGGGGCCATTATAATTCCTTTAGTGTCATCGTTAAACTCGTTCGTTCTGAACCTTTCTAAAAGTCTAAGTCTTGCTTGCTCTCTTCATATCTCAAGTGGTCCCTAGCCTAAATCCACTACGAGACATGTCACATTTATTTTTTCATAACAATTTTAAACGAAACTGGCGATTTTCTCTGGGCCTTATCTAATTCTTTTCGCTAAATGTTCTCCCAAGGATCCCAAATATTTGCGGCACATTCTAAATGCGATCTAACTAGAGCTAAATAACATCTCTCTTTAACTTTCTCATTACATTTCCCCATCATCCGTTTCATGAAGCCGAGTTTCTTTAAAGCGGATATGCATATTGTCCTAATATGTGCTCCCCACGAAATGCGTGGTGTTAGAAGTTACAGTAGAGTACATTCAACAGCATTTGAACCGATCGTGTAAGAAACTCAAATGAGACACCTTCCGTTAACTATTTATCGTCATCATGAAACGCACCTCATATTGCCGTTCAATCCTTTGCCCGGCTTTAATAATTCGTTGTGGCAACGGGTCCAATCTCGCCGGGCCGTCCATTTTAAATTCAACGCCGTTAATTGGGACGAAGAGCGTGCGTCACCGTAGCCGCTGCATCATTCCATTTCCGCCTTATCTCTGCCGAAATGGAGGCCGTCCTCGCGGGGGGCTGTAGTCAACATCATCCCTCCGACGGTCGGTCCCCCGCGAGCCCCACGTAAGGGGGCCCGCAATCCGAGGGACGACGGGATGGCGTCGTCCCACTCGCTCGCTCGGGGAGAAAGCGACCGGCGCTAAATGATTCCATCCCGTAAACAAGAACGGGAAACCCTCCCCGGAAGAGCACGGCCCATCTGCCCACCAAAAACACCACCACGCATCAAGTCCGCCCGACGGGGCGCACCCCGATAGGCGTGCGTGCCGCGGCTCGCCCTTCCACCGTCACTTTCGCAAATAGCTGCCCACCCATCATCAATTTCTCGCTTCTCCTCCGACTTTACGAGAACATCAGCTTATTCAACAGACCCTGAGGCCATTTGTGTCGCTATAAATATATTAACATTCAGCGTGAGTTAATTATTTCGTAAAGCTGAGCGTCAATTCAAGCGTTAAATTATTACATGATTGTCATAATCTTGAGGGAAAAGAGATGGAAATATTATATAGCCCTAATTTCGAAACAGGACTGCAAATTTGAATAGATAAATTAAAAAAAATAATGTAGTGAAAGATAAATCGAGGTGACCTTAATGTTGAAAATTATTCAAATTTCATGATAAATATACATGCATATACGTGTATATACACCTTCTATATTTACACCTACACTCTCTCTCTCTCTTTATTCATCCATACCTCTCACAAAGTCCTCTTTCGCGATTATAAAGACCGTCATATTTTAAGTTATATTATGTAGCTCACTTCCATTTTACTCATTTCATTTCACAATCTGCCCTGTCCTTGTATTTTTCTTTTAACTCTGTTGCATTTATGAATCCCATTCCCAAATACCTGCTTGGTGATTCTACTTACATTACCCACCCAACACATTTATAATTCACCCAGCCTTTCCTATTCTTACCAGAGACACTTTTTCATGCGCCCAGCATTATTTCGCCATTTATGCTTATCCCAACATTCCCAGGTTTTACATGTACAATATCGCGTGAAGATGAGCATCCACTATTACGCACATTTGATCGCAAATCCTGCCGTCTAACGAGACATAATCGCCAAGTCGTAGACACAGTCGCGTTCCATATAATCGACATGCTACAAAAAACATTTCTCCTATCGCTCCCTCGCCCTATGATTTCTTCATATATTCTACCATCTTGGGTTCAAACTGTGTTAGTATTCAGGAAAATGATGCATTATATCGATTTTTACTGTAATTAATTATTTAAGTGTACATAATAAAATGCTATGAAACCAAATTATTCGAGAATATGAGCATCGACAAGAAGGATACTCAAATCCTTTTGTATGGGAGAGAGAAAGAAGTTGAAGGCAGATATCACATTTCGAGGAGTGAACCTCAGGAAGTAAACTCCGTCATCTACATGCGCTGCAGTATTACTTAGGATAGAATAATTTCGACCGGCATCAAGCGAAGAACAGCTCAAGCTAAGAAGGCGTTCATGAAGAAGAGTCAACTACAGTGTTCAAAGAACTTGAAAATTTTCGCATATAGCATGGTGGTCAACGAGTCAGAGACAGAGCATTGGAAAAGTGGACCAGCTAAGAATAGAAGCCTTTGAAATATGGTGCTGGAGGAGATCATCGAAGGTAAAGATGGAAAGAAAAAGCTAGAACGAGAAAGCATACAGAAGAGCGTAGGGGAAAAAACTATATGGAGAAATAACGCTATAGCAAAGAACTAAATGGTTTGAACACAATTCGAGGTGCAATTTATTAGTTATAAACATAATGGAAGGCAAAATTGATGGAAAAATCACGCGGGGGAGACCAAGAATCCATAGAATGAATTAAGAAGGACATAAAACAGATAAGCGATGAGGAACTGAGTGATATAGGGCTGTATAATCGGATGGAAATACTAATGATGAATAATTAATCGAAACGCAAGTCATTCTTTCCAGTTGTTTCAAAGTTTGACCGCCTTTAAGCGTAGCAAAACTCAATTTAACTTTCTCTAAAACCTCAATAAAGTAACACAGTGCTCTAAGTTGATTTGTTAGGTCCTTAATAGTTCATTGTTTTCGTAGAGTAAAAGAGTAATATTTAAATGCCAGGCAATACAACATAACTTGTCCAAGAATCTATCCTTTACGCTTTTGTAAAAACTTATCGAAAATTCATGGCAATATAATGCACAATTGTATCAAAACATGATGCGTTTGAAACTAATCCCTCAAATCCCTTCTACTATTACGCTTACCGTACATTTTAAATTTATCAATTTTATAACATCCAGAATATCATCCTTTATTCTTTCAGACGAACCCATTTACTCAATATTATCTCCAAATCTTCCAAAATACTATATTCCTTTATTTAGACTGCTGTATGCGTTCCTCAAATCCAGAAATGGACAATAAACTTTCTTTAGTGCATGCATGCATTTCTTAAGAGCAAACTGAAGAGGAAACAATGATGCTCACATATCCTACCAGTAATGATACCAATGTTTAGAACCCATATATTTCCCAGTGTCAATTTCCACACTCTTAAAATCAACAGTGAAGCGAACTCTTTTTCAGAAATACTTAGAAGAGTAATTTCTCTGCTACCCTTACTTTTCATGGTACCCCTCATGAAGAAGCGCAATTCTTCTAGTCTCTGTTCTAGCTAAAGTCTGAAAAAATTAGGAATTCCCTGAAAACGGGTATTAATCAACCTGCCCCTTCCACACGTACTTCAACAAGTCGCTTAATAAACCATCAGTGCTCGCAGCTTTTCATTGCATCAAAATTTCCACTGCGGTTGTACCTCATCTTCAATTACATCAACTTCCCTCTATTCATTTTTACTGCTATATATGTACATTTGGCTCACTTTAAATTAAACGCCATTATTAAACCAATCAACAACAAACTCCCTCCAACAATCTCTAACTCTACATTCAACCGACACAATAGTGTCACCCTTATTCCTCATTCATTTCCTTTCACTTACTTTGCAGTTTTTGCTTATTTTCAACCGTTTCTTATGCCCATTAAAAAATCTGCATATTTTCTTTTTAGATCATTCAGACTGTTTTCTTACTTCCTTTCATTGAATTATTTCTTTCGATATTCATGCGACAAATACATTCGTATAAACAGCACACCGGTATGATAAATTAAAGCCTTGTTTCTTTACTGAAATAATTAAAATATAACTGATGATTAAAAATTACATGTAAGAATTTCTTTTAAATGTCATTACTAAATATTGTGGAAAAGTGGACTACTAAAACTTAAAACCAAATAACCCCCTTTAGTTGATTAATTATTGATTTCACTGGCCAATTTAAATGAATAAGTTACCACCAACAAACTCAGAAACACCCATAACCTCTTTCCCGTCCGTCATATCTTTCCTTTATTCTTTCTTCACTTCCCTGAGTGTCTCTAGCATTAGTAATGAAGCTGTTCCCACAAAGAGAATGAAATTATTTCTGCTTTTAAAACGTAAAATTTTAAGTATTTAGCCGGCACTAAGTAAAAATATGTAGGGATTGCATACTTAATCAGAGTTTAGTAAGGAAGGAATTCTTAGACAAAAATGTTGACTTACATTATCATTATTATACTTGAAGGGAGAGACAAAGAAATTTTACTAATAAAGACTTGGAATGCATAAAAATATAAAAATATTTAATTTTAGCTGGTCAACAACTACCCAGTAAAATAATCTTACAAGAAAGTAGAAAAACGACAATCCCTACAGATGAAGGCGAGTAATACTACCCGTTCAGAATGTATTAACTGCGACCAATACTCGCATCGTCATAACATTTCGTCCATCAAACCGTTTCCAAAGTATTCCAATCAAGGGAAAACTTGCACGGACGTTTTAGCGCCTACCTACATTTCTCTACATCAAGTTTATTCTTCGATTAACCCCTCTGGTAAATAGTATTTATAATTATAAAGTTTTATAATTTAAAACTTCTAATATTTGGTATTTTACAGTGTTACTTTAAGCCTTTGTGTGTCCAAAATATGTCTGAAATCCGATGAAGAAAGATATTTGAGGATGTATCCCCTTTTAAATCATTAAAATAACATTTTCGGGCACCATTGCAGTTAAATCATTAATGCAGGAACCAGAAACAAATAAGCATAGACAAATTCCAGTAACATTCACGGAGAAATTTCTTATCCTGGGCTCAGCCTTATGCTTTATTTGTTTAGAGAAAGATAATAAAAAGAGGGCGAGAGACCAAAGATACATCGGCAAAAATGTGAAAGCACGACAAGGAGCGCCGGTCAAGAAATAAGAGGCAACCGTTCCTTAGGAAAAATCGGGAAGAAACTAAGGAGAAAATATCCAGAGAACGTAGCCACGATGAGAAGAAACACGAAGGACAAGAGACAAATATATAAAACATGTGGCATCTGTAAAGAAAGGAAATAAGACGGAGGATGAAATACAACAAGGATTGAAACCACTGCAGTTTTAGTGATTTTAATTTACCAGTTAAGGGGGTTTCCACACTGAACTGTTAATTATGAAGACTTGCTAACTTTGAAACCGCCATCTGAATTAGCGGAAACGTCAGTGGTTTAATTTCCAGTTTCATCTTTTCACGATTTAGTGAGGAAAGTTTTGATCTAAACTAAACGCAAAATACAAGCAGCATCTGAATGGGATTTTCACTTGAAGGCACACATTACTGAAATCAGAAAAACTAAACAAGACCAACAACATGAGAAAACATTCAAGCTAAATATGATGAAAATTAAATAATTAGACATTCCTGACAAACAATTGTGAATATTTATCGACTGAGGTTCAGGGAAAGGAAAGGTTCAAAATATGATGTTGAAAAAGATTAACTTCATGGAGAATCAGTGATGCAAAAATTTCATGAAATAAACTATCATCACAAGTAATTTATTTTTTTTGATGAATTCAGGCAGACTGGGTGCGGTGATCTAAGGCCGATGTTCAAATTAAACAAGAAACGGAAATTGCTTCCAGTTTACTTTCTATTTTCTTTATCGCACACTTCAAAAAAGGGACTCTGTATAACTTTAACCTGTACTAAATTCTAGTGAAACAAGCTAAAAATGGCCTACGCTGAAAAAAACTATTTTTCCCCGCATTCCTTTGGTGCCTGTAGACATCTCTGCGCAATAAGGCCTCTTCCGTACCTTTTTCAACCTAAGAGAGATATTTAAAGTGCCTTTTTATGATGAAAGTCTTTCGTTATTGGTGTAGAGGGGATCCGCTGTATACCGTTAGTAAAATTGAAGCTCAAAAAGATTTAAGCGAGGTTGGAAAATCAACACATTAACCCCCACTGCTGGAAGTAGTGAACGAGAACATTTGAAGTCCATTTCCGTCTCTACGTAAGTACTATATTTAGTCTCGACGGGTAAACATAAAAGTGATTCTGCGACAGTAAACGTGGATTATGCTGTAGCATTTTCTATGACATCCAAGCCCGTTCTTCTGGAAGATCAACTATAAAGCTCCAGAATTAGGAACTCGTTTATATATCTCTACTACTGAAATCCTTTCGCACCCCAGGACTATCCCCTGCTCGCTTCCTATTTCCTGCCTCGCTTTCTCTCTCCTACATCTCTCCGACCCGACACACTTATTTCGGCAGCTGTCCCTTTTTTAAACTCATCGTCCAATTCCAGGTTGATTATTCAATTCATATCAGTCTCTTCTGAAAACTGGAAACGAATTCGTAAGCCGAAAGGTCAATTAACACTGAGATCATAGATCTCATCAAAGACCATCAGCCAGTATAGTATGTCCACAGGTCAACAATCCTATCCTTGCAGGAGTCTTATAATATGAACTTGTTGCAAGCACTTTTATTGGCCGAAGTATACGTTCCTGTAGCTGTCCCTCCGAGTTTACACGAATATCTGACCCTCGTACGTCGCAGAATTCATTTTTTACAGAATTAATTTTTCAAAAGACGAAAGATTGCAAGTGGGCACGCAAATAACTAATAAAAGAAATCAGTTGAAAAAAATTAGACATGTTATCTCAATCGCAAACCTTGACAGTCATTTAAACAAAGTTGCGTATCATAGCCCATACATGCGCAAGTATGCATTCGTTGCAGCACTAAGTGACCAGTTTCGGAATATATTTTTTTACTGATATTCTATTTACGTGTATATTTTCTTTTATCCGTTTGGCTTCCATAGATAACGGATTATTCGTTTCCAGGTTACATTTCAGGAGGAGTCATCTTGGGTGGAAAATTCATTTTCCTTATTTTTAAATAAAAAGAGACGTTTCAGGCCAGATATGGTGGAATATCATGATTAATCCCTATTTTTACCTATTAGTATTTTAAGCTTTTGTCTCTGGCCTTTTAAATGCGATGTTTTCAGCGCTTTGAGCATCGCCAAGCATATACGATATATGCGATAAATATCACCCTCTTCATGACATACAAATATAAAACAAAAGGCCATGTTTGTAGTCCCAAAGACTGCCTCTTTGGCAGTTTTAATTTTTCTCTACCTCTCCACATGTCACAAAGGCTATCTTCTGTGGCATGATAGAAAAGACTTCCGTGTTTGTGAAAATGTTGTTAATTCTATGGTTATTAGTCATCAACTCAGTCAATCTCTTTACTTTATCCTGTCCTACAATCATCAAGTACTTAGCGCATTGAGTTCTCGCGTCGAGTAGAATCCAAACATTACCATATATTTTTAATTCTATTAAAAGTAAAATTCTACAAATAAGAGAAGAAAATTATTTTAGATTCTATCAGAAAAACTGAACATAACGTGCATATAGTAACATGTAACTGCCTTCTGACCAGGTCAACCGGCAAATAGACGCCCAGAATCGATGGTTTTCAAGTTCAGTAAAATTTCTATTGGCATAAGTTAATTAAAATAGCGATTTTCAATATATAATCATTTCACTTTAATATTGGACTTTTGAAAATATATATATATATGTATATTTTTTTTTAAATTAAGTTTGGTACTGTGTTAAAAAACTTTAGCACGGGCCAATCACTGCAGAGGGACTTCGAGAAGATTTACAAAGGAGCCATATCGTATCCAATAAAGCTAACCGAATGACATTCAATTTGGAGCGTTCAAATTTTGACTCTTGCGAAACCTTTCCCTTAACAATGGAAAATTATTCATCAATCCTGAGGTTTTCCTTGTAATCTTGAGTGTCATTGACACAGCTTTCTTCCATGAAAGCTCAATGAAGCATTCCAAACTTGTAATATATTTTATCCACCGCACAATGCTGCCATTGACTCACAGTTTTCCAAAATATGTTTTCATGAAAGCCACCGAATTCTTAAGTATCTCATTTGTGGTAACTTAAGTATCAAATTATTTACGCTAGACAAAATTTCTTCCTTCTACAGAAGCAATCCAAAGCAATTTCAACAAGGCCACGGGGCCTACAAGATTGTTTCCTGTCCTGTTGGCTAAAGAACGTATCTCGAGAAGCCCTGTCGCGAGCACAGTCAACATCTCATCAGAGTTTGTGACGTGTGACTTCATGCAAGCTGGGAGAGCATATTAGAGTCCTTAGTTATCCGATCGTTCTGACTTTCTATTACTTCCGATTTAAGCGAAACAAATCTGTACAGCGCAGCACATACGTATATCTCCTTATCGACTATCTTCAATATTGAAAAGTAGTGGTGGTCGATGCTTTCTTGCGAAAACCTTTAATATGAGTGCAAATTTCTCGCATTTTTATTACTGATTGATTTTTTTTTAATGGATCGATAAAAAAAAGCAAAATTATATAAACAAGGTATATTTTCCACTATCGGCGCACTTTTCGAAGACGTTTTAGTTGATTTCCATTTGGAGGTAAAATGATTTTGACACTTCTAAAATATGTTAAAACACTAAAACCCATTGTATCTGTTGTTCTTTAGTTACTGCAGACATGAGGAAGTCTGAAACAAACAGCACGATACGATAACGGAGTTACAAGAGTGTACTTGTGAATTTTCCAGGGTCAAATAAATATGCAACCTTACCCACAGTACCAAGTGCATAAGAATAAAAATTAAAATCATCTTTGAATCGAAAGACTAATCTTTCGATCGCAAAATCCATCACCAAAATCAAATCAATCATTGGAGGTCACCTAATCACGTATATTTGAAGTTACCTCTGCTAACCATAATGTATGAAAAATAAGAGATAATTATTAGAGGAAATACTTGTAAATGGTAATGAAATTTTCAAAGTTTAGCACAAATTTTTCCCAACTATCACTAACTTCATATAGCTTATTTTATTATCCTCCCACACTTCCGAGGGCTGAGATGTGACTGCTCCGTGAATCATTCGATTAAATGACATTTCCCAGCTAATGAAAATCGTAAAGAGGAAATAAAATATATTCTTATTAATTTCTAAAATTTTAAGGAAGGCTTTTTTCAGTTCTTTTAGTAGATGAGAAAAATAATAATGGCCACCTCTTAAAACCCTCCTTTTTATTACAATCACTCAATGAATTGGGCATTATATAAAAAAGGATAAATGAGAAGCGTTACAATGGTACAGCCGAACTTCCGAACATTTTCTAAGAATTTTATTTCCATCGAGAGGGGAGCGAATTTTTTTCGCCAATTTAAACTTTTGCAACTCTTTAACCTACTTCTACATTTAACTTAAAAGCTCTTACGGCGCCCTCTCCCTCCTCACCCCAATCCTTTCCCCTCTTTCAAAGGCCCTGAAAAAAACGGTCTCTTTATTTCGACCACTAATAGACATTTCTTCCCCTTCATCGACTCCATTCCGATCGAGTCCGCTTTTCTCGATTTTCCTCCTCCCTGTTCCGCAAACTGCCCGTGAAAAGAGATGAAATCGCTCGCGCATGCAATTGCTCAAGACTGGAATCTCGCGAAGCGTTGGGTAATACTGCATTTGAAAAGTAATTTAATCACGTACGAATGCACAGCTGCGTTGACATTGATTGCGTCATTGGAGGCTATCCGCATAGTTGAGCAGCGAATGATTTTAACCAGTAATCATTCAAGTCATGGGCAAAATGGATAACAAAACTCAAGTTCATCCAACAATTAGGAACCATTAGTTAAGCGAAGAATTTCAGGTGAAAACAGATTTCTGCTTGCTTATAATATAATAATGGTTGAATGAGACGCAATAACGCTAACCATTTATTGGTTAAACGTGGTATTAGCTTATATATTTCCTTTTATTTCATGAGTAAAGGATAGACGATATTCTATCATAAGCGTACCCACAGCTAACTCCAAGAGAAATTGGAAATTATTAAAATTCACCCTAAATAATGTCTGAGCACGACATAAAGTTTATATTTTAATGTCATTACATTTATGGGAATGATTACATCGTATTATTAAACATAACCGACAGACAAACTAGGTCACAACACCCATCTAAGCCTTTTCCACAAAGCAAAGTGCAATAATTATTATCTTGAGAACCAGGAATCATGATTTCTAATCGATCGCAAGCAAAATGAAAATTTTTCTAAATTTCCAGTCATTCGTTTTTTTATACTTTGTAAGCACTTACTTTTACAAATATATGGTACCACCAATTACCAGTTTACAGGTTATCCAACAGGATCTGAAACAAGGAAAAAATTAATTTTTCCGCTAAAAAGTGCTGCGTTCGCTAATAAAAATACACGTCTTTTTTAATGCATAAATCGGAAAAATAATAATGTTTTAAATTCATTTTTGAGTCTCGCAATTTTTATATTTTTATTTAATTTTTGAGTTTTCGCACGTCAAACGAGACAACGTAAAACACCAAAACCATCGCACACTTTTTATTTAATTGTTAAGGCGTAAAGTTGTTCGCATACTTCGAGAGAATTCCGAGGCAGAGGATTACCTCCGTTGACAAATTTAAAATCAACGAAGCCAACAATTTTCACATCCTTCAAAAACCTCGAAGCACTTCAAAAGAACCGCGTTGAGCGCCATCAAAAGCGTCTCCCCCTCAACCGCCCGCCCGCCTCAAAAGAGTGTATTGGAATACTTTTTCGAGACTCCGCCGACATGCTCCTCCTGAGCCTCCTCCCTCTTCAGCTACCCGCCCCCCTTTCATCCCTCGCGGCCGGAGAGCAAAGGATTTTCAATAATGAACTGCGCTACGCCGAATTAAAAAATTATTACGGATCAAAAAGTACAGATGTCCTTTTTTTGCCATCTCCCCAAGAAGTGACCTCTTTCTCGATGCATTTATTCTCTGCCTCCTCTCTCACCCAGTCAACCCTTCGGCACCTCAAACGCCCTCGAAACGCTGATCGGGATTCCCTCCCTCCGTGCCCCCACCTCTACCTCCTACGAGATATGCGCGTCACTCTCCGCGACGGCCCTCCTTTCTTCTGAATCCGTTCCCTCCCTCCGTTCCCTCTCGTAAGCACACCGCGTGTCCTCCCTTCCCTTCCTGGCACCCACGGCCCCGCCCATGAATCCCCCTGTCACGCTCACATCTCGCCACCTCTTACGGAGAGAACGCGGGAAGAAAATGCGACGCAATTGGCAAGGCCGAAGACGCCCCTTTCTCTCTCATAATTCCTCTGAGTCCCTCCTCAATAATTTCTCTTGTTTCCTCCGCTCGCGCCGAAAGAAAGCGACGTGCATAATCGAATGCAACGAGGGGCGGTGCTCCATGAGGGCTGGTTCATTCGCCCTTGAATTTCTCAGATGGTAGAAGTGGTGGGGAACAAGTGTCCTCCACAAGCCAGTGGCCTCAACAATCGCAATAAGCACGCAATCCAGGATTATGTCTCTCAAATCATTATCTAAACGACTTAGAAAATCTTGGAACGGAAAAGACATGACCACAGGAATAAACCCTAGTGTTGATTGAACAGAGGAGCTCAGAGATCCCGTAAAATAAGTAAGGCCTCCAACGAATTGTAAAATTCACTCTCCATGATAGGGGTGGCATAGTGGGTAGGCAACTTTCTTCTGCTTTTCCTCTGCGAATTAAAAAAGTACACCACTAGGAGGTAGTTGGGGGCGCCCAGAGTTGACCTTGGCACATCTGGTTATATTAGTCCACTGAGCTCTCAAATTTCCTTCCTCGCCCTTTTAAATCTTCGACATCCTTATTCTCGCCGACATACAGCAATTATGATCTTGATGATTACAAGTGATTAGAGCATCCGCCCGGCAAGTGGAGAGATCCGGTTTTTAAGTCCCGGTCGAAGAAATATTTTTACACTCGTGGTCTGCTTGAATCCGCCTTCCCCACCTCTCCTGTGTTCTTCCTTCATGTGTGTTCCTATCCCCTTTCCTTACATCTATTTCTATGTGAATGAATAACTCTTCATTGGATCCCGGAACTAATTTTCCTATAAGCGAAATGCTCAAGGTACTATCGTAACAATGCACCTGAATATTGTTTTTCAAGTAGAATTTCATTCTTGAATTTCAGGAATCAAGAATGAACCATTTGATGGGTAATGAGGGAGAGAACCAAGGTAATGAGTCGCCCCAATTCAACAAAATGAAATTTGAATTATCAATACACAAGCATTGGATATTCCAAAAAATCGAAAAAAGAGGTTTGCGCAGACACGGAATTGTCTTCCGACACATGAGTGATGAAACTATTCCAGGAAAAATCTTTTCACCGATTTGAAGAGTACGAGATGGTTATGGTAGCTTCAAACTGAAAAACCACTTGCTTCTTTGGCAGTTGGCATTGGGGTTTGCTACAGATGTATGACCACGCATGATTATTTCTTATTTACAAATGCTTCAACATGGTACTATTTTTAAGCTTCAACGAGAATCATAAACTTGATTTTCCTTTATTGTTTCGTCTTGCATTGAAGCAATTAGTGAATTACCACACTAGTCTTTATTCGAAGCTTCCATGTACTATTGCAACTATAAAATTGCTCCTCGCATTCCGAATTCGGGTCTAATACACATTCGCTCTTCTCAGAAAGAAGAGTTAGTGAGCGATAATCATAATCATAAATCTTCCATCTGAGTACCAATTTTTAACCACAAATATCCAATTTTTCTATTAGTTAGCGCCACCTTCCCTAAAAGTATTTTTGCCAAATTTGTGTACAACCTGACAACACATGGCTTTTGTAAATTTATATCATACACACATGAACAAAAATCACATCTTCATAACACCTGCCATAACCTCTATCTAATGGCGCAATGTTACGCGTTCTATGACATCGTTCAATGCGACTCAAGTATCTCTTACTATTTCTTTTCATCTAGTATGTCTTACGCTAGTCAACCAATTACTTAAGTGTCACATTTCTTTTAAAGATCAAATGAGGACTGTCTCTGAAGAATGACGTATGACAGATGTAATCTAGATTGAATTCATGCTTTTCTTCTAATCCTCAATAGCTCGACTGTTTGTGCTTAATGTCTAACCAGTATTTCTGATCTTGATATCTTTATCACCCCATGAAAGTTCAGCAAGTATTCTCTATCATTTCATATTTTCTGCACTTTTTCTTAGGCCCTCCATTCGCTCGTCAAGTCTATACTTGCTTTAAATAGAGATTTCTTTTATCTATCGTGTACCAAGGAATGCTCAATTTCTTCCTTCTTGCTATTTCTTCCTTCCATACAGGCCAGGATCCTTCCCTATTCTCCAGAATACCACTTTCATTTGTAAATTTCTCGGCTCGTGGAACCTTATTATTTTCACGCAATTGAAAACAATTAGAATGTTTACCTATATTTTACAAAGTACATGTATCATATTTCTATTACAATATATTCCTAGCATAGGTCTTAAGAGTTTAATAGCGCGCATTTCCAAGCCCTTGAATGCCTCAGAAATATAATTCACGCGATTCATGAGAAAAATTTTTAGATGAGTATTACTCACTGCAAATTAAGCACATACTCAATCGCAAAGATCCTCGCATATTTCTGATCGCATCTTGCACAAAATTAACACTCCCGATTCACGACCTGGAGAAAGGTCGTCATCATCGCTCCCCTAAATAGCGAATGCCCAGGGAACGGGGTGGACGGATCCTCACTCTCAATAACACAACTCTGCATCATATTTTATAATATACCATTAATAACTACTATTAAGAAATAGATTCTAAACAAATAAACAGTGAGAGTGAACATTTGTTGAACAATAGGTCGAACAAATTTTGACCCTTAAAATAACAATAAATCCTATTGGTCACATTCATGAGTACTACTTTTGTAAACATCTGTTGGATGCAATCCAAAATACTATGCCCCAAAATGCAAAAATGCGAATACAAACAATAACATCACATTGCGGAGAACTGGACTGAGAAACTTCCCTGCATAATTTTTTAGATAAATCGGCGCACAATCACTTTGTCCCTGATAGTTGGCAAACACCCTGAAAAACATCAGGAAATATTTTCCACACGGAATAAAATGCACTTTGCATCTGCTCAAGTGTGCAGTAACGGACTCAAAAATACCTAAAGATCATTTTGAGTCTCGACAAATTGTGTCTAAAAAAATGGTAATGACGACCATATCCTAGCGCCTGTTCGTCGAAATCCTTAAATCCCCGTGCTTCTCCCAGCTCGCACCAAACCCCAGCCTTCCCTCAGAGCGTGCAGTCGCTCCTAAGGTTTTTAGCGGACAGAAAAACGCGAAGTGGGTTTAAAACACACAAAAAAAGGTTTGAGGACATTTCAGCGGCATAAATGGCATGCCCAACGTTGAAGGGAGGGAACGGCGGAGGCGACCCGAGGCATGTAAACACAGCATAAAAAAACCCTAACGATAGCGTGGACTCGTGGAACCAAGGAAAATTATTGCCTTTCGAGAAATTCAGCCAAAAGAAAGGTTTTGGGGCCGGGAAATGAAGGGCATACTACATAATGACGAGATAACTACCATAAGACTCGAAGGAAAATAAACAGTTTACCCTTTCCTCTGGACAAAGTTTCCACCGGAGCTTAAGTCTTGTCAGAATTCAGGGATCAGACCAATTTACCAAAATATGAGCAGATTCAAATCAAAATGTTTCCATCCAAAAAGTATCAATTCTATGGCCTTAAGAATTCCACGGAGTTGGTGGATTTCATATCTGAATTTGACTGGTTTCCACTAAAAAAGCTCCTTAGTGTATCTTTCAGTTAAAAACTCATGACTGCCATTCCCACTGTCATTCTACTTCCTCCGAAAGGAAAATACTCCCTAAAAGCATTTTCCTTCCCCTACCGTACTTTATTGCAGACATCCGTCGTAGTTCCTCCACACATAACGTAGGAATGAAAAAGCCAAAGGTTACGGCGTTACTTTAGGAAGACCTTTCCCTTTTCCTCGATTCCGTCCTCCACAAAAGCTTCCAGGCACCAACGCCTCATTGCTCCGCTTGAGAGCCAAACGTCGACACCCAAGCAAGTCCCCCCATTCCCCTCAGTTAACAACACCCCCTTCCAAAGATCTTCCCTGCTTCTCTTTACATGGTACACGCACAAAAATGTGAAGAATATATGTTTGTTACATTAGCAGTGTTCAAGCTGCTAAGATGAAATATACGTATGATGAACTGGCACTGATTACTATTACTGACCAGAAAAATACATCCCGATTTCATTCAATGTTCTCTGTTAGTATCCTCAATACTCCAATAGTATCACATTTGAATATCCTACTTATTTCTGTGCCCAGATTGATCTTTTCATATGTAATCATTTGCCCTTCCCTTCATTTTCTCGTTCACGATCCTGAGAATCACTTAACGGCGTACGAAATCAATCTTATTTTCCTGTAGTCCTCACATACGGCAGCATCTAACTTTTTTGGAAAAAGAACTAATACTGATCTCACAAAGTCTTCCGGCCAAATTCTTTTCTCATAAATTATGATTGTGTGTACGGCTTTTCCCTTCTTGACCTTGCTGTATAGCTCACCATTTTTACCCCTCCTTTGTAAACTTTCAATATCCTCGCACTGCGTCTTCCGCCACGCTTCTTCTGCACTGTTTGCTTCCCGCATGAAAAATTATTGAACTCTTCTACTTTCTTCCACCTATCTCAATGTTTACATTTTTCAATTTTCTTCTCCCGTCTATCATTCTGATCAACTCGTCCGCGAACCATTGTTTCCTCGTCCTGTTCCTACGCATGCACTGTTCCTAAAGTGTCTTTTGCGGCTTTCGATATCCTTTTTTTTATATTATCACACTCTTACCCCTATAGTACCCAGTACTCTTTTCTCACTCATGATTTGTTTTTCCCGTGATACCTTTACTCAATGTTCGCCACTATAGAGGTAAGACACCTTCAGCCACCTCACTCAGGAACAGATTTTACGCGGTCAACCTTTCGTCTGACTCCTATCCTTCTACCTATCTGTTATGGATGGCCGTACCTGGATGAAGCGCCAACATTTCCGTCAGCACAGCTCGTATATCTAGCCTCGAGTAAATTAAATTTCTAAAATTTGCCCTTTTGTCAATAACCTAATTATAAAATTTTATATTCGTTAAATTTTCGTCATAAACAAATGTTGAAACTATTAATTATGACAGAAAATTAATAAAATCTGAAAACTGGAAAAAATTAATTATATTTAGCCGTTTTTTCGGCTTTAATTTTCAATCGTCACGTTAATATTATTCTATCTTTTATTTTTTTTACTTGAAGTTAAAATGTCAATGAATAATTGAACCGTATTCCTCTAATTGAAGTGCGCACTGAAGATTTAAGATAAGCTTTATTTTGGAAGCAGTTACCTCAGGCTTTGCGCCCAATTTCAAAGCGCTTTTGCTACTCCACAGGTCACAGAAAACGTCAAATCAAAAGCGTTGTTTTCCTCGTCCTCGGTTCCATAGACTTTTAATTGAAGAGCAAGGTTTTTAAGGGTTGAAGTGAGGCGTACATGGGGAAAGAGCGCGTACGGTAAACACGGTTGCCAAATGCGTTTGCGAGTATTCTCTCCATTGTTCAGTTGTTCATCGTCATCTGCCGCTAAATGGGACTTCCATCCGCTGACGGGGCCACCCCCGGCGAGTGACCCGTTCCCCCGCGGCGCTCCCCACGCTGCGGAAGGGCACCGCTGCCTCCAAGCATTAGCACACCAAGCCCTCCAATGATTTGAGGCAGGGCCCGAGGGCCATGGAGGCAGTCCTGCTGCCTGGTAACGCCAACAATGGCGAGTCTGCTCGCGAGTGATTGAGCGACAACTAAGGGGTATCTGGAACGGAAGCAACCTCCCCCGTAGTGAATGCACTCGATTCGAAGAAGGGAAGGGGCGTAAATACTGGCCCCTTCTCATGAGGGCCCCGCATTTTGGCGTGTGAATACTGGAGTTTGGATCGTTGGTCACCAAGTACTTCTCTCACACGGAAATGCATTTTGCAAAAAAGGAGTATTTTCACGTTACTAAATGTCGTAAACGATGCTGGATTGATTCGCTATTGTCGTTCGGTTGGCAAATTTCCACTTGTATGACTAGTATAATCTTAATAATTTATCAGAACAATGCGAAAGTTTCTTAAAATAGCAACTCCATACGTAATCTATTGCGTTAAAAAACATACGTGACGAGACAAAAAACCGAGGTCCTTATTTCTAAAGAAAGCTTCAATGGTCGAAATCAAATTAAATATGATAACAGGTAGTGAATTCAATAAATGCAACATCTGAGTGAACCATGGCTGGAATTCTCGCAATGACATACGGACGACGCTAATAAGCACTGGATAAATTATTCTATTCGTGTATTCTATCTGATCACTCAGATGAGGGATCAGCTAACACAACGCGATTAATTAGAGAGAAGGTCAGATAAAGATAATAAGGTATGACAATGTAAATTAATACAATTTACTCTACTACTTAGAAATCACTGACAAGTAACATTGATTTACATTAACAAATGAATATAAATAATACATTTTTACGATGATTAAATATTGAAATAATCCAACAGTTCCCAAATACCAAATTCAAATTCATCAAGTTTCAACGAAAACTAAAAATGTATTCAGCATACTTCTCCTCTGCGTGATTAATATATACAACTGGCAAGTTTATTATACACGAAACGCTTGATAAATTTAAACGTGGAACGTTTAATATGCACGGCTAGGAACGTGCTCTGAATCCAAATTTCAAATACCTTGATTTCCATGATATTTCACCCCATATTTTAGTTTTTATTTCACTTTATTCTCCGTCATAGTTCTCGTGTTTCTTTTTCTTCTCTGCGATGGAATTTGTCAAAGATATTATGGAGGCATGATGCAATAATCAAGTATTAATGTTCAAAATAAAATCCTATTCCCGGGTGGCATTACAAGCTTTTCATTGAATGTTTTAACACAAATAAAATGAAAGTTTAATGAAATAAATAGAGACTATTTCAATAGAATTTTAATTTCTGCAACTCCATTTTACGTTCGATATTCCACAAGAAACTCAGATTAGGATACAAATACCGCAATTCATCAGAGAGAGAATTCCAAAAAGCGAAAATTTAATAACAAACTAAATATTATAATGGCGGCATTTCCTATGAGTTACGCAGTCAATCCGTTTTTTTATTTTTAATCGATCTTGTAAGATAAGGTGAACAAATATTTATAGAGAGCACATTCAACATTCCATGGGGCCCCTGTCCTATACTGCCCGAAGCAATAAACATTGCGTTGAGGTGAGTGTTTAATGTGGTATGCCTTCCTTATAACTAAACGATCATTTTTCAGAAGATACGTGGATGTTACAAAGCATTCTAGGTGTTAGAAACCGTTGGTCGGCTTGTTTTAGCCTTGTTAACCAAGCGCTCAGCTCAACAGCCCAAGGCTGCCGATGCCAGCTCAGCCTCGGGCAGGGGTACGTAAACACCGGAGGCTTGGTGCGTGGGAAGCTTAACAAGTAGAGGCTTATCGGAACCCTTTGCGGCTTAGTGACCAGTATTTACAAAATAAAACAACTATACTTTTCGGTTACAATATTTATCGGTTGTTCGTTGTATTGATTGCACGCAATACCATTACTTTACATTTCTAAGAATTTCCTAACACTATTTATGCTGCACTGAAAAACATGTGGCATGATCCTGAAATGCGCTATCAGCTATCGATGGGCAAGTCTACAGCAGAAATAAGACGTAAGATAAAACATTCTCTGAATTATTAAATATATCGCTCATTCGAAATCTCGATTTCACGGTCCTGATTTCTTAGTAATTATGTAACTTTTTGGGTATTTATTTCGAGAAACTCCCATAAATTTGACATAATATAATATTGCATGAAAATCAATCGGAAAAACTAAGCTCACAGAATTATTTCATATAATATCTATACATGGTTTTATGAAAAGCTAAAACCTCTTCTACCCATCAACAATAAAAACGTTTTTTCCTTTGAATGAACTCGAATGAACTGTTTTATACTAATTTTGCTGATTTTACAGTGTTCTATTATCTATAGCAGAGAAAAAATAAATAAATAGTGAAAACATAAGGTTTTTCTAAAACAAATTTCGAGCTTCGAGAAAATTATGAAAAAAATATTGAGAAGGATCTAAACTATTCGCTTGGTAGACGTACTCGCATATTAATGATTTCACCGCTGTACCTACACTATGCACGTAAATTAAAACGTTATGCGAATCCTACGCACTTAGATTAAGGTTCTAGTTCCTAACTGTGCTTTAAAATACTTAGGTAAATGTGACGAGAACTGCCGGAGTTACAATGGGAGTCGATGTCGTCGCCTTTGAAAGTCTTTTTTTCACCGCGTGATCGCGTATGTTTTCCCTCATTGCGCTCCCGAGAGCCACTGATACACAGCGGCCGCCGTCAATGCCAAAAAAAGAGAGAGGAGGGTGAAAGGCGGTGGGTGTGCTAGGGGAGGGAGGAGGGGAGCGAGCGTCCTCAACGACCGCCCGCCGATTGATCGGGAGAGTTTTATGCGACGCTGGGTGCTGCTACGGATAAGTCCGATCACGGCCTTTCCACGAAAGGTCACACGGCGAGGTGTATTTTGGGCCCTCCCTTTTATGTCGCCTCTTTTATTACTCCTCGACCGTTATCGCGACCTTAAAATCCAGCTTATCGACAAAGAATATCTGTGACCACCCGAGAAGAAGGGCAGCTTAAAAAAATGAGTTAAAAAGTGCATCTCGCCTGCACTCCGGAAATCAATTCCACCCAACATATCATTCGAACGGAATGATAAATCACAAGATTTCAGATTCTTCTTATTGAGAATTGATGCCGTTGTAATTCATCCCGATGAGGACTAGATAGGTCTTCTAACGTGATTTTTGGGACTCTAGAGAAACACTGTAATGATGACTGATGACTCCACTAGTCCCCATCGCAAATGAACTGCAACCGCCCAAAGGTGATGCCGCTAGCTCTCCATCCGTTTGAATCCGAAATGACCGCAGAGAAGGGGAACAAAGCCAAATAAAACTGCGTAGGTTTTCACAATTCGTTACCCACAATGCATTCGTTCTACACAAGTGCAAAAACGGCAATGTAAACCATTTTGAAACGAGGAACCAATCCGAAATTGGCCGACAGATCTTGCCAGCAATACTGTCGCAAACATATTTGCTGGTGAAATGTGGTAATTAACGGACTTAATCCTTTGGGTGTTGAATAAAGTTAGAAGTTCCACAAATTGACGAAATGTCATTCTTGAACTTTACTAGGGTCGTACATCTTCTTGAAAATTGGCGTTCTTTATCCTTATTTTTGTATCTATGAAGTTGAATTTCTGAATCTGAAGCGATAAAATTGATTTTCAAATAAAAATATAAACACATAGCATTGTGCGAGAAACTAGACTATTTTAAGATGTTGGTGCAAATTACCTGAATTTGTCTATGCTTAATGATACATACGAGTATATACTCGTATTCCCTAAAATTACGAACAAAACATGAACAGGTGTACCACTGGATTATCTACTAACTTTGAAGAAATATCAGCAGAAGGCTGGATATAAGGTCAGCAGTTAGGAGTGAGACATGATGTATACTAATTATTATCCCGGAGTAATAAATTATTTCAAATAAACACCACATGTTTTTGAAACCATCTTGTTATATATATTAGGCGTTAGATATAAAATTTAACCCTGGCATATTTAGGAATAACTCCTCGTTCCCTTAATTTTTATTGGAGCTGGAATGAGATTTTATCGAAGATCGAATTTTCAGTACTCAACCCACAATCCATAGAATACTTTATAAAATTTTAGTGAATTTAAGTTAGTTAGAGGGAATATTGATGTGGACAACTAAGTTTAATCGTTTTTGGAATTCCAGAGCTGTGCGCAACATTCTATTTTTCTTCGTTACTCAATCAACACCATGCACCACAAATTCGGCAATGTTATTAGGTTGGAAAAAACGTTTACTATGAAGTTACTCCAGGATCAACGTTTAACGCTTTTCAAAAATCACGAAAGCCTAAGTATATCGCCAGCAGTCTTAGTCGAGGTAGGAACGAGACTAAAATTTGCAAAGCTACTTGACTGATGCCCATATCAAGAAATTTTAACACGCACAAGAATTTACTCAGCTGGATTTTTATTCATGCACACTTTCTAAATACACACAAAATTTGTGTATCAGGCAATAATGAAATCTTTTCCAGTGCCACCTTCCCTTTTCAAGATTTTCAGTGTTAACTCCGTTGCTTATCGTTTTTTCTTCATTGGTTCAGAATATTTCAGTGTTTTCAAACAGATTTTGCCCATCGATCCTAATTCACCATACCGTTATGTGTGTACTAACCAATGCTTGATTCCACATTAGAGCTTATGAAAAAAAATTTCTTAGAAAGAATTTCGGTGAATTAGATATTCAGCAACCACAATATTATTAACCACTTGATCACAAAAAAGGGTTAGCTCCTTTTATGTTTTCTCTAGCGTATGTTATGTTAAACATATTCACTTAATAAAGAGGCTAATAATACATAGAATCTGATGTTACCATTGGTTATCTTCAAAGAAAAACCTCTCCAATACACTGCTGTGTAATTTTATCTCTCATTTTAATAACATATTCCTGGAAAACGTTTGGGTCCAGACACATCTTACAGCTCTGATATTATTTTACTAGCAGGATAATTCACAAAATACTGTAGATTAAGGTTACGTTTTCAAGGACGATTGAAGGCCAATGTTAGTGGATCAAAATGGTATGCAAGCATTTAGTCCGTCACTAAACGCTTCTTATCAAGGTATGCGCCCAACTGACCAATGACAATATTCTAATTTTGTCACAAATAATAAAACAAATCTCACAAATTTTCTTTAATCAAATCCCTAATTCATTAATTTTAAAAAAAGAGTTTAAATACACCTGTTTGTAGAAAGTGAAGATCCGTCAAAAAATGTTATCATCGTTTGGCGGGTAAAAAAATCTGATATCGCAACGAAAGCGAACCATTTGATAGACAAATGAGGCGCACCCAGCGCGCGCGAGAAGAGACTGGAGTTACTCGGGAGAGGAAGAGGAGCCGGAAAATCTGAAGTGTCGACCCCAAAGAATGTCCTCAATGGAAAAATAGCAACAAGCGCGAGACGACGACGGGAGGAGTGTTTTAAAAGAGACGAGTGGCGCAATTGGATGAGGCCGAGGAGACAGAACGCGCTCAAACTCAATCTCAGGCCTCTCTTGCCCTCTTATCGTAGCTTAAACCTCGAGTATCACCAAGGAAAACCAACGGATAACCCTTAAGGATGTTTTTTTTTTCCTCCATACCCCCCTCGAGACCCTATCCTTGCACGTGGAGCGCCGGATACCACTATAAAACCTTGCAACGCGTCAGCTTCATAATAGTTAGAACTGCACGTTTGGCATTTCCCTTACACTAAGCATGGGGTGGAAGTAGTAATCCTTCCAGTTTCCGATCTCGAATGATGTTTTCATTTAACATGGGAAATCTCCGTATACAATTTGAGGCGTTTATCGGGCAGTTTAGGCTTTAAGATTCTGGTTGAGTTTGAAATGAAACTAAAACGGAATACACTTTGGTGCAGGAAAATAATTTCTTTGAAATTCTAACAAGAGGTAAGTTCAAAATAGATTATTTCATGTGGTGAACTGAAAATTCAACTATTTGGTTAGAAAAATTTAAGTCAAATGAACTACCCTTTCCAAGTAAATACTTAAGAAACTGTTTCCTCCGTTTTATTTCTCTGTTAGGTGGGGTCAATTTCAGTTCCTTGGAAAAACCGTATTTATCTGAATAAATGCCGTCCTTGGATTTTCACCCGACCTACCAAAAGTTTCCAATATTTTTTCCACCGAAATAAAATTTGAACAATTTTTGCCGAGCATTCTAGGCGTGCACGGACACCTTATAATCGAGCGTACATCGTGTTTAAAGAGTGTTAGGTGAGAAATACTGGAGCTAATATGCCTTACAATCACATAGACTTGTGCCTCATTAGCATAAATTCAACTTTCCATTACCCTATTGAAACACCTTTGAGTTCTGGAAATCTGCCAATGTATTCAATTCATCCGTACATATTGCGAATTGTCCACAGTTGCACGCAGCTAACAGTATTTTAACGCAGTGGAGTTAATCCACCTTAAAAAGTAAGTCTTCTAGCACTGGTACATATGCATAAAATATTCTTAGCATGCCTATTGTCACATATTACAACGTCACATGTTACAAATAATTGCGTCATAAGCGCTTTTCTCCTTTAAAAACTATTTATAAATCTGTGTCCAATCACTCTCTTATAATTATGTATGCATTATCATTCTTATTTGTATTCTTCTTTCTCGATCAGAATTGCTCGTAATGTTCGCGCCGTTGGTCTAATCGTGGTAGAATACGCCTATTTATTTGCACCAACAGATTTAAAAAAATTGAGCACTGAAATCCATCTCTTTCTTTAATAAATGTATGTTGACCTGATATAGACGTACAACCACAACACTTTTGGTTAATTTGGCAGACTAATTCAAATACTAGCATTCCAATTCAAAATAATGCATTTATTTTCAACCAATGAAATGTATTATAACTGATATTTTAACATTTAAGGTACGTGCAGGTTTTGGGTGGGCACACACTGAACATCGCGATTCATTCCACAACTTTTTCTATCAAGGCTCTCCCTGTCACCAAAAATAGATTATACTGCTCTTCACTTCCGCATACCTTAGGATATACCTCCCTTCAATCCGTCCAACATACCTCGCTTTAACCTATCCTTCCTCACCTTCTTAACGTTTCCCCACCGTCACATTGTTTAACATACCTTAGCTAATCAAAATGCTCAACATTCATCTTTTCTGGCTCTTTTTGAATACTCTAAAAATTCTCTCTCCTCCTTCAGCATATAGTACTACGCACTTTCCATTATTGTTTTCCTTTCCACCTTTCCCCACACCTCAAAAACCACCAATCTACGCTTATCATCTCCCTTCAACGACCAAGTTTCCGCGACGTAAAAAATCACGCTTCATAATCGCTTCATCTCAAATTTTTCACTAATCTTATTTTAAATAATACTACTCAATGTCGTTGTCATCAATTAACCCCTCCTTGTGAAAGCTTCTTTGCCTAACGTAATTCTTCTTCGGATGTCCCCATCATTTTGAAAATCTTTGTCCAAAAGACTTTCAAATTAGGTAAAATGTTCCAAATAATCTAGTTTCTGTCCTAATATAGTATTTGAATTACCATCCATCACACCGTTTTTTAACGCTCTGAGCAATGCTTACGACCCCCTGGCTGACTGGCAGACTAAGTTTGATCAATCGTAAACATAACTTACTTAATAAATTCCCCACCAACCTTCATTTATGTATCCAATTTCTCGCAAGCTTTTTTTAACATTTCCTCCACGCATGTTAATATAAAATTTATGAAGTTTTTCTTCTTTGTAGTGCATTTCATATGCCTTAGAAACTAAAGAATTTTCCTACGCTCTAATTAAAGGCCATAGGCTATTATTTATTCACAAACTACGAAGAAACACTTCGTCTCACTCTATTGGATAGGGTATTCGGGTCATGATGAAATTTGAAAAATGAATACTTTGCTAGTCCAATGAAATTTTTAGTTTTAAAAGCTTAAAATAAAATCCAGTGGAACTCACAAAGTTTTTACTTTTCAGATTTTACATTTACTTACGTTCAGGAAGACGCGGTAGTTCTTTTTTTGTAGCTATTTTTTTTTGGAAAAAGTTGGCAGAGAAGTAGACATCATAATAATATATTTGCGAATAATAATTTTATGAGCAATATATAATTTCGAGATATATGCCACACAACAAAGTAAGTCCGTAATTGCACATAGGCATATCCTTGGTGCTTACAAGAGAGTTAACCGAATAGAGGAGGTAACGTCATATGCCATGCCACAAAAAGGGTCTCCTGACGGATATTTTTGCCATTATTTAACGATGAACTTCATTACAATAATTTGCAGTGCAAATTCAAATTTCGATACAATGAGAAATTTAGATGTATTAGAGCATTCATACCTTAGTATGAGAAAAAATAAGAAATAATGCTCCTAATTTCCGATATTTTCTGTATTCATCAAAGTAACAAAAGGAACCAACTAATTCACACACACGTATACTATATTTTCAGATTTGGGCAGTAATCTGTATTATCCCTACGCCGTGTGCAGGGTGCGTGCAGCCAGCAAGATAAAAGTCAAAATTTTAATTGAATAGTTTTACTAAGCTAACTAAAGGTCAGTGAGCTCTTTCGTAAGTTATTGAAGTGATTCCATCACTTTTTACCCTTTTATCGTCAGAGAAAGAGAATAAAATTCCGGTGCAGCATAAATACCGAAGCTATAATCAATTTTAAGAGTTACGGTAATCATATCTAACCCCTTTCTAGCCCTCCCGAAAATCACAACGGAATTATATACAGATAGGATTTAGTCAGATCAATAAATATTGTGATTTGCACAACTCTGTAGCTGACCGAATTTATTTAAATTGGCTTGGATTTGGGACAACCTCATTTTCACCATTCATCTAAAACTGCATGGTATTATATGAAATCCAGTGTTCGGGTGTGTGGAAATACCTCCACAACAGGGAATTTTTGAGTCAAATTTCATAATACTAACTGAATTGAACTAAATTAACCTCCGATGCACATAAATACGGTTAAAATACGTTTTACATGCATTAAAGCATGTATTTTTAGCAGAAGTTTTCACTATTTCATGTTTCATAAAATGTTAATATTGCTATTCTTCTACAATAAATAAATTATTATTCGACGGACAATATTATATTTCAAAAATTTTAACTATTTCTTTATCTGACAAGGCGGATCCTGATAAATTTCACCCAGGTAGCACATATACTGGCCTGCGTTTCGATTCCTACACATAAAGAGTTAATGCCTCATTGCCATTCAACAGTTTCCGAATTACTGGAGATATGTTTGTGTATAATAATTTAATAAGGAGATAAAATTTATAAACAGAGTGGTTAATGGGGAGTGAAGTGGGAAATAGGGAATGCATTGAGAAGGAGACTATGGGAAGTCGTTGATGAGTGAGAGCTCATTGAAGATCACGCAAGCAGGAACTAATGTATGAAAAAATAACAGCGGAAAACCCAGGGATTATTGGCAATAAACTGTGAAAGATATAACATATGGCTGTAATATTGGCTATATTGCAAATGAAATTCTTTTATAAGCCGAATTATTGACGAGCTAAAACACAGCTTCGTACAAAATCGCCCAAGTTAATTTATCGGCCAATATTTTTAAACACCATCGCACACAGGCAGCGGAACTCGTATCTTTGGAATTCCACGTCCCTATACTGTATTGACGCGACGACTGATCAATCGGACACAGAGCCAAGCATGTTTGTTCATCTGAAAGCTTGGCAAATATCTGAAAGGGCGTAACCCGCTTCAGAGTCCTGGATTAACAATTTTTAGTCGCTACAAATGCCTGGTCCAGAGGCGTAGTTTTGCAAATTACGTTTGAGGCAACGACAAGGGCAATTACCGGAGCATTTGTTCAGTTGCAAATACGAATTATCTGTACTTCTCGCCCCTTTTTCATCCGTCATCATTTCCCTTCCGCACCGACAGTTTCCTCAACCCCTCTGAAACTCGATTCCTACTAGTTTCTCTCTCGTACTAAAAGATTGGATATCCTAGAACGATTGACGAAATAAACTTCAATTTTAAAGCAATTGAATCATTTGCCTCGCACCCTAATTTAACGTTTTCCTCAACCTGTTCCTCACCTTCAAATCACACTTTTTCTCAATTCCATTTTCGTAATCCATAACTTCAAATGAAGAGTGAATTTACTGGGAAAATATTTTTATTAATAACCCACCATAGCCGTCACGCGTACTATTTATTTCAATTATAAAAGTTTATTTGAGCATCGATCGCCTCTCTAGGAATAATAAAGGTCTCTAATTTGTTGTGGATAACAATTAGGAAGATAATTTCACTCTAGCTGTAACTTTATTATGGTTTCCGGGTAATACGGTTAACTTCGGTGAATGGAAAACCGTTGGAATCCTGGGTCGTACTTTATCTATGGTAGCACACTGTGAGGCGTTTGTTTAACTGTTTTTACGATGAGTGTTTGTGCAATAGTCCGAACCAAAATCACCTGAGTTTTAACTCGAAATTTTTACATATTGAAACGTGATGCGTACAAAGGTTTTTCCATGCATCAACGATGGTGAAAGGTTTAAATATCTAATGAACAGAAAACCAAATTAGTTTTGATTAACACTTATGAAATGGGCTACGCACTTCAAAAATGACTGATGGCAAACGATTCCATTCTAATAATGTTTACGAAGATTTTTTTAATAATCACACGCTTAACGCAGTTGTTTAATTAAGTAGTTAATTCTTGTAATCCTTTATAAAATTATGTTGCTCTCTTTTTTATTTTTTTAAATGTATACATACTCTGCAAGCCACCGACAGGGTGTGTGGCAGGAGGTGAATACACGCCAGAATAGTTTTACCCAAAAATGACCCTACCGCGGTCGAACAATGTTATCATGATCCCCTATCGTTCATGGAAAAACTGACATCTTAACTTTATCTGCTCTACATTTGATCTCTCTAATGTTACTATTGGCATGACCTCTCCTACCGCCGTACAATGGGGGTATTCTTACATTTTCAACCACACTGCTAAAGAGACCTCCTTCCAATTTATGCAAGAGCTTTAATCTGTAATTTTACGTTCGGTTTCCGTGAAACGAAGTCAGAACGTTTTAGGGTATTATTATACCCACCCATCCCCACCATTCAGTATAATATTTAAATGCGGAATCCGATATGTTGTCTTCACAAGAGTCTTTATTTCTAAACAAGCCTAAAAAAGATTATGCATGTTATTGTCAAGTCGTTTATTCACGGTCAATTGCTTTTGGATATGAAGTAAACATATCCGGTGCTTAATGGCTTACTTTCAAATAGTATTCCGATTGCCTCGACTCGTGGCATGGTGTCACGAGATTGATGCGATTGCGAGTGGTTGACCTTCCTAGCATGATGTCAGTCTCTTCTTTTTGTTTTCGAGTTTCTTTAATGAGATTATGAGACACACAGAGATCATAGAATCCGTATTGCTCAAACAAATTCACCCGCGTTTCCGGCTAACGCGCGAATTACTTCTCCCGCAGACCCTAGTCCGCCACCCTGCCCTCCCTCTCATCCAATCTCAATCGCGAAAAGCCCACGCAAACACACCCGCCCCAACCGACGGACCGACCTCGCCCGCCTTCAATCTCTCGCCTCGCTAATTCGCTCGTCCCGGGGAGAGGGCACCTCTCTCCGTTCGTTCCTTCCAAAGCGCACAAACAGACACATGAAGGCGTGGGTGCCGGGACACAGGCGCCATGGGATCCAATCCAATTTCAAACTGATTGAGAACTATGCCGGCGTGAAACGTATTCGGCGTAAAAAGCAGCGCGGACATTCTGAAGAAGAAACATAGCACCGCACACACGCACACGCCCGCCCCGTCTCGTGTGCACGCATGCACACACGTGGACTCGGCGCTCAAAAATGCAGACGGCGACGACCCGTGGAGTGCCATCCAACAAGGCCAGCGAAGCAGCCTCGGCGAAGCGTCGGCGCGCCCGGCGATTCCGCCGGTGCCCAAAGGCTTTGATTCCAGCGAGAAGGGGAACGATGACGTTTAGTGGGACTCAGTTCAAGGGAATTGGCGGAAAACGAGATTTGGTCGCAAAGAATTGAGGGCAATCAAAAATCGATCGAGGAAAAACTGTGATGTCGCTCGCTCGCTCGCTCATGTGAGGACAGAGTGACTAGGAGGGACGACGAAGGGTAGGGTTGAGGGGGGGGGGTGTCGCCTCCTACACAATTCCCGCCCTCTGACTGGATGGGTAGTGGCTTTTAAGGCTTAAAGTGCGGCAATTTCGCGATTCAATTCCGCTCCACGCTCATCTCCCTACCCAAGGCAATAAAAATACTATTTTTTCTGATATTTCATAAGATTTTTTGAAATGCCTTTTTCTCTGTCATCTGCATGAAAATATCCTTTCGCCCAGGACAAATATTCGGTGGTAGAATGTCAAACTGGGTATGTTCCCAGGAAAATATGGCTTCAAAGTAATCCACGCCCATTGAAAGGAATGGGCTTTTGGATTCAATCAAATAGTATTAAAGTGTTTGTAAATCACAAAATTTGCTTAAACTCTTCGGTGCATAAAGATTTTCATATAAATGAAAAGTGTGGCATCTGATACAAACGAAAACAGAAAATGCGAAATGACGATCCAAACAATATCGGGGATAGGCTGACAGATACGCACCACTGAATACTTTCTGAAGTAATGAGATACCTACGTTGCTGGTTATTAATCACATGTCCTGTTATCAGTTCAAATGTTTCACATCCAAATTCAGCAACGTGCAATTGAGTAGGTCGTTTTCATGGACCAAAGATCGTCCGCCCTCATCATATGGCGAATATTCTACGAAGTAATTAATTTTCCTCGCGGAATGAGCCTGTTCGGCTTACAATGAGAATGAGAACGAATCGGAATTCTACAAACACAAGTCCATAGCAAGAGTGTCTCGAAGCATAAACTGGGCTGATTTCAACTTCATTTCATAAGGATTGGCAGTGAAAACTGAAGCAATCCTACAGAATTTATCTTTAAAGTTTTATTCAAACCTTCATATGCGACAGTTGGTAAATCTGCGCTTTTCAAAATGCCTTAGGCATTTACTTTAATCAAAGCCCTTTATTTCATAACCAAGAAAAAATAAAAACATCTGAGTATGGAGACTTAAAAGAACTAACCTTCGGCAAAGTCACTCACATTCTAATTAAAAATGAACACCTGTTCATCGTTGCGTTGCTATGCATCTGGAGACGCTTTTAATTTACCAGAAATAAATAAGGTCACCGCCGCGGGAAAAGGTATGACCTGAAATTTATTTTTCTTTGATATAAAAATTAGAAATGGAAATATGTATTCCTAAATTAATTCATATCGAGTAAATTGTTTCAGTGAAGTATAATTGCGTACTTGGCAAAGATTAACTCATGTTAACCGACTATGATTTTGAAATCTATAGAAATGCTATCACAAGTTTTCACCATGAAAACATGTGACTAAGAAATCAATGTATGAATTAATAAACAAATAGTCAGCATTAATAATAAATCAGTCTTGATATATCGTTGTATAAACGAAATCACGACACTCATTCAGTACATATTACATAGAACTTCGTATATCAATCATTAGCCGAACTATTCAAAATGTCATATAAAAAACATTATTATCAATTCCACTGTTCAAAAAACCAATTAATTATCCGATTTGGGATTCAGCCCATTGTATTCTAAAAATTAAGAGCAAGTTCGGCATTCGCAAAAACTTCCAATGAATTAATTTCCTCCGCTAAGCACCCGGGTAACAAGCGTGGAGGATCCACGAGAAAAACATAAATGATGATAAAGTCGTATTTCAAAGGAACGACGTGTCTTGTAGTTCCTGGTAAAAATCATGAGGAAGTAAGTTAACAGAAAGTTTGTAATGTTTAGCGTGGAAAGGAATTCACTGGGACCGAGTTGAGAATGTGACGGCATGGAAGAAGGGGGGGCGCATGGCAGGGTTCAAGACTTGTGATGCGCCGCTATGGAACAAGCCGCCCTGACCCGCCTTCGTATTCGTATATTAGTTTGGGTCCTGGCACCATATTATGTCACACAACGCCGAAATATGCCGAACCGGATTCACAAAAAGACGTATTTACCATAAGGCATCTATCAATCGGAAAATCAAATCATTCTAAACCTCAACATGTGGAATATCTGTAAACTTACACAATTGTAATTTATTCACTTAATTTCACCATAACTATGATGTTACGCGGTAGTCCAGGAGGAAAAACGACGGACTACAATCCGGAGGACCCGTTTCAATTCCTAGTGGTACCTCTGGGCACCTTCAGCTTCATTCGAGCTGTGTGATTTGATAGTTTCACACATCGTCGGCCTTAGCCTTAGGTGATATTTATCCTTAACTCTCAAACCAAACTTGTTGAGCCGAGTTGATAACTGTGGTTTTTGTAACGATAGTGGATACTAGAATAATGGTGCTAAATTATTGTCCAGCCTCTGAGTCCAAACTAAACAATATCCACAACGATAGAGGAGGACGACTTCATGGAACATGGTGTGGTTGTGGTGACATCAGCCAAATGTCTTTATGCCTTTATTTATTTATGTACCCTATAAGCCACCACCAGGGTGTGTGGCAGGCAGGGGATAAATACACAACAGACTAATTTTTAACTGAACATGACCCTACCGCGGTCGGACAATGTTATTATGACCCCCTATCTTTCGTGTAAAAAATGACATCTTAGATCTATCCATTCTAAACTTGATCTCTCTAATTTCATTGACTTCATCTCTCCTACTGTAGTACGATGAGGGTTATAATACGTTTTCAACATAACTGCTAAAGAGACGCCCTTCCAATTTATGCATGAGATTTAATCTTCGCTCCGTGAGTGATTCCCAGCCTAGCTGCTCTAATATTTTAGATACGCTACTAAGTTTATCGTAACAACGTTTTCTAGCTCCTCTACGCTGCACGCGACCCAATTCGCCAACTTATCCAGCTTCATCAGGATCCCATTACATACTAAACCGGCATATTCTAAATGAGGCCTAATCAGCGAAAGATAACATTTCTCTTTAACCTTTTCATCAAATTTTATCTATTACCCATCTAATAAATCATCATTTTTTATTAGCTTGTCCACATATTCCCCGTATGTGTTTCACCCAAGAGAGATCGTGAGTGAGGGTAACGCCTAGGTATCCATTTAATTGAGTCTACACATTCCACTTCGTTGTTCCCAATGCAGTAGGCGTTCGGGAGGGAATTGCTCTTTTTCCAAAAATTTATAACTTCGCCCTTTTTTAAGTTTAATATCAGATTTTCAAGTGTCGCAGCAACGTTGCATAGCATTTAGATATTCTGATAAAATTGCTGTGTCGTCAGGATCACGGTGGTAAACCCCTGCATCATGTTAGTACAGCACAGCACTGTGTTGGAATCAATTTTTAAATTATTCCCCAAAATGGGATCAAACTTCCTACACACCCTGACCCCTCCCCCTGCCACACACCCTAGCGGTGGCTTGCAGGGCATATAAATAAATAAATAAAAACACAAATTTATTTCATGGGAGGAGAAATACGATGCCACTATCATCTTAAAAAACGAAGTTATTTTTAATTCCGTATTCCAAGCAGACGTAACCCAGAACCACTTTCATGAAACAAACTTTGACGCTTCGGAAGCCGCTTTCTAATGCTTAAGTGATTGAAAATTCATTTTGAAGCAGATTGGTAATGCTGGCAAACCATTCAACGTGATCCTCCCCCAAGAGCTCCTATGTCCCCAATGCTCACGGTTGACTTTCATACACGGGGGTGACGAGCCACACCGTTTGGTCACGCCAAATAAGACTTCCACGAGTATCCAAGTGCCTCGCACATGCATACCCCCAAGTACTCTCAAATGCCATTTGAAGTGATAATAGCCACGATTCATTCTCTATCTATTCTTCTAGTTATCTGGAAGAATAGATAGAGAACGTCTACTTTGGAAAGAAACAATTTCTGATAAGCATTATTCTTATTGAAAAATGGAAATCGATTAAACGAGAGCGATTCTCTGATTTTTCCCCCAACAAATATGACAACAATCAGTATTTTAAATAGAATAATGATTGGTTGGACGTTTAAAGATAAAAACATTAGCCAATTCAATCACGGAAAAGCAGTTCCCAATTATTATTTAGGCATGGAAAGCCTTTGCAATGGTATTATATCCGATACAGATTAAATGAACGCTAGGATGTTCATTTCTGTGAATATGTTGAAGACAACTCACCTTTCGTGGTGGAATCAAGTGAGAAATACGGACAATGTAGGTTTTACGGATTGCTAATAGTTTATCCAGCGGTTATATCCAGCTAAAAGTAATTACATTCCTTTAGTTGCCATTAAATGTGAACGTTCAACCGCGATCGATGCCAATTAGATCCTAATGTAATCCAAACCACTGAATGCATCTCCATCCATGGACAAATAAATTCACTCTACCAACTATCAGAAAAATTTATACAATTTTCTACACGCTTAGCCGAAAAATATCATCTGCAATGCATCAAAACCTCAAAAAATTGCTCCCTTCAGGAATTCCTTAACCGGCAATCAAGGATAAAATGTTTTCGAGTGCCTCCTAAATATATCTAAAAGATTGAGTAAATTTAGGCCCATAGGTCAGTTGTTTCCAAATCCAAGTCAAAAGATAAAATTCATTGAAATAGTCGTCAAATGAGGGTGAATAAGGGTGAATATAAAAGACGATGATTATTAGGTCTGGGCTCAATCCTTTGAGAAATGACTGCAGCTATTCGAACAGAGGCTTGTGAATTGATAAAACCCAGATGGAAAAAATGTACCGGTCCTCTCTCTAACCCTTATCAAATTAGTGTATAAGAAAGGTTTCTTTCTTTGAGGAAAATGACAAATAGTTAGAGAAAATGGGAAGGTGAACACAGAATATGTTGGGGAATATGTAATGGATGGAAGAAAAGAAGAAAGATGAGAAAAGAACTAAAAGTCAAAAAATGACTGGAAAAATAAGAAAATCCTCTCAACAACCTGAAAACAGAGATGGAAACGTTAGGAAAATTGCAATCATTGGAACAGGAAAATATGTATAAATGTCCACGTAAAACGAGCGGGAGTAAAACCGCGGACACTAGGACGTTGCGATCAACCATAAAAGTCTCGGAATGAACTTGGACTAATGATGAAAGATGGAGATGAAGTGTTGGGCGGGAAAATCAAATGAGAGATTAGAAATTTAAACTCGGGAGTGGCAGATAAACAAGAAATCACGGAGTTATTGTAAATGACTTGCTTAAGTATGAAAACTGCCACTTTCAATGAAAATGAGGAATGCTCTGATAAACAAAATCCATTCACAACATATTTCAAGGAAGTAGCGACAAAGTAGGATACTTCGAGGTATAGTAGTTCGGTATTACGGACATAGGTGGTGGAGGGGGGCTAATTGCATCAAAGTCGTTCATATAATCGCTTCGTAACATAAGAGTATGGCTTTTGTATTCGTATTTGAGACCGAAAAGGACTGCATCGACACTCACTTTGTTGATAGGGAATACATAGGAAAACGGATTGATAAATCAATTATCGAAAAATTTTGAAGTGATAAAGCAATTGGCACCATGATTGCCGAGGAACTATTATAGCGAGTAGAACTTACGTGTACAATGAGAAAGAGAATCAGTACGAAAAGATAAAACAGCGAATGCCCTTCAGCAATATTTCAGGTGAAATAATGGCATGAGACAGTAGGACGGCTCTCTCTCTATCTCTCATTCTATCTCTTTCAATCTATCTCTCTTTGTCTAACGCCTTACTGCTGCAATTGAGTAAAATTATTCACCAATCCAGTCCCCGAGGCCTCCTGCCCAAACTTGTCGCAAAAATTTCAATTCCAGAGGACTTCATTCGCTAGACAAAACACAAGAGATACCTGCAGCTTTGATCCTAAATTTCCAGGGCATCAGGTGAGCGGTGTGAGCACACTAAAGGGAGAAAACCGGAGAGTAGTCGAGACCCGAAGAATTGTGTGAAATGCACGGGATGGGGGAAAGAGAAAGAGAGGAGAGAAAGAGCACGACGATATGGGAATAACGACAGGGGGAATGGGGGCAGGAGAGAAGAAGGGAACGGGGTGGGAGGTGCTAGGCAGGGACTGATTGCACGACAACATGCGACAAGGGGGAGAGCAGGAGACAGGGGGACGAAAGGAGCCGGCGAAAGAGACACACACACACACACATGGAGGAGAGCGGGAGGAGGACAAACAGCTCGGAAGAGAAATCGGGGGCGAGGGCGGGAGGGGCGAGGGAGGAGGGGACGCAATCATTTGGGGACTACTTTGTTGGGCGCGAAGAATAAAGGAGGGGAGGGCAGGGTGTGTGTTGGGGGGCGGGGGATGAAGGTTTGAAGGGGAACAAACGAGAGCGAATTAGTGTGGCGGGGCAGATCCGCATCTACAAAGTAAGCACGCCCACTCTGCCCCCTAACCCGCCCCCCGGGCCAAAAAGAGCGCGAGAGAGCCTCCGACCGCTCCGTGGGGGGAGAGGGGGCCGTGGCCTGTAGGCGTCGAGGGGCGCGCCCCCACGGACGCGTTGACGACGACCTGAAAGAGAATGGGAAGCAGGCCGAAGTTTTTTCTTAATAGCTTGCCTTGTTGGAAATCGATCTCCGTACCTCCGTCCGAGGGCTCATTTGTACATTGACACGAATATTGAATAAGTGCACAAACGAAAAATTCCCTGAACGACGCCAATTTCTAAAATTATTGTCTTGATAACGGTTCCAACTATCAAGTCTTACATTATATATTTGTTTTTTTAGAGATGAATAGTGCCCGTAATATTTTACTTAAAGTAGCCTAGAGAAAAGCCATTTGTCGTTAAACGATGTTCGCCTAAATCACCGAACCTTAAAACGTTTCTCCCCTTTTTTATTTGTTTCTATGATTTAATAGTGTCTCTAATATGTACTTTATATTTTGTACATTGTATAGTAATATAGCACGCGTGCGTGTTTATTATTATTATTGGTATTCTAACTGTTAAAGTAGGTTTTGGATGGGCGGACCCCATACCACTGAAAACGACACATTCCCATGCTTCTCCTGACAAACACAACCTGACATCCCATCCTAACATTCAAAGCCATCGTTTCTAACTGGTAATGTTCTATTATCTGTCTTTTTTCTCTCCATAGCTGCCGCTTTCTCTTTGCAAAGATTTTGCGAGATGACGACCACGGGAACCTTGCCTCTCCTGCTGCCGGGTGTGACAGACAGCCCAGTGGGCTGGATCCTGTGGTTCCAAGGATTCATACCCTGATCCATTGATCAAAGTAGCATGGGTTATTAACATGATGTAGTTGCAGGTTGTCTTCCTTGATATTTATTGAGACATATATATTTTTTCATATTAAATGCCGCTTCACTAGGGTCAGACTTCTATGCAGACGTCTCACATAGGTAGGCACATGCTCTGCGCGGACAACCATTAGTCTTCTCCCTACCTTTCCGCCAAACTACCATGGGTGACTTTCCGTAAGCAGTTGTGCTTGCTTGCGTTTATTGAATATTTCATTTACTTATGAAACCGGTACAAACACTTGGGTGAGTGTCAAGGAGTAAATACACATCAGACTACTTTTTACCCGAACATGACCCTACCGTGGTCGAACAATATCATCATGATCCCCAATCGCTCGTGAAAAAAATGAAATTTTAAATTTATCTTTTCTACACTTAATTCCTGTAAATTTACTGACATGATCACTCCTACCGTAGTACAATGGGGGTTATGCAAGAGATTTAATCTGTAATTTAATATTCGCTCCGTGAGTGATTCCCAGCCTAGCTGCTCTAATATTTTGGATACGCTAAAGTTTATCATAACAACGTTTTACAAATCTAGCTCCTCTACACTGCACGCGATCCAATTCGCCAATTAATTCAGCTTCATGAGGCTCCCATTATACGGTAAGGCAAGATCTGTGCTTACAGTTAAAGATAAGTGGGGTAAGTTAATAGATGAACCAAGAAAAATCCAAGAGAGATGGAAGGAAAATATAGAAAAACTGTATGGTAAAGAACTTAGGCCGACAAGGTTAGACATAGAAAAGGAACATGACGTAGAAGAAGATAGCTTAGGTCCAGGCATACTCGACCATGAAATAGAAAGGGCATTAAAGGAGATAAAAGCAAATAAGGCTGTGGGGGTGGACAACATCCCTGTAGAACTGTTGAGATGTTTAGGAAAATGTGGGAAGAAAACTCTCTATGGACAGATTCGTAGTACCTATGAGGAAAGAATCTGGCTGGAAGATTTTGTGAGATCGGTGTTAGTTCCTATTCCGAAAAAAGTAAAGGCTACGTTATGTGAGGATTACAGAACAATAAGTTTGATATCCCACGCAGCTAAAGTTATCCTCAGGATCATCAACAAAAGGATAGAGAGTAAGGCAAATGATTACTTAGGGGATGATCGGTTTGGGGTTAGGAAAGGAAGAGGTACGCGTGATGTCATTGCAGTAATGAGGTCACTAACCGAGAGGAATATAGAATACAATCAGGACGTTTTTGCCTGTTTTGTAGATTTCGAAAAAGCGTTTGATAGAGTGAATTTTGAAAAATTAATGCGTGTATTGCAGAAAATAGGAATGGATTGGAGGGACAGGAGACTGATCCGCAACTTGTACATGTCTCAGACTGCTCAGGTGCGAGTGGGGAACGAATAGTCCGGATGGGCAGTGCTAGGAAGAGGTGTAAGGCAGGGTTGCCCATTGTCACCGGTACTGTTCAACGTGTATGTGGAGGAAATGATTGAAGAGGTATGGGAAGAACTGGAGGTAGGAATGAAAGTCGGAGGGGAATTCGTAAAATCGGTTAGGTTTGCTGATGACCAAGCATTAGTTGCTCAGTCAGCCAAGAGGTTGCAAGCATTTTTGAGTGAATTGGAGGTTCAGTGCGATAAATATGGGATGAGAATCAATATTAATAAAACAAATGTTATACGATTTTCCAGAAAGAAAAAGGCCAAGCTAAATATAATGCAAGCATTTCAGAGAGTAAAAATCATTCGCCTTGACCGGGATTCGAACCCGGATCCCTCGATATCCGGCCGAGTGCTTTAACCAATTAAGCTACCGAGACGTCCTCTTACACTCTGAAATTTTGGGGGCTTTAAAGGAACAAGATGTTATGACGAAATACCAAAATTTCAGAGTGTAAGAGGACGTCTCGGTAGCTTAATTGGTTTAAGCACTCGGCCGGATATCGAGGGATCCGGGTTCGAATCCCGGTCAAGGCGAATGATTTTTACTCTCTAAAATGCTTGCATTATAATGCACACATAGCGGGTGGCTCCGTTAAAGTTACTGTTACAGTTTCTTGAAATTTGCCAAGCTAAATATTAAAATGGGGGGGGGAAAAACAGAGCAGCTAAAACAGTTTCATATCTTGGTAGTGGAATGTTGAAGAGGGTAATAGAAGGGAGAATATTAGGCAAGCGAGGAAAGGGCAGGAACAGGATAGGGATGTTGGACGGGATGAAGGGAGGAAAGAAGTACACAGAGATGCAGAGGGACCTGATGTAGATTAGATTGCTGGATTGGGTTTTGTTTGGAGTTACAAAATGTTTTTTTGATAGTTGTGTCCATCCAAAAACATACCTTAACCGTTAGATTACCTAATATTAACCATCTCTCTATCCAAATAATTATATCTGCACCTGTCCTTTGAATAAGGTGATGATGTTCCGCGACTTCGGTTTTTTAAAATTCGGCAATTAACTACTAATACAGATGTTTCCTTGAAATTACGGTTTTTTGAGGATCATAGGGATCTTAGGATAGGATAGGGAATGTCTGTGACATTGTATGTACGGTATTTCGTAAAAACATCTTGTTCCTTTAAAGCCCCCAAAATTTCAGAGTTTAAGAAAACGCCTCGGTAGCTTAACTGGCTAAAGCACTCGGCCGGATATAGAGGGATCCGGGTTCGAATCTCGATCAAGGCGAATGATTTTTACGCTCTGAAATTGTTGCATTTTTTCTGCATTTGGAGTAGGTAGAAAATACGCTAAGCCCTTCCGTGAAATCGGTATCAGTGCTCTCCAAGCTGTGAAAGTGGCAGGACGTCAGTTAATGTAAGTCTCTGCGTCCCAACCGTATCAGTACAAATATGGAATGGACGATTGAGCTACGTTACGCGGTTTTGTGCTAAACTGAAAAAATCTCTTGAGAAGACTAATAAAAATGTTCGTGAGGCTTACATGGACTCTCCTCCATCATACTCGCAAGTTTTGAGGTGTTTAAAGGCCATTAAGGAGGGCCGGTAAGAGGTTCATGACGGGCAACGCTCTGGGCGGCCGTCAAACAGGAAAACTGACAGCCATGTGGCTCATGTCCGACAGTTGTTGGACTCTGACCGTCGATAGAGTATCAAGAGGGTTGACAATGAATTGAATTTTTCGCCTAACGTTGTGTTTCGCATTGCTACTGAAGATTTAGTGATTAGGTAAGTGTTCCCCAAGGTATTTGCCACAACGCGCTTTGAGTCCGCGAGTTCCTGGCCAAACACCAGTGCCAATGCTGCTCCCCCCCTTTTGGTCCTGATGTTTCCCCAGCAGATTTCTTTTTATTCCCTCGGATTAAGGCAGTCCTGAAAGGAACCCGTTAGTCGTCCATAGAAGACATCCAATGAACCGTGACGAAGACCTCGCGAGAGGTCCCCGAAGACGCCTTATAGGGCGCGTACCGGCAATGGCAGAGTCGCTGGAAACAATGTGTAGAGACCCCAGAACAGTACTTTGAAGATTTTTATGTGTTTGTGCAACTCTGTTAAATAAATAACTGTACCCTCTAAATTATCAATTACCTTATGAAAATAACTAGATTAAGAAGGGGAGGCCATAATATCATAGTCAAAAAGAAAAGAATTATTGCATTGAAACAAGCACAATTCAAGGAAACGCACCCCTGTTCAAATATTTGTTTCTTTTCCTTGACACTCCATTCAACTCCATGGATTCGTCGTTAAGGATACTCCTCGTTAATAAGCATTAAAATACGACTGTTTGTAAGAAATTAATCATTATTCGTTGCCGTTTGTGTTGGAAAAACTTTTCCGACCTATCCACTCAATCAGGAATTGCAGTCATTGTGGAGGACACTACACCAGCAGTTGGAGGATTATGGGATCAATATGTGTCATAAAAAAGTGATGAGATTCAATTGGAGTGGAAAAGCAAAGTATTGAGCGGGCGTTCGTAAATAAATAACGTTGGCGTATGCGGGCAGAAATCAGGTGTGAAGGGGAAAATTGGGAAAGATTATAGGATGTGAATGGATTAAGTCAAAATGTATTCGATAAAGGTTGAACAGATGGCGGAGGATGAACAAAAGCATAGAGAAAATATCAATAAATGGCGGGTAGAGTTTCACGCTTCACAAATTATGTAAATGATTAAAAAAAAGAATGCAGGGTATATCGGTTGATTTTAGAGATGTTGATTTTGATATGCTCGGATAAAACGAGCTGGATATAAAGTAACACGATAAAAGAATATGTTAAACATGGTACGGTTAGCAATATAAAAAAAAGAAAGTTGTTCAGGGTGATTACAAAAATGTGGAATATTTTGGCTAAAAATATTTAGATGCATTGAATTGCTGAAAGTTATGCAATGAAGTGACAGAAAAGTTAGGCAAGTGGATGAGGGAGACACATTCATACGACATAAAGGATGATAAAAAGATCACAGAGTAGCAGAAAGAATCAAGAGAACTAAATAAGGTAGTATAGCGGGTAAAATCGCGTGAACTCGAAACTATTTACTTAACCTCTGTACCTAGATGACATGAACATTTGCGTGCAGACCATTAAAAACCAAAAAAAAAAAAGGTTTGATGTGAAAATTAGCAATGCTGATAAAATAACGTCATCGATAATATACGGAAACAGGAGCAGTACGTAAATTTAAATTTAGAGATGCCCAGATGGTTAGGTCATTTCATCAGTTAGGCTGGGCGAATTTAAATTAATTACAAAATGCAACATATGCGTTATTCAAACTCCGTGGCCTTTTGAAGGTCATCCTGTTATGGAACAGATTGAGATTATTTGATGCTTATAATTGTAGGTAAATTTTTTTGTGTTTTTATAAATGTTTTCCGAGGGAATGGAAATACTCGTTTATTTTCAGTCCACAAGGTCCTTTACGCTATCTGCAAATGTAATTATATTTTAAAATTCATTTATGTACCCTGCAAGCCACCGCTAGGATGTGTGGCAGGGGATGAATATACACCAGAATACTTTTTAACCAAACATGACCCTACTGCGGTCGAACAATGTTATTATGATCCCCTATCGTTCGTGAAACAAATTGCATTTAAAATATATCCATTCTACATTTGAATTTCTCTAATTTTAATTGCCATTATCTTTCCTACCGTAGTACGATGTGGGTAATAATACATTTTTAACATCACTGCTAAAGAGACATCCTTATAATGTATGCAGGAGCTTCACTCTGTAATGTAACCTTTGCTCTGTGAGTGATTCCCAGCATAGTTCCTCTAATATTTTGAACACGCTACTAAGTTTACCGTAAACACGTTTTACCAATATAGCTCCACTACGCTGCACGCGATCCATTTCGGCAATTAATCAAGCTTAGTGAGGGTCCCATTATATAATAAAGAAGTATTTTCTAAAAGAGACCTAACTAGCGAAAGATAATATTTCTCTTTGACCTTTTCATCACATATATCAAGTACTCTTCTAATATATCCTAATTTTTTGTTAGTTTGTTCTAATTAGACTAAGAGTTCTCTTTAGGAACCGAGAAACTTGTTATTCGGGGAATATATTTTTTCATTTTTACTTTGTAGACATTTTCATTACAAAGCCTATTGTCAACTCCAAAGTAAATTGTAATATGTTGTTAAGGTGTTTCTCGTTACCCCGGAGGTGATCAATAGTTTTCTACTAGACTGGAGAGAAAACAAGATAATTATCCGGTTTCAAACTTTCTCAACCGTCAGATTTTCCTGAGCCGTTTGATTTTTCAAAATTCAATTTGACAGCAATCAGCTGATTTTTTTAATAAAATGAAGCTAACGAAAATAATTCGTGAAGACCAAAAGTGAAATGGAACGCAAGTATAAATCCTCTACTTTCGATTCGTTTTACACAAACGGGTAGATGTAAGATTTTAATATAATTTATTATAAGCTGTCAGTAGGAGAGTCTCCTTCTTTCCCCTTTATCAATAAATAATAACCATAATACATAAACTACACTTTTCCCTATTACGAATAAAACTGCGCAGTATTCCCAGGGTGTATTTACTTAGTGCCGAAATCTCAAAAAATACTTTCAAATTCAAAAGAAAATTAATATTTCAATCTAATAGCATCCTTCATCACTCCGTGGCTACGTATTTCTTTAGCTTTAGCTCCGAGGTAAGATGACGGAAGAATCCGTGGGAGCGTATGGATCAGCATGGGGAAAGAGAATGGATAAAGGAAGACAAGCGACGCATTGATAAAAGGGATCAAAAGATGTGAAAAAAGAAACTGAGAAATCCCCGGGAGATTTTTTTTTATCCTCATGAAGTTGACATCGAAAGGGAATTTCAGATGAAAGGAAAGTGGGAGTGATTTTATTTTGGAGATAAGAGAGATGGAGCTGGGGATGTGAGGTAAAAGGTTAAGGTACTCGGAGTGGCTGGATTCTCGGACACAGAGAACAGAGTGCGGGGTCGTGCCTAAATGATACGGTGAGTACGACTCAGCGCGAAGTCGTGGGCATATGCAGCCGGGGTGTACATACAAAACGGAGAGCGCGAAGACCGTTCCGAGCATTAACGAGGAAAAGTTGGGGGCGGGAGATGAAAGGGAAGATTACGCGGCATTTAATTCACCCCAGTTCACAGGGGATTGTGACCGCAGTCCCCCCCTACCCGGCCCTGGACAAAGGAGCGAGCGGATGAGTAAGGGGAAGAAGGAAGTCTGTGTCCTCCAAGCCGAGAGGGTAGGATGTGCACAAACAAGAGATTTCTAAATAAAGTTTCCTGATGCGGAGAGCTGTTAAAGTATGGGGGCTACTATTTTCGTGGAGGTTTAAAAAAACCAGGGTTTGCTCGCCGGCAAAGGGCGGAGGCGGGTGAACGTTTGCTGAGCGCAACTTATTCAGCTTCACAAATTATTTATCGTAGGAATACCCTGGGTAAAAGTAGGGGACTTTCTACTGTAATATATACTCACATGGAAAGAGATATAAGGAAAAGAGGATAGGAACACATTTAAAGGACGAACACAGGAGATTTGGAGAAGGCGGAATTGAGCAGATCACGAATGTAAAAATACTTTCTTGACTGGGGCTTAAACACCAGATCTTTCCACTTACTGGGCGGATACTCTAACCAATTGAGCTATCGAGGAGCATAGATTGAGCATCCGCCCGGTAAGTGGAAAGATGTATGTTCCTGTGTTGGTCCTTTAAATGTGTTCCTATCTTCTTTTCCTTATGTCTATTTCCATGTGAATGAAAATGTGTTCGCCATATGGCGGGATTTCGTGTTATAATTATATATGCATGTATAATCTTCCAGAAGTAATAGTCCCAATGACTTCATCTGAGAAGTAGCAAGATAGATCGCCGAAATATAAAACAGGAGGCAGAAATAGTCCTTCCATAAATAAATACGTATATTTGCCGTCTTCAACGTTTTGAATGAAATGACCTGCGATTCTCTCGATAAGCATGCGCGACCACTATCCCCAACTGAGGCGCTCCCAATTATTACTAGAGGGTGTCCAAGAAATTGCAACTATGCCTTGGTGAGGACAAACTAACCTTGAATGAAAAAGAGATTGTCTAGAACGTAAACTTGATTGAACTAGGTCTTTTTAAAGAGGTGAAAACAAAGTGACAAGTAAGGGGAAAGATAGGTTTTTCCCTAACAATCTAGTGCCAATCAAGTTTACGCTCCCGGCTATCTCATTTTCATTGCTTCAGGACCGTAGATGCGTTCATTTTATATTTACACAAACTAACCTAAAAAACTATTTATAGGAGATATTTCAAATTGTATCCTGGTGATAGGAGAGAGGAATATAGTTTTATAAATAATAACTGTTAATTTTAGGAATGGGATCAAAACCAAAGAAATAAGAGACCTAATATGTGAAATTTGGGATTCACTGATGCTAATTACTGACTACTGGTTATATATTTACCCGATTTCCGAAAGTTGTGCTGGAAGATGAATGTCAACACTCACCTGAAAAAATGAGAAAATATTGACATTAATGTTATTGTCCATAAACCGGTCTCCCTGCAACATAATTCAAGCTCCTGTTACCATAATACTTCCGACAACAATTAAAGTCCTCCATTTTAAATATAACAATTTTTGAAAAATAGAGTTATTTATTTTGATAAAGCTATTTAATTGGTATTTCGAGGAATCTGTAATACTGGTTATTCTATGAATTACTTAAAGCGTTTCAAAATAAATGAAAAAATTAAGGACTTCTGAAAAGGCACCAGGAATATCACAAAATAATAAAAATTTTACGACATGCGGTACCTGGCAAATTCCAAATTTACACCCAAAAATGACAAGCTAAATGAGCAATGTGATATTTAATTTCACCAGCGTTGAAATATGTTTAATATTGTAAATGAATTAGTCACTTAAATACTAACTTTTATCTTTTAATTTCCCTCGTGATCTCAAATTTTAATAAATATGTTAAAAATCAAAAACGACTTGCGGACGGATCATCTCCACGCATCACCAAAATTGTGAGCATGGTGTTTTTTACTCACCCAAAAGCCCTCGCGAAAATAAAAGCACACTTCGTATGAAATGACAGCGACGGCGAGCTCGCGGTGGCCGGTCGACCAGTTTCCGTCCCACCAAAAATAAACCCATGCCAAGCGTGAGTGAAAAATAAAAACATATTTTTGGGTCCTGGCGGGACGCTAGCAGAAGTTATTAAGCTTATAGTGTGCACTGCTTCGAAAGGCCGGCCGGCCCTCTTTCTCGCTCCGGCCACCACTCGACTCTTTCCCCTTCACCTCTAACTCTCCCGTCCGTGCACGGCGAAACGTTCGCATAACCTTTTGCGAGTCGCGTCTCATCTCGTGCAAGGGATTGCGCACGGGGGCGCACTAGATTTTTGGCGTGCCGACCGGGAAAGAGCGTTGTGGGCGTTAACGGCCTCCTGCATGGAGAGGCGCAATAACGGCTGCTGCTCCCTTTTATCCGCCGAATAAAACAGCCGCAGCCGGCCCTGGTGGCGCGTGAGTGAACCTTGGTCGACGAGAGTGGCGAGAACGGGAAGGGGCGGAAGTGATTCCACGCCACCCCTTGGATCGTGTTGGCTATTTTTCAGTCTCGAGCACGACGAGGGCCCTTTCAAACAAAAGCCAGGGGGGGAAGGGCGCTCAGCCGGGACTCTTAAAGTGTTTTGACGTTGGATGAAGAGGCGGAAATTACTATAGTTCCCGCCGCGAGGGGATTTTCTTCCCCGAAACCTCCATTACACGTTCCCTATCACTTCTCACGGGAGACCAAATCTTCGCGTTCTTGAGAAACCACTATCGAAAAATAAAGTGCAATTAAAAAAATAAAAAAGCAAGCTAACACAAAAATCACGATCCCAGTTGAGGCCAATAACCAAATAAGTGTGAGTAGTAAAAGAAGTAAGTGAGTGAATAAGAAGGAATGCGGGTTGGATAGCTAAGTTATCTTTATTGAGAAAAGAGTGAGCTTTGTCCCATTTATCATCATTTGTTGACTATGGTCTGAAATATGGAGCCGCTACGATTGAACAGAGAACCGCAAATGAATAAAGAAAGGAAACCTTTCTCAGTGCGAAACATTGCAGTATCCGCCTATTTAATTGGCGTTGAATTGCTTTATGTTTTCCAAATTAATGGTTTTCTGAGTTAAACAGGAATAGATCACATGCGTAGCGTCCTTATTTTAGGCTTTCATATGCCCGGTTGCAATGTATTCATTTTCATTTTTTATCACAATTTTTCTCGATTTCACGGGCCTAGAATTATTTTTGGAAAGTATTTTCACTGTTTCATTGTCCTATTTTAAATTCTGACTTCAATACCGACTGACAGTAAAATTTAATACCCTCTTAATTTTAGGAAGACAATAAATGAATTTACAAACTAAAATCAATTGCCTTGTCAGATTGTAACTGATAATTGTGTGCTGTAAAATGGGCATCAACTAATTTTGATAATGCTTAGTCTCTACCATGGACACGATTACATATATAAAGATACATGGAAACATTTATAATTCCTAAAATAATAATTAAAATAAAATATGGTTGTACAATGCACATTTGAAAGAATGTTTACTTAACAAAATATTAAAATACCTTCCTCTCTTTCAAATAATATTGATGTTTCTACTCTCAACTAAGGAATAACATCACCATTTGATATAAGGTACTATTCACGTACATTGGCTTAAAAGCATGTTGCACCCACAGTTTTCAATCAAAATCAGTTAGAGTTGTTCAAAATTACTGTTAGTTCTAACACATGTTCGCGGGATAACTTCTAAATTTGGAATCAAATCATTTTTAAGATGGAAATATATGGGAAAGCCGTCGGAAATAAAAAAATAAACGTTTAATATTTTTTCTTCTTAGTTGATAACCAAAATCAGTTTTAGCGGAACGATGAGCATTGACGATAAAGACCCGCATTTCTTCCAATTCCATTATTTTTTTAACAAATTGTTCGGTTCTCACACGCAGAGGAAATCATTGATGTTATTACATTCCTACCCTCATTCACGCCATTTCTTCACCACTGAATTACTATTGTTATGCACTTCTCGTTCAAACTCGCTAAAACGAATTTGGACGATGAAACAACGGGAAAAAAGCCATTAAAGAGTATGTTATGACTGATACCATAAATTTTCATTTTCAACCATTTTAGCTAAAGCAAAAACAATTAAGGGGAAATTTTTACCCCTCCTGATTCGTGAGTTTTTTTAACAAATGGCTTAAAATTTTCAGCCTCATAAAAACTTAATCGCAGATTCACTGTTTATTTGCAAGTATGAGATAATAAATACGTGAAATTATTCCGTGGTAGTGATAAAATTATTTTGAGTGAGCCTTGATGTCTCGAATCGGTAAATTACTCATGCATGAGAAAGGCATTAAAGTTTTAATATTAATATTCTATATTCCATGTGCAGACAGCGAGATCAATATGATGAGCTTCAGGACTAATGAGTCATGTTGTTCCACATTAAAATTATAATTACAAAATTATTAGCGCGGAATACATTCTCAATTAAAATGCTAATAAAAAAATTCTATTAATCAAGACTGATATCCAAATGATTAGTTTACAGATATGTATAATCATATTAGGCAACATTATGGAACTAAATCAATTTTTGGCAAGAATTAAAGGAATAATTAAAATAATTAACCAATTTTGGTGATATCATCTCTTGATAAGCTGTATCGCAAAATTGCATGCAATTCTGGACCTTTAATATTTTTGCGTTCATATAAATCAAAATCATTCTCCAAACAAGAAATTCTATTTCATATATTTGCAAACATTCAATCACATTTTAAAACTACGACAACCTTCTCAGTTAAAATAATTTCGCTACATGGACGAGATATACTCATCCACTAACCAGAAACTCAAAAATCAAGTCATCAAATTGAATCAATGGACGAGAGTGAGCGAGCTATGTTCTTTCGCAGTTCACTCAGCGGAAAAATTCAAGTCGAGATTCTGAGCGCTGAGATTAGAACAGATCAAGCGAGAACCTTTCTCTCAGGGAATGGATTATTCGTCGCAATAACCTCGAGTTTTGCCATCGTCGATTACCATTATCGATAAATTGCCTTCTATCTTTCAGAATGCCCAGCTTCGGGAACCTTATACCCGGTGGTGAAAAAGGCAACCCCCGGAAGTGCTTCGGCAGGGAAGAACATTGGGACTAAATCAGTTACTTTGTCGTCTATTCCTTCTTCCGCACCAAATCCCCCTTCCATCCACTACCGGGAAGACGTGTGTGCGCGTGCGCAAGGACACGACATGTGTGGGCGGACGGAATTTTAAGCCTCCTATTTCAAGTCCCAAAACCAGCGACGCCGCAATCTGCTTAGAAGGACCAATTGATTTTCTATTTGTCTCGCGTTATCTAGACAGCACAGCAATACGAAAAAGGATTACTCCGCACGTGCCGCGGATAAGCCCATAGGAATATGCACATGCCACTCATTTGCTTTTTGATTGCTCAGAAGATAAAAATACCATGTATCTGCGATACTCTGGGTTTAATGAGGCGTTTATTCCCTTCTGCTGATGGTGGACAAAAGTGGAATAATACTGGCTCCTAATAATTCACAATGTCGTGATACTTAGTCGTCACGAATTCTAAGCGAATGGCATCGTAAACGGGTGTCTACGTACATATGAGCTCTCGGTGCCAATGTTTCGTAAAAAATCTACATTAAGTAAGACACAACATGACGTGAAAACCGAAAACATGTGAAAGCGTTAAAATTTAATTAAGTTAAATTAAGTTAAAATTGAATCTTTAAACCTATATAAAACCATGGGTAGGCGTAGCCCGGACTTCCATGACCTATTATCTTAATTTACTTCCCGAGAGGAAACGGGACTCCCTGAAGTGTATCCCGACAGCAGATTCACACTTTGAAAAGATATTGATGATGTTACTTAAATAACATCACATATTCAATTGAAGTAGTATGGCTAATATGACAATAAGACGCCAGCATAAATATTATTTTTTTTTAAACACATAATCAAAAGTGAAACATGCAGTGTTGAATTTTAGTAGTTTTTTTTTAATATGCTGTAAATTACTGTGAATTTTTATACTTTTTAAATGATTCAACCAAAGTCCATCGATATTGTATTTTGCAAATGGTTAGCGTCCATATTTATATACCATAATATTGCATCAAAATGTAGCTCTACTGATAACAAAGAAACGTCCCATCGACAATAAGAATTCTCAAAAAATTAATTTAAAAAATAAGAAAATAGCTCCTAAAATATAAAATTTTTTGTACACCTAAAATATTCTTCCAATCGACGCAAGAACCATGAAATGTTCTCTGTTGATATTTCTTTAAAACTCTAGGAAATGGTATGGCCTAATCAAAATCCACAATGATTTTAAATGAAAACCATGGTAGAGGTATTTAGAGGTAAGTAATGATGTGGTCTAAAGTTTTATTTGAAAATTACTCGCTAAATTGCAAAAGAATAAGGCGGGAAAAGAGGGGATACGTGTTTTTTTTCGAATTGAGTGAAAAGGGAAAGAGTGAACCGGAAAACGATGGAGAGAGTGAGGAGTGAAAAAGGTGGCCGTCGAGGTGAGAAGTGAAGCAAATGGGGAGGCAAAGGGGAAAAGGGAGGAGTGGGGAGAGCAAATGAAGAGTGAGGAGGAGGAAGGGTCCAAAAACAGAAAGCCCAAAAGGAGGAGGAGGAGGGAAGGAAGAGGAGGATTGGGTGGGAACTACTCTCCGGTATAGGATGAGGAGAGAGAATGAGAGGAGGAAGAGCGGAGGAATGGGAGTCGGAGAGCAGCGAATCGCGCATCCGACTGGGAGCCAAGATTAAATTTTCAAGCCGTGAATATGCAAATCTCGAGCGTGAAAAGAAAAAAAGAAGAAGAATTCGCGCTCCAGCCTCAAGAAACAAAAAGCGAGAGCCCATTCAAGCATGCAGAAACGCAAACTTTCGTTTTTGAGGCATCCCCAGCTCCCGTCGCCGAGGGTAGTGAGCGTAGGCATCAAAATTAGCATCCCGTGGTCGTTAGAGGGTGGAACGCGGGGGCAAGTGCGGTTTTGTAACAACTTTATCGTTTCCTCGTCCATGTCGGCGATGAGTGGCATCGATAACCCTTGCGCTAAATACATTTACCGGGCCGGCGATGGAAAACAATTTTCAAAGTTCGACAGCGAAAGCAGGAAACTTCGTTATGCCGAGGGAAGTTTGGTGCTGGATAAACTTTCTCTCACCGAGTTAATCACTCAAGAAGGAAAAAAAACATGGTCTTACAGACAACGATCACTTAAGAGTAGGCTATTTGTGGACAAATTAATAGGAAAAATGGAGCAAATTCGTGTACTCGTAATACAGCTATTTTTATGACCATGAATAATTATCTAATTATTAAGCAGCCCATTGAAATATGTTTATCATTCAAAAAGTGTCAAGTACCATGACGACATATGAAATATCTTACGCATATAAATATTAAATATTTCTATTGGTTTTGGTCTAACCTTCAGCTTAAGTAAAACCAACCAAGGTCATTGAAGAAAAAGGCCTAAAAAACGGTAAATTACTCACATGATTAAACACAACCTGACATCCAACACTACATAAAACCTTCTTAACTCCTCATATTCCTCCTTCATTCCATCCAATATGCCTATCCCCCTTCCTCGTTCCTCTAACGTTCTCCCCTCCATCTCAGTCTTCAATATCCCGTCGCCAATCAAAACACCTCCTTTGGATTTCCTCCTGCAATCCCCTCTCCTTTCCTTTCACCAAATCCTGAATTTCTCGTCCGTTTCACCTTTACCATCCTTCTCTACCACAACTTTTCAAAAACCTCCAATCCACACCTACCAAATTGCTTCAATGACCATGTTTCCCCATCATAAAAACCTCGACTCATATCAAAGTTTTAGCAAGACTTTATTTGGTACCCAGGCTCAACATCTCCGTCATCAATTCAAAAATCAAGTCAAATATTTTTCCTGACTCAATCTTTTTATGATCTCCCTACTGTTTCGACCATTTGATCCGAAGTACTTCAAATGTAAGTAAATTGATCCACCTGCACTAGTTTCTCCTCTCATTTTATACCGTTTCTCTTAGCTTACCTCTTTCTTGAAAACTTCAAAACCTTTGTTTTGTTTACATCTATTCTCATCCGATACCTATCGCACTGAAGTTTCAATACACTCATCAGATTAATTAAAATTGGCAATTTTCCACAAAAAAATTTTTAATACGACCGCTTTCGATGTAACTGCATCATCTTCTGGTAACAGTCGTAACTCAGTGTCTAGTATGTAGTAGAAGAGGGAGAGAGGTGGAAAGCCGCGTGGGTGACATATGAGTGGGGGAGGAGAACAAGGTGCGGGGGAGGAGAAAGGGGTGGGGAAGACAAAACAGTCCGGCCACCCCCCCCCCGTCGCTTACCACCTCCCCTCCCTCTTCCCCCCATTTTCCACTACCCTCCCCTTACTTGCTTTTCAGCATATGTACTAGATACTGAGTTATGACTGTTACCAGAAGATGATGTAGTTACATCGAAACCGGTCGTATTCAAAATTTTATTTTGTGTAAAATTGCTAATTTTAATTAATCATGATATTCCACCATATCACGCCTGAAACGTCTCTTTTTACACTCATCAGAGTTTGCAACCGCTTGGTTGACAGACGCACTAAAGCGTGATCATCTGCAAACCTAACTGATTTCATGAATTTCCCACCGACTTCCATTCATATCTCCAGTTCTTCCCATAATGTTTGTTTAATTATTTCCTACACATGTAAATCGAACACCACCGGTTATAATGGCCACCTCTTCTCTTGTTTCTCTTCCAAACACTTCCCATCCGGACTCTCCTTCCCCCTTTCGCTCCTGTGCAGTCTGAGAAATGAACGGGTTGCGGATTTATGTCCTATCCTCACAGCCTATGACGACTAAGTTAAAAACCACAGTTTATCTATCTAGCCTTTCCCTATGTGTTGCAATACATTCATCAACTCTGCCCAACTTTCTCTGGGGAGCACTTTCTAATGTACCAAACGACCAAATGTATTGTGACTTTATTCTGTGTTTCTCTCTGTCAGTGGCCTCATTGCGGCTTTGGCATAACGCGTACCTCTCCCCTTCCCGAATCCAAATCGATCATATTTACTTGTATTTCCCGGCGTGCACGGATATTATATTCTTACTCCTTGACAATACTTCACCCCCCTGTGTAGTACACCAATTTCACTATTCCTGGCCATATTTTTAGGTCTTTGCAATGCGTCTTTCACCACTATAATATAAAAAGGAAGTGAAACTGCTCGAGGAAAAATATTAAGAATATCTACACAATTAGGTAACTTTAATGGGCTTCGAGAGATGTTAAAACTAGAACGGCAAGCGTTCAAGCTGGAAACGCAGAGCACTGACACTGAATGCACTTGAAAATAAGTTTTAAATAAAAAACGAGACAGGACCGAAAAGTCTCCTAGACAAAAATTCTAACGTGACAACAAGGAGCCACGGTGGTACACAATGTCTACGTCCAGGTTCACAATCAATCTACGCCTTCCTTTTTTCATGCAAGCCGCCGAGAGGAAGTGTAGCCGCCGGTTTCGCGTCCTGAGCCAATACATTATCGGCGATAAGGAAATTGGGTTTAATAAGTTCAAATTGTGGTATGTTATGCTTCTTACTATTTTAGTCACGAAATGTGCAAAGGAAAACTCATTTTTATATCGATCGGCGGGGAAATCAATTTCCCGTTACTTTGGTCTCGCCCACCGATATATTACGCCGATAAATGATTTTTTGCGTCGGCAATAAACTGAAATGGTTTGCACTCTTCTGAATGTTTAAGCCGTAATTGTAATCTTCGTGAATCCGAAGTCACCATACCCAGGTTTTACAATAATAATTTGAAGCTTTCTGACCGTTCAGGGCAATTCTTCACGAAATGGGGGGCTCTCGGCTAAGTGGGAGTGTGGTAGTTTGTCTTCGGTCTTAGAGTAATTGATGATTAAAAGCTTTTGGAAATTTTGAGTTGTCTTCAGCTATATTTCCTACTCTTGTGGTCATGAATTGTTATAGCGAAGAATGATTCCTTATATCAGTTCATTTGTCAGTCAGTTTCCCGTAACATATAATATTGTACTCGCTTACCGATTTTCTCCTGAGTTAAAATCCTTTTCAAAAAGCTGCCGGATAATTAGTGGCAAAGTTGGATGGCTAACTGTTGAGATTGCCAATTTTAATTGGTTTTTTTACTTGTCTTATTATTGTAGTCATTGGAGCAGTTACTAACGAATTAATATTCGTAATATTTACAGCCCATGTTATAGGGTTCGTCCGGAAAATAAGTGTAATAAGCTCATTGTCTTTTTTGACAAAAGGGAAGTCGTCCACTACGAATTTGTACCTGAACGACAAACTGTAAATGCTGCATTTTACGTCCAAGTGCTCGACAGGCTTCGAAAACGAGTCGCCCTCGTCCGGCCAGCGATCAGCCGTTTGACTGACAACCTGAGCGACAATGCGCCGTCTCACACCGCGCTTGTCGTGTCGGACTTCTTGGCCAAGCACGGCGTGGCAACGCTGCCGCACCCGCCCTACAGCCCGGACTTGGCACCACCGGACTTTTTTACACGTCAATTTTGTCCTAATTTCAGAAAAATACAAGGTATGTGTCCAAATTCTCATTATTCCTAAACACCTGAAGAGCAGTACATCATTGCCCCAGGAAATAATAGAAAATAGCTCCGAAATACATAAACAAACCAAATCCTAGAATAAGTGGCCAGGAATTATACTCTAAAGATGTCCATCGTAAGCTGATGAAATTAATAACTGAGGCGGTTCCGGTCATCTTCATCAATAGAGTTTTCAATCCCATAGCTACACTTAATTGACGGCCACACTAAGGCCAGACACCTTCGCAGCTCTCTCATTGAAGAACAGGCACTAGCGGACTAAATTTTTTTACTGGTTTGTAATTTTCGTATCATCTGACATGGGTGACCCCAACAGAGGTAATTACCGTTTAAGCACCACGGTTCTAGAGGTCATCCGAACGCACAAGACATTCCACCACCTTTCCACCACATTAACAATAAAAATAATAACATAATTCGTTCGATAATGTTTTAAGAAATTAGTGATTGGCCGATATTCTATATCATAATTAACAGTTACATGAAAACTATGAATCTATAAAATGTCATTAAAAGGTTAAATGTAAAATAAAATTGGTTCTTTTTCAATTCGATTAAGCTATACACATGATATTTCACTTTGACATTAGATTAACTAGTAATATCTCTAATTATGTAATTAACACTAGAAATGTTTGCTTATAGCTGTCTGAATATTTGACATTTGATCTCCGTACCCCAAAGAAGTGAGACTCAATACGTCCACAGGGCGTTCGGTATGGTATACTAGTGTGTGCAAGGCACCCTCGGCGAGGACCGTCAAATGTCACATTGGTGACACGACACACACCCCGAGGGAATACCCATCTTTAGTGTGGTGGTCATAAACAGGGACTGGACGCGGTTGATGATCGCTGGTGGTGTTTCATAAATGAAGTATTGATTTTTGCACCTATCGAGATATTGATTGGTTCCTTATCTTGCAGGAAGTTGTAACTCTGTCAATAGAAAGAATTACCAAAATAAATAAAATTTATGAAGATAGTTGACAAATTAATTACTCTTTCTCCACACACAGCTAGAGTAAATATGAAATGTTTGTCTTTTTTTCTTTTATATAATTTTTCAGTTAAATATATTAAAGTAAAGCTTTTAAGCGAATCATAGTATTCATGGTCTTTAGCTCAGAGTCAATGAAAACAACGTGAATATTATTCTTTACAAAAGTCTTTCTACAAATACCTTAGTGCTAGTTGTGATTTCAAGCTTACTATCTAAACCCTAATTCATTATATTCACAGCACAAATTATCATTCTCAAAGTATTGAAACATTTAATATTTTATACCGTTTTCGGCATAAAGTACCCGCCATCTCCTATGACAGCGTACAAGCATAATGAATATTGAGCGCTTGTTCACCTTGGAATAAATTATGACCTGATGGCAAGCGTTGGAAATTTCCATGCAACTATTTTCATGTCAACATTGTGGAAGTGATTCACATTAGCTAACTATATTCATTCCCGCCTGATTATGCTAAAACTTTCCAGATGGCAGGTGCGATACATAGTGCATATAAATGTTGTTTTTGCGTAATTACACAACTTAATATCTGAGATAAAGAATGAAGTGAAAAAAAATTCTCCCTTTTTTCTTAATCTTAATTCATTTATACTGTATTCGTTACTTAAAGAAATTAATGTAGGATGTTTATTAATTTACACTAATATTTATTAACGTGCTTGATCTGATCCTCATGCTAAAAAATAAATATGTGAGTAAAAACGTAAATACGGTTGTGTCTATTATTAATGTTTGTTAGTGATTATAAGAATATTTATATCTTTTGTACCATACGTATATGACGTGGCTTAGTTTCAAAGATTAAAGGAACACCCATTGCGTTATTTCTTCGCTAGTGAAATGTATTCCCCTTCGTATTTATTTCCCAAGACGAATTGCCTCGCGAGTTTCTCTACTCTTATTTATATTTTTTATTTTACATTTACAAATCCAATGAATAATGCTATAAATCACGAGAAAAGACTATTGAAAGAAACAAAACCTTTTTTAAGAAGTAAAGCAAACCTTTCCCATTCATATTCAAATGATTATCGCCGATTTAATTCTTTTTCATCATCAACTGATACATTGCAGTGCAGAAATTAAAATTAAATGGCTGAAAACATTGAATTTCAAAAACATAATCCTTTTAATACGATTCGTAACATTTCCAAACAGTAATAAATCTTAAAATATCAAAATAAACCGAAAAAATTGTTCAAGTAATATTCCATGTACAATTCAATGCGTAGCAAAATGAATATTATCTCAAGTTTTATATGTATCGTAAGTTCAAAATGCATCCTAACTCCGAAACAAGTATTATATGTGTAATATTTCAACGGGTGTGAGAGATGTTTAAATCAGACTGCGCGAAAGCGGTGAGACTCAAATCTCGTAAATTCTATTGAAGATGAATGATCTTTTCGACTATATTTTCTAACATCGATCTCGAATAATAATTGCAAAAAAATATGCCACGACCAAGCTAGGAATATTTATACAAGGAAAAGCACTGCCTATCATTCACACGCCTAGGTAGAAAATAAATAGAGGAAACATCAAAAGCAGGAGGTATTATTATTTCGAGGCATTGCTTTCGGGAACGCGGAGAAATGAAAACACTTCCACAGCAGACATATAGAGCGTCTTCCGTGGACTTAGCGGGAAGTCCTATGTCATTTTATTGCCCACTCACAGAGATTTCCATAGTAACTAAGTTTCATATGTTTCGAGCGTGGAAAAACAATACCTCTAGATTTCCTTCGGAACGTGAAAGGAGCCAGGAAATTTCGACAGAATTCCTCCGGCGTTATCAAAGGCAGAGACAAACCGAGGAAAAGGCATTTCAATTTAGACTGTTAACCTTTAGAGACTACATGTATATCAACCTTATACTGCATTTCATTCCAGTCATTTGGCGTCAAATGGTTCGGTATAACACATGAACTACCCGACACAGTTGCACAATAGCTTCTTTGAATGTGCACTGCAAACAGCTTGAATACTAATCTTATTTTCATTGATTTCATCCCATGTTGTTAGAGGCAAAAAAATAACGCAATAGGTTATCACTGAAAATATTTTTTAAAATACGTATTTAGCAAATATTAGTCCATACTTGTTCGTAGAGATTTCAGATAATGTTTGTCCAACTTGAAATTTCTTCAATAAGTTCTACTCGTATTATTTTTTGTAATTTTATCATATCTTGTTTGTAAGGCATTTGGAAGATACCTTCCCTAATAATTATCATACTAATTCAAAACTTTGAAGATAAGATACAAGCAGTCATTTAAATGAGGTACATACCGATACCTCAGGCCAAAAGCAACGATTTTCAAACAGTTAATTGCATGTAAACCATTCCCTGATATGGGTTAATATATTAATGTTTTGTAATAACTCGGTTCTCGAATAAGTTCCCAAAATTCACGTCCCATAACTGCTCAAGCGCATTACCACGACACAGTAATTTGCAAAATTAAGTGCTAAATGAGAGGTGAACGGAAATTTAAACTAAATGCATTAATATGGGTAAAAAAGTGAATAAATAACAGATTAGGTTTGCTAACACACTTGACCAAGCTATTCAGTGCGCCGAGACTAGAAAATAAATGAGAAACTTCTGCCGCAGCTATCAATTTATTTCTGCACATTGATTTCTGAATATATCACAAAATATATATGAAGTAGAATATTAGAGCTATTATAAAAGTAACACTAGCATAGTACTAGCACTCAAATCATATACTTGAGTCGGTTCCTTTTATTTTTACTCTTCATAAATTAAACACGGTCAAGCATTACAACGCAGAGAATTTCACAGAGGAATTTTCACCACACTGAGAATCATTTACCATGCATGATAGTTAGTAAAATATATACCTCATGAAAATGTACAAAGGTCATCGTTCAGTACAAAACAGCATAAACCTCCATTATCGATTGCGACCCCATAGGCTGTAATAAAACTATGAAGTAAGTCATGAGCTAAACTCAAGGATCTAGCTCTTCAGTAAACGGCTACCACATTAGAGATATCCACAGAGAGTCCAACAGTTCTCCGTTTTCTTACCACCTATCGTTCGTATGTCGTGGCTGCCCCCACAAATATGCCGGTCTCAAGCGCCCATGGCCGGTGTGACGATATTCTATTTCACATAATTCGACGCGGCATATCTCACCCCACCATCCCCTATGAAATACTAATTCGGCGGCAAGGGAAGGTAGGCAGCGGCTCTTACCGGGAAGCCCGGATACGCGAGGCAACCAGTGACGCCAATAAACAAAAGGCGACCGACCACTTGCGCCGGAGAGCGGGTCATACTACCCACGCGGGGACCCACCGGGAAGCTGCATAAATGTTTCAAAATTTCCCCATAATTATTTATTCCCCCATTTAATTATTCAGACGAAATTTGCTCAGTTTTTATTTTTTCGATTTAAATTACTCCCAAAAGAATGGTTTTAAAACTTATTTATTCCTCATAAAATGATGCGCATTCCTTGGACATTTGATATGGCAATAGTAACATCTTAAAGTAGTTGCGAGCGTAAAAATGGTGCTCGGATGAGGAGATAAATTAATGAATCATCCATTCTCAATTTCTTTTCGATTAGTTTATATCCTAAAATCTCAGAGAAGACCTAAAGTTTCTTACGGAAAAAATAGCACGGTAATTCTCGATCCAACTACGAATTTTGAAATATCTAGGCGGTGAATTAACATTAAACCTATCCGAAATAGAGTTGCACACATATTATTCGTGAAAAGGGTGCACGACTGGTGAGAGGCCATTGTCGAATGTGTAATTTGCCAGGGATATGTTTTCGGCAAGGAGAATATTCTAGGAAGGTGAGCGGAAGGAAATACCCACTTTCGTCTATCGCTAATCCAGATTACGAAAGGCTCCAGGGAGGTCGAAACGGACATGACGTGCAAATTCGAATTCGATGATGAGCGGTGTTCGGACGATCCGAGAACCCAGGAGCACATCGGTGACATTAATTGCAAAATAACGAACAGCGTCAGATTACTGATCGATAATAAGGCCACCAACTCAGATATAGTTCACAAAACTATTTATAAGGATTATTCTACTTTTTCACAAATATTAGTGCAAATTGCCAAGAGATTAAATCCGAAAAACGTACATAATGAATTATGGAGAGATTATACCATTGCTTATATACGAGTGTATAACCTGTGTGTGGGTATATTTTTTTATTTATTGCATCAAAAACGGCACTAGGATCTTTTACGTTGGTTGACATAATATAAAAAACAAAAGGCAAATTGAAGCAAAACATTTACAGACAGTTTACATTACGATGGTGTTGAAGGAGCAATCTAAGGGGAAAGATCAAGCGAGGGTTTTTTGTCGAAAGAGCATTCAATACGCAGGGGATTCTGTAGAAGAAGAGCCATTTAAATGCAGAGAGGCGGAATATTGGAACATGTATGCTTGGATTTAGGGCTAAAACAAAGGGGAACGTGGATTGAAAATAGTAACATTCGGTCATTATTTCCAAAAGAACCATTGACAATATTACGAAATAGTTTCATGCGGTCATGATGAAGGTCTCAAATGCCTAGGATGGAAAGAAAACTTTCTTAAGATTAATTTCTGAAGGAAGGGTTATGGTCACGGATAAAAACAAGAAAGGAACTGATTGAATTTACCGTCCCAAGAGTTAAAATGTCGTGGCGTAGACGTTGGACCAAATGAGATAGCCATATTCTAAGATGGGGATTATTCAACTGAAGAGTTCGTACGGTAAGAGGATCGCTAATATCTCTAAGCCACAGACCTACCATGGACATTGCCTAAAGGGAAATATTTATTATATGGTTATGAAACACGAGTCAGGAGTCAAAAATTAGTCCAAGGTCGTAGTATGCACAGGAGGACTTGGGTATTGGTAGCTGGTATGCAGACTGGAAAAATTGTTCCGTTTTAAAGAAAAAGAGATGAGGACTGATTGGGGGTTTCTTTTGCGTTACTGCCATCCACTGCACCAGAGAGAGGTGGGTGTTGACTGCAGAAGGTCGCAGTACGTAAGAAATGCTTTTCAAAGAAACAGACATTGGGATACGCTAGGACTTCTTTTTTAACTTGATTAATTACCAATATTTTCGAGTTACCACGAATCTCATTAAAATCATCATCATATCATAGTCTCATTTTAAGAGAGCCAAGTAAAATGAACGCCTGCATATCACACTATGGCCAACTACTAGAATGGGCACCCATGTCAGTAATATATTTGAATGTGAATAATGAAACAAGGGTTCATCAAACGAGAAATGAGGAAATATTTGAATGAAAATGTGAAAATGCATGTCCTATTGCTTGGTTAGACCTCATATTGAGTACGAGTCGGCTGTTTGGACCATAAGCAGAAGAAACTGATCTTAAAATTCAATAGGATTCTGAGAAAATATGCCTGCTTTGCGAAGAATCTATTAGAAGAAAAAGCAAGCACCAAATTTTTGTGTTACTGGGTATCCTAGGTTGAATCCACCGGAGGCACGAATATTACCAGCACAAATTCAGATATTAAATAACTGAAAGATATTTTTTACTTGAACTCTGACGCAAAAGTAAATATTTTGACACCGCATCACAATTTTACTACAAGAGTGCAAGGAGGAGCTGAATGAAAATTACTGCACTAATCGATTCATTAGGAACTCTCCCATGATTCGCGACCACAATGGGAAATATCACGTATGACGGATTGAATTTGGCACCAATAAAAGTATTCGGAATATAACTAAACAACTGTCTTCCTAAGGCTCGGTGACATTATATCTACTGCCACAAGCCATTGTGGCGGTTTGCATTGTAGACGCGCATTCTCTCATGCCGTAGTAAAAATGAAGGCACTTATGCGCCAATGAGAAGAATCTCTCTCTCGGAATTGACCCCACGTCATGTTGATTATTTTTGCAGTGCCCTTCCGCCTAGCATCCCTCTTCCTTCGGCCTATAACTTGTCCTCACTGGACCTTCCTTTTGGACGCACATATTTGCCTTCCTCTTGGAGTCTTCTCTTCTATCCTATCTCTAATAAATCCATTATGCCTTAAGGCTAGGGAAAAAACACCTGGCTCTTCTTTTTCTTTCTACGCTCCGCTGTACCCTCTCTTCTACTACTCCTCTATACATTCACTCGTCTCTCATTCTGTCCAATCACTTCTATCTTCAGGATCCGCTTCCAGAAAGTGAAGGTTTTTTTATCCCCTAATCTGCTTTCTATGATCCATAGTTGGTCACACTTCGCACGAATCCTCTCAGATCTTAACTCCTTGGGAAAACCCCCGTGGCGAGAAGACCTGAAGATAATCCCGTCTTCCGAGATTCGCCAACGCGGAAGATATTCCCGAAGGCGCTAATCGTCACTTTTTCACGTGTTACTTCCTTTAGCAGTAAATCTTTTGGACAACAGTACTTTCCTTTTCGAGGTGAACGCCTTCTTTCCTTTAAATAATGTATTCTTAATAAACACTCACTTCCTTCCATTCTATGTTTTCTTGTAGGTTGGTGAAGGGTTCCACTTGTTGGGATTTATAGTCTCTTAGTCCAACGCCGGTCTGAATCTTAGCTCTTCCGTATTTACATCTTAGATCTTCCGCACACGAGAATTTTTTTTCTTCGTGATCCATTTAATGCTATAACTCTTTAAGTAGTCGAATATTCCAAAAGTTAGCTCACATCACTCTCATCTACAAAATGAGCAGCGAGAATGAACCGGGTATTAATGGATTAGCATAATTGGCCTCAATATTTGTAAAAGGTACAACATATTACTGTCAGCAGTATCATATATCCTTCGCTTCCAAGCGTCAGAGCTTCCAAGGTCCTTGGTCAAACTTTGTAAACCTCAGCTTTGAGATATCCCCGAAGAAAAAAGAAAAAATCACATGGGCTCAAATCCGGAGAGCGAGGGGCCATGGAGCATCCCGTCGGAAGGAGATCAGGCGGCCGGGAAATTGTTCTTGCAGGATTTGGTGTGAACGACGGGCGGTATGAGCCGTGGCATCATCCTGTTTAAACCAAAAGGCTTATGTGACATATACCTCAACGTATTCTTATATTTTGGGGAGTAAAAAGTTCTCCAGCATCTCACAATAGCACACAGAGTTCACAGTAACAGTTGAACCTCGAGATTCAAAAAGGTAAGGCCCAATAATGCCTACGGAGGACACAGTGCACCTAACTGCCACTTTGGGGCTATGAAGAGGTCTTAGGTGAAGTTCGCGAGGGTTGTCAGTCGCCCAGTAATGACAATTTTGCTTATTTACAGAGCCAGAGAGGTGAAAATTTGCTTAGTCGCTAGACCATAGTGCCCTCTGCGTCGCTACCACATTATCCTTGCTCTTAAAGCATTTTTCTACGGCAAAGCATCGACACTCCCCAGACCACTGCATGGTATTTAATAAAAATGACGTTTTTCCACCAGTTAACGCCACTACTACCTCTCCGCTAATTTAAATGCGCGTTCTTCTGTGATTTTTTTTAACTACGGAGTTTATTCTGCTCCACTCATAGGTTCCACTCTTTCATATTTAAATTTCATTCTCGAAACATGAATTAAAGGAGATGTAGATAATTTGAACGGAAGCATTTGTGAACGCTGAGGTGTATTTATAAACGAGTATATCTTGAGATGGAGAAGTTGAAGCTCTTTAATTTCTGCATAAAAATGTTTATCGTTATGTAAAACGAATGATACATTAAAAAATTAAAGCACTTATATTATCTGAGATTGATGGGTTATTTAACAAAATCAAATACAAGGCAATGGTAGGAGACAAAACACACTGGGAAAATGGTGAAAGATTAGACAAAAATATTGTCGAACTTCAGTTCAAATGATGGCTTTCATAAACTTATAGACTGAATATTAATATTCATGCCATAAAAATCCACCTAATCCACACTGATTTCACCATTTCCAAGAAAAACTTGAATGAGTTGACAAATGCAATCACTCTAGCCTATTAGTCGGATAAAATAGGGCTTATATACGGAGAAGGGATCTCAGAATTGGTCCAATTGTAATTAAGGAGCGGGATAAGGCAAAACCTCATACCTAAGATGAAAATATTTTTTTCTATCCTTTATTCATTCTCACTCATTAAAAGGCTTGAAACGATTAACATTTGAAAATAATTATCATTATTCGAAGTTAAAATTGTATCTACCAGTAAAATATTGTTTTAAAGTGCAACATTGGCAATTGATTCAATACCTCAAGGATCCCGTTCAAAACGATAAATGTCCGCAAAATCGTAACTCCTCAGAATAAAAACCGAAGAAAAATGTCATCTTACAGCTTATATAGATAGAGGTCTTTATTTCGGCAAAATTGAGACCTAATGGTCCCTTCTTTCATTTAACTCATCGTCGTACGAGTACATATACTATATTAGGCATAAAATTTATAATTTCATGCATATATATCCATAAATACATATCGAAAGACACACACACTCAAAGTAAATAACAGTGAAGAAAGAAGACAATAACATAAGGAAAGTCTGAGCAAAGCATGTGGTTTGTGGAAAAAGCTAGGTAGGCATTGTTCACCTAGTAACCCATGACTAGCAACCCACGCTGGAAAACACCTACGAAGAGTAGGGGGGTTGAAAAACCTACGAAAACCCTATTAATTAGATAAAAGAAACATGTTCATCGTAAAAATTTTTTTTCACAAAGTAAACATATTATTAGCTTGCTGAAATTGAAATGAAGAAATTACTAATTTTGACAACACATGAGGAGTAACGAGAAAAATAACATTAACTGAAAATAATGATGCAAAATTCTACTGCTTGAGATGAACATTTACCAACATGTAATATTTTTCGAATTTAGAACGTAAATTGGAACGAAATTGAAACAGCTAGGGATAAAGGGAAGAGCCAGAGCAAGATTTAAGCGACAACCATTAAACTCGCACCATATGGTAACGTTTTTCAGCGCTCCGTCCATCGACTCCACATCGAGGAATAAGCGGGTGCCCTGCCAGCGAGATGTGATTGGCGCGACGAGAAAGCAATCCTCGTACAATCAAGTGCGCGACTCACAGCAAGACCTTCTCCCCTCGGATGCGCCACAATTCTTTAATGCCGTCCTAACCTCTCACTCCCTCCGCTCGAAAAATGATTCCCGGATCGCCAGCGCCTCGAAATAATCCCTCGGGCGGTGCGAGAGAGGTGAGGGGGTCGGGAAAAAGGGAAAACGACGCCCGCCGTGTTGGGGCCCGATCCATAGCGATGCGAATCCACGCACGCACACACGTCCTCGGCTCCCAACGCGACAAACCAATCGCCCACATGCTCCTCCGACGAGAGAGGAACGAGACCGTCACATAAGAGGGGAGCTTTGGAGGGGGAGGGGAAGGTGGTTGCGTCCAAATCACCCCTCCCACACCAACAATCCGCCTCCCTTGTGGCATTCACCCACCCCTCCTCCACACACACACACTCACCCGGGTAGGGAGGGGGGCTTTCCGGCAAAAGCCACATCCCAAACCATGGGGGCGAGGGGATGGGAGGATTCCAGCCAACCCTTTGGGGGTGGCAGATCGGGTGGGGGGCGGTTCCCCTGAGGATGACGGGGGGATGGGGCGGGGGGATGGAGAGTATTCGGAAGGGTGTGTTTCGCTACGTAGGTACTCTCCCGGCTCTCTCCGCAGCCCTCTCGCCTTTCCAATATCCCTGCCGTTGCCGTCAACACACACAGGGGCATGTGCCACCTCACTCACTCATCCCGCCGCCCCTTAGGTACCGACAGGCAACACACACCCACCCCTCGCGGCCCCTGCTTTCTGTGGGAGGGCAGAACTGACCGAAGTCCGGTCTCCCGGCCCCTCCACCCCTTGTACACCCCCTACTTATATGAGAAAGGGACGGTACTCTGAGGCATTGAGGGGTCTCACTCCTTTGTGTCCCCCTCTCTTCCGATGGCCCTGTTTATTTTTTCAAGCTGAGAGAGGGAGAGAGTGTATAAGAAAATCGGGAGATGCCCGCCCTCAAAGGCGGTCGGTCGCCCTTTCCTTGATTGGTTTTCTTCCTTTCATAAAAGCGCCGGGAGAAAGGTCATTCGTGAGAGACAGCAAAATCCAGATTGATCGTTATTTAAAAAGTAAAGAAAATGGGAATGAACCTCCCATTCGCACATACCCAAACGTCTAAGAAAGCACACGTACCTATAGCCCCAATTTTTATTGTTAACAGATACTAAGTTGGCTGAAATACACGGTTGAAAAATGCCATCATTTATCTCATAAGTGCTTATATATGTTCAATTAATATAAAACTAAAATCACAAAATGCACAAACAATTAATACCTTTTTCAATTTTCAGTTCTTTCCCAATAGCACAGCAATAATGCCAGAAAGTAATATCATTATTTGTTAGTTTTCTTGAGTGTCAAGCGCATAAAGGGCACGTAGAGAAGCTTTATCATCTACTCATCATTTATTATCATAACTTTCTAAAGAACACTGCAACGCTTGGCATGGGATTCCATAATTATTATAGTATTGCATATTCTGAGGAAGTAAATTTAATCAACTAGAAGCGCCCATCAGAAACATCTGTTATTGAAGAAGAGCCGATTTCGCGGAGAGAAATCCTCCCCAGAGAAGTTGAAGTGTATAACAACGTTCATTAGTACGGATAACAATTAGTCTAACAAACTAGACCACATTCCTGCGGAACTACTTCAAGGTTTATAATAAGGTGGAAGAAAGAGTTTTGATGGACTACTTTATATTTATAAAGCGTTTTAATGGATGAATAAGGTCAGGAGATATCGTCGGATGAGAGTTAGTTCCTATTCCATAAAAGGTGAAAGATGGTGATATGTAAGTACTGTAAAACAATAAGTTTAAATTCGCACGCAACTGAAGTGGTTCTCAGAATCATCCACAAAATGATGGAGAGCAGGGCAAAGAATTACTTCATTAATGGTCAGTTTGGGTTCAGGAATGGAAGAGGCAAACGTGATATCACAGCAGTAATGAGGTCACTTATATAGGGGAGCATACAATACAAACAGGGCTGATTAGTCTGTTTTATAGATTATTGAAAAGACGTTTTATAAAATAGATTGGGAAATATAATTAATGTTTTGCAAAAAATAGGTGTAAATTGGAGGGATAGGAAACATCCACAACCTCTACCTCTCTCCGACTTGTCAGGAATGAATGGTGGATCGGTTCGGATGGGCAATGTCAGGAAGAGAAGTAAGACAGGGGTTTCCATTATCACCTGTACTGTTCAATGTATTTTCGAGTCTCGTGCCTGCCCTCTTTCAGACCATCGGTAAAAATATTTTTCTTTAACGACAACCGTAAGTGTATTTTTGACCAGGCTACAAATTTTCTTCAAAAACAAGGTTTAATTACAAAAATTATAATAACTCATAATTGCTATTCATAGGATGACGCAAAGCAATGAGAAGATCACTTCAAGAACTGGTGCTGAAGAACCGAAGTCCACTAAACATTTATGACAGAAATGGACATCTTGAACTTCGTTCTCTATCAGAGCTTTTACGGAATTTGCTGAAATTCAAAAGATTCATACAATAACTTTCTGAACTCGGCGAAGAAAAATATCCATTAAATTCCCTTTAAAATTTTCCCATAAAATTGCTGGTTCTTCTGCTCGACAAAAAATAAAAAATGAAAACAAAAGTCTCAGAACTTACGAGGGCGACAGAAAGCGTGTAGTCATGCTTCTCTTCACTTTCATAAAGTTTAATTGCAAGTAATTGGATTTGAAAGTTGAAAAAAACAGCTCCGTTAACAATTTATAAACTTTCGAATGATATTAGACTGAGAATATGATGTAATAATAATCTCAAATTAAAACATTCATTTTGATATAGGTGAACTTCGTACACTCTCAGTTGCAGAGCTATCTTTTATGCTGCAGTAAACTTCGACGCCTTTCTCTTCGTTTAATTCCTGAAAACTTATTGTTATTCCTTGCCTAGTATGATGTAATCTCACAATAGAACAATGTTTCAACAAAAGCATCCGCTTCACTTAACTCGAAAAATGCAGATATGGATATTTCGGGAGAATTTTTAACAACCTGGTTTAAATTATTATTCGTAAAGTATAAGTGACAGCTATTTCCCAAATGAATCGTTAGGCGAACAAGCGCAGAAAATTCTCCACGTTTGTCAAAAGATGGCCAGAAAGTCTGAATACGTGCAAATATAACAAATAATTGTTTTATTTCACTGGTAATATTATGAAAACTGTAGCCTGGCCCTTTTTTAACCTATTTTTAAGGACATTTGACCACTTCTACTGAACGAAATTAAAAATAATTAATTTTAATTATAATTGGTAATACAGGATGGTGAAGAACAGTCAGCGGTTTGCACCGATTTCCCACGACTATTGATAATATTGTCTTCCATCTTCTCCCAGCTATCTACGAAGACACTTCGGATATCCATCAAAATTTATTCGAGCTTCTGTAGATAGTGGACGCGGAAGATTTACTGAAAATGTTTAATTTTATTTTGACACCAATATCTTGCAAATATCGAATAGCAACGGTTCGTAACCTTTACAAGAAATGTCAACCAAAATAATATTGTCCTTGTGGCTACACTGAATCTTGCTATCTAAACAGACCAGAATATGACAACAAAGACGTTCCTCTCTTGTTTCATCCAATCCTGTACACATAACATAATTTTGCATCGAAAATACCTTCTTTGGACAAAAGATGCATAAGTGCACTCTTCTTGAGATGAAAAACTAGGGATAAGGTTATATGTCAGATAATTCCCGCTTAAAGAAAGGTAATTTTTTTATGGCCGATTTGGATTGCAGGCCCATGTGGCAAGAAGATTAGGTCAGTTTATTTGGAACAAATGTCTTTATCATCCTGCATTTTCTCAAACGTGGCGATCGAGTAAAACGAAAAGGAAGGACAGCACCTAGTCTACGTTTTAGGGACCAGTATCACTGCATTTCGAATAAGAAATTAGAAATCAGTAAAAAGCTATTTATGGTTGTTACGAATAAATATTAATCGTTTAGAATCATACACTCCAACCTGCCTACGCAAAAACGATATGTCTAGGGCCCTTGATTTCGTCCAATAAAAACAAACTTACGTCATCCGTTGGAACATTATACTTTTCATGTCCTCGATTTTCATTAATCAGTTTTATATCTATCCGAATGATTAATTTAAAATCGTCTCTAAGGTCTGAAAAATCACTCTTAAAACTTCATTTCAAACTGCGAACGCTGTTGCTGTAATTGTTTAGTAGTTATAGCCAACTCTCATTTAAATCTCTTTGTAAACTAGGAATCGTGTCGATCTGCGAATAACACTTTTCATTGAATTGCAGATGTGATAATGGCACTACCTTCTCGTTTCATTTCATTCGCTCCAAACGAAATAATTTAATAAATTGTACTTTTTGGTACCGTCAAGAAAATGTTCAGGTGGAGGATGCGAGCCTCCTAAACTCTTGCTTTGGAGAGGCTCCGGAGGATATTTAAAATTAGGTTTCACTTCTCACAATTATGTAGCGTTACAATTAAATCATAATTTAAAGAACACAAAGATTACTTTCGCTCTTGAACCAGTCCTGGTAGCATTCAGCCATGCACGACGAAAGTACGCGTCTTACATTAAATCCCGACAAATTTTTCGAATTCGAGAGGCAAAGCGACAAACGAGAAGGAACTGGAAAGTCAAATCGATAACTGCTCGATATTTATTTTGTCCTTGGTACCAAGCTATGAAACCCTTTTCGTATCAATGAGTATCAGGGATTAGGACCGACATCTAGGTCCCGAAAATTAACTGTGATTCCTGTCCGAGTTGCTGAACCAAGGCTGTGGTACCTCCGATCTCTAAAACAAATACATCCCAACCAAAACATTTACACGTCACATTAAAACGTGTGTTGAGACGCAGATTTTGAAAAAAAAGAAAACGTGCTAATTTTTCCCTCTTCCTCGGTAATGATTGTTAATAGCATAGTGAAATGCGTTTCAATGGATATGGCATTACACAATCATCTACTCGAAAGTTAGAAATAACCAGACACAAAAATATCCATAGATTTCATTTTACGTGTCACGATCTCTCATAATTTTGCCCTGAATATTTCTCTCTCCCTTAGTTGCATTGGAAATGCTTATTCTTTTCTTCCCTCAGCCTAACTTCCCCTTCTCCCCTTTTTTACTATCTCCAGCATCCCATTACTCCCCAAAATCTCTTGCGTCTACTTCTACCTTATTCAAAATCTTACCACCAACCATCTCTCTTTCCGCATCATGCCTAGGCCTTCCTTTGTTTTAGATTCCGTCCATATTATTAACTGTATCCACATGGCTGTTCCACAGCCAAATCTCAAAGCACTCCAATCTATGTCTATCCAGTTGCATCTACGACCAGTATCTGATCCATACTAAACTATGCTTCTAAAACTACGCTACTAATGTAAGTCTTCACAAGTATTTTCTTTTTGTCTTCACTTTAGGTTGCCTATTTTCAACTCTCCATCTTACTAAATGCTTCTCTAGCTAACATAATTCTTCTTTCAATGCGCCTATACTCTATCCAAATGTAGATGCTACACCTGTTCTGGTTTATTCCCCAAAATTTCATGCTTACTTTGGCCTTCCTATTTCTTAAGTATCATAATAGCTACTCGTATACATTCTTATGAATAATTCTTACCCTATTCCTATCACGCTGAATATACAATACGCTAAGTAATGATTGTAACCGTTTGGCTGACTATCTAACCTACTTGTAAGCTTGACCATCCGCTGATCTGAAATCGATTTAAATAATTACCTACCCACTTTCACTTCAGTCTTTAGCCCTTCAAATGTCTCCATTACATATATTATACTTATATGCAATGAAAGAAAAGCAGGAAATAATTAATATAGTATTTCTACCTAACTCCTCTGCCTAGCCCTGTCCATCTCTACTTTCCATTCGCGAACCGCACTTGTTCTGTCTAAGACATATTCAGGTTCCCAATAAGTCGCCCCGGCCTACTCCCCTTTTCTGCAAAATAATTACACCCACTTTCATCGATCGAACGCTTTATCATAAACCACGAAGCATACAAATTCAACACAGTTGTATGCTTGTCTACCAGCGACTTTCTTTTTACTATGGTATCAAGGACTTCTCTTCCTAAACTGGTAATTTTCATAAGGTCATTGATGATATAGCTTCCACTCTTCCAAATATGGTATTTTCCTTATAGATTGCAAAAGACATTAAAAAAAAAGATGCCAGGAGAAATTGAGAAGAGATATTGAACGATGATGGAGAGAAAGAGTGCAATAGCAAATACAATGAAAACATAATATTCAGGATGCAGTTACAACTCTGTTAGTTAATATCTTTTCCCACAATGTATAATAACAACTTAATAAAGCCATTAAATACTATATATAGGATTTTTGAACAATCTACTTTTAAAAGGATGTAAAAATCAATTTAGGTTTTGTCGCAAGTTCCATAAAAACAATATTAAGCTAAATGTGACTTGATTTATTCCTCGTTTCATTTTTGTTTGCCTTTTCAAAATTATTTCTGCTGGGTTTAGGCAAAGATACGATCGTCTATTCTCAAATACTTCCATTGTGTTCTAATTAGTAGTTATCCGCTCATAAAATTAATTTTAATAAATAATTTCAGTAAATATTAAGCTTAAATTGCAGTACAATCTGAGAAAAACAGGTGGAAGTATTAATAACATTCGTACATAAATGGTATTGAAGTACATTTCAGCACAGACTTTCGCGTTATTCATGTAAATTTGTAAAAAAACGGACTGCTTTTGGTTATTTGATAAAATAATAAAGCATTTTGATAAATTATAACTTTTATGAAGATAATAATTTTATATGAATCTAAAGCTCATTTCTTTCTCATTCCAGTCGTTCAGGACGATTTCCGCCCTTCTTGCAAAATATCTTAACAGTTTTTTAACAAGTAGGAGTCCCACGATAATTTGGAATGTGCTAACTTTATGGAAAACCGTTAATTCCGTTAAATATCCCTGTTTCTTCGTACGGATGTTTTTATAAAAACAAATTTTTTCTCTTTGCAGCATATCGGAAAAAGGCATTAAGGATACCTCATGTCGTAAAGAACGGGAGTCATTTTCACCAACCCCTGTCCATAAAAACTCCGTATACATACTCAAGCCCATAAAAGAGTGCGCGTTTCACTGCTTTCTTGTATGCACGATAGACATTCGCACATTCTAAACATTTTAATGCAGACACGCTTACTAAAGCACCTTAAGTTAGTCGACAACCTCGGGTGCCGTTATTAAAACTCGCTAATAAACTACCTCAGTTACACGTATGCCAAAACAAACGTTGAAAATGTTGGAATCCTTTCAAGCCCCCGAAACTTATTGGCGCCATCACACGCAAGAAAACCATAAACCCAAGCTAAAAAGAAAGGATTTGCTGGTTTCCGTCACCAGGAGAAAGAAAAAACACTGCCATCAAAAAGCACCATTACGTTCACTTTATGAAAGGTCACTGTAGCTTTAAAAAATGTGATTTTTTTATATTTTTCAAATGTCCTTGAATTAAGGCAAGGGTCTTCATACCCATCATTTTTCTTTTTCCCCGTTTTATACCAAATGCCTCATTCCGTCGGCAGGTTGACATTTTTTATATTTTCGTACTACTTTAGTCACGGTCTAGGAAAGAAGGTAGATAATTAAGCTTATGGAATGGAATGCTGTTATGGCAAGTATCATGAATTCGCTTTTGAAATGTAACGAGAACCATTGTTCCCGCGAATAAGAGATACTGAATATTTTTCACAGTTTTTAAATCTTTAAAAACAAATCTTAAGTCATGATTACGAGTACATCATTTCAGTGTTTTCTTTAGGTTGAAACTCAGCCATCACTTCTCTTATCAATTTAGCCGAAGTACTTATGTAACGCACAACAGAGATATGGTGGGTATTACTCTTGGAAGTGATAAAAAAGGCATCCTTAAAAATTCCATTGAAATAACAAAAAATATTGAATTGGAGGTCTTTATCAGATTTTACCAAATAATTTTGGCTTAAATATTGCATGGCAGTAAGTGCCTTCAAATTACATCAAATAAATATTTACTTTAAGTTTTTTAAAGAGAATTTTCCAAAAACAGCGTAAAATAATCCGCATATTTTTTTCTGAATGCATAAAACTTGAGGTTTGATAAAAATAAACCATAATCATTCGTAATATTTTGATAATTTACACATTTCAGCAGTCATTAATTTGCTGCGCACCTTTAGGTAACATTTGCGTATTTGTTCGCATTTCCTATCACAAAGGTTTCCAAATATAAATATTCCCGGTTTTCCTATATCGGCAATACTAGTACTTCATACATTGTTCTCAATGGAAAATCAAGGGTTAAGTGAGTAAAAAGTGACTTCTCAACACATCTTTTGGTGCTTGTCGAATATTTGTAGTACCTTCAATTCTTTTTACAACGACTCTTAACCATATTCATGCGATCCCTTAATGTGATTCTTTTTCTAAGATGCCCCTAATTTTTACGATGAAAGTTTAACTGGGAGCAAGAATTCTTTCCAAATGAGACGCCGTTCTATAGTATCAGCAAGACGCGACCTGAGAAAAGATTCGTCAAGGTAAAACAACAATTTAACCAACTTTTTCATAAAGAGAATAGCACGTTCCAAAAAATACGTTTGTTTCGTACTTATGAGTATTTTTGCCCACGACCAACAGTGAAGATGACAATTATAATTCAAAGTCGGAAATTCGTTACCCCGCCGGCCCAGGTGGCGGCGGGGTAACGAACGTCTGCCAATCCAATGGTCGCGGGTTCGATTTCCGCCGGGGTGGGATTTTTTCCACCAAGGGCTTAGGTGTTTGTAACTGTCTTCAATGTAATGTACAGGGGTTAGGTGGAAGAAAGGGCTGTGAAGTCCCAATCTTGCCCCAATAAAAGTCGGTAAATAAATAAATATGCGGCACCTCTCTGAATAGGTCAGAAAAGGTCAAAATTGCAAGTAGTGTATTATTAAGAAAGACATTTATGTACCAGCACTGCAATAGGTATACTTATAGGACACACATACATTAGCCGTTCATAAAGTGAGTCATCAAAAATCTAAATGACACAAAAAATCTGAAAATTGATGTTTGTTTCTTTCTTTGAGAACAACACGTCAAGATGGCACCGAGTTAAAGATTCTCTTTTTGCATATGTAGAGTAAAAATACACCACGTAATATAGGCTAGGTTTGATTTGGACATACAAACTTTAGTTCGAATAAATCAATTTTCGGTAAAAAATTCCATGCACAGTTGGCAGTGTTTCACTTAGATTTAAGATTTAAATTAATTCACTTCAATTAGGAATGCATATTAAACTGCCGAATCCTTTATCTATTACATCCAAGTGACTTATCAATGTGCCCAGCAATGCTCACAATCCCTTGGCTGATTAGCAAACCAAAGCTTGACCATCCGTAAGCCGAACTGGTTTTATGAATTATCCACCGACTTTCATTCCTATCTCCGGTACTTCCCAGGCCTCTTCGAACATTTCCTCCACATATGCGTTGAACAGTACCGGTGATAAAAGAATCCCCTGTTGTACCAATGGCACTGAATACAGGTTATAAAAGATACCTCTGTTTTACCAATATTCCTAACTCAGCCCATCCCGACAATCTGCCAATCGCTCCTGAGAAATCCCATGCATGAACAAGTTGCGGCTAATTCTTCCGTCCCTCCAAAAATACTCCTAAATTCTGTAATACATTCATTCATTCTATGCAATTCTCTGTATAAATGACCATTCTAAATTAACGACACAGGCATATTGATTCTGATTGTATTCTATGTTTCTCTCCATTAGTGATCTCATTACTGCGATGGCATCGCACGTACCTCTCCCCTTCGTAAATCCAAACTGGTCATCCCCTAAGTAATCATTTGCCCTGCTCCCCATCCTCTTACTGATGACCCTGAGAACCAATTAAGCTGCGTGTCTGACCTTACATATGGCTTTCCTTTCCTTTTTCGGATAGGAGCTAATACGGATCTGACAAAATCATTCGGCCAAATTCCTCTCTCATAAATGCCGTATTGGGCCGTAACAAGTAGTTCCGTGGGAAAGTGTCTGCCCCCACGGTCTTATTTGATTCCCTTAGTGCCCTTTCTAACCCGCCACCGAGCGAGTCTGGCTAATCCTAATCTTTATCATATTGTCCTTCTTTGCCTAAGCTCGGTGACCTAATGTATTTAGAATATATGTAGTTCTTCTTTTTATTCCTTTCAGCTCTCTTGATCAGTACACCTGTATTTTCACGGAACAAAATGACGCACCTGAAATCCGAAGCCGGGACATTTTACGGGTGAGGCTCTCATCCACCGAGCCTATGAACCAAGAGCAAGTTACCGTGAAAATACTTAATACCGTAATCGGCAGTGCCGATGGTTACTGCAACCTCTCTGTTTTCCCTCACTGAGCGTAACTTTTACGGGGATGTCCGCGCCCGTTCTTCAGCACCACCCATTCTAAGCGCAGAGCGAGTGTACTTTTTTATTTCATTCCCACCCTTCTGGGCACTCCAAAGGTTCATCGTGCTCTTAATTCCGTCTATGTCATTTCAAAGTTTCGTTAATAAAAAAGCGGTGGACCGATATTTCCTCGGCAGTTTTTATCAACCAAACTTATTTCCTGTTTCAGATGATAATTTTATGACTTTGGAATGATGCTTGCCTCAATCCTTTTGATACAGCTATAAACTCCCAGATTTATATTTATTTTATATTTTAAAATAATCGAATTTGAATTTCATTTCTGTGGCCTCTTATATTCCTACCTTTTTTATACCGTATATAGTAACTTTTTTTTCGAATAAAACCCTAACATACCCAATATTCTCCGATTCTGCTTTCCTTTGGAAATAACTTTCGCCTGCTCGATACGTTTACAACTATCACGTTATAAATTTTTCACTTTATATTTTTTAACTACGCCAGCGCATTATATTATCTGTTTTTAAAAGTTACTGAGGTTACAATGTTTGCATATTTTACTTTATATGAACAACTGAGTTGTGGTAATAGTTATCAGGAGAGGCGACCGACCTCTGAGGTCATTTGTGCCATTAGGGATGGATGGGAAAGGAGGAAGGGTGGAGGGAAACCGGCGTCGATTAACGAAAGGTGCCCAGGGGTCCGCAGTTTAACGTCCCATGCGATGGATGGCGTACTCAGTCTTAAGTGCTCACCATAGAGCACCTCAAGTAGAATAGAGCAGCCATTAAAAAATATCTACCGTCTCCAGGATTTGAACGCGGGTCCTCTCGGTGGGAAGCCAGTACGTTAGCCACTGCACTATCCAGATCCTCGAAAAAGTAAGTTATCGGAAATTGACAAAAATAAAGCTACGTACCACTTTAAAATTTAGTTTGCTTGATTATTATTTAAAACATATTATCTTGATGATGGCATAGAACATTTCTATATGCACGCGCGTATGTGTGTGTGTACATTCTTCAACTATTACGTGACACATAAACACGCACATCATCCTTCATACATGTTCGCTGGCTAAAGAGCCGATTGCTTCCTCGCCGCTCTTCCACGAATAGCTGGGATCTTATTTTACAGAGTTCTTCAATTATAAATTAACGAAATTATTAAAACTAAATAAATACAATTAAAAAATAAATTAGCGCTCCGTGAAGCGGAGTGAGGAATTTGCAGAAAATGACCGGGAAACTCGGGGAAACGCGTCTTGACACATCAATAGAAAACCCTAACGCGAACGGCTGCCGTGACTGGAAGGGCAAGCAAGGAACCGCTGGACCACGATCGGACAGGCCATGGGCACGGTCATCACGAGAGCGATGGGGTCTTGCCATTCGGCGCGAGGAAAAGCAGAGTAATCCAGGAAACTGATCGTTAGCCTTCAGCAACGAAACGGCGGGAGGAGGTGGAAAGTGATGGACGATGCGTGAGTCCAATAGCCCTTCCTATAAATTTTGTGTCCCCAAGATTAAAGAATTAATCGTACTCATGATTGACAGATGAGAAATTATATACTACGATGTCAGCGGGATAAATGTGCTCATAGGAGCTAAGAGAAATCAATTGTGATGCTGAAAATACCCCCAAGAGACGTCTATATATTTACTGACATAATATTAAGACTCACTACTTAAGCTGACACGCTGACTGTCCGTTACATTTCGAGCAACGCTAAAATTCATTTTTGATTAAGAAAGTACAGATGCTGGAAAGGTACCTAATTGCTAAACATCATTGCTAAGATTATATGGCTACCGGCAAATGAAATAATCAGATGGAAAATGGTGATACTTAAAAGAAGAGCATGGAAATGTTTGGAAGTTCAAAGAAGAAACTATATCAATTAACAAGCTATTGATTATATCGGAACAAAAGATAAAATTGATGCACAGAGCATTTAAAATTAATTGGCGATTTAATTTGAAATTTAAAATAAAAATTAATAATTGAAAATATGTTTCAAACAATTTCGTTGTTCCATGATTCTCACCGTAATTTCGCAATACTGTAAAAGCAATAACACTTTTTAGTGAATATTTGTTTCCTGGAATAGCAACCATCTCCATCATGTTCTTTGTGAATACTCATTATCATAGCAAGCGAACTATGAACATCTGTCCATGCTTTTATGCCATTTTTTTGACAGCTGCCAAAATCTCTTCACGATTAAGTTGAATTAAGTTCACACTATTGAAATTCCCCGAGTTTTTAATTTATACTACCCCGACAACTACTGCAAAAAGATTGCTCGAACTTCCCAATCAAAATTAATGGAATTAAAATAATAACTTGGAAGTTACCACTCCTCCTGTTTCGCACAAAAAATCCACCTATTCGCCCATATTATTACTACTCCCCTTACAGGGGATACCTGCATTATACCTTCATCCACTCCTGATGTATTGAGACCCTACCAGCTCGAGCTCAGCCCTCGTACTTTCATGCCGCCCCCCCTCCCACCCTACTGCCACGAGAGCACGCACTGCAGCACACAAGGGCCGCACCGCACGGGACCGAGGCGGCCCCCAAGATAAAGAAGCATCGCCACTTTTTTCCAATATTGACACCTTTATTCTCATGAACACGTCAACGATGGCAAAGTGTTCCCCTTTTATTTCCTTCCTCTTTAACGGCTATACGACAGCGGAGAAAAAATGAAGATCAATAACATCGGGGAAGGGAAAGAGGAGAGGGAGAGAGGTGGTTGATTTATAGATTTGCTGGAAACACAAGCTGACGCGTCTTCATCGAGTGTGATTTCTCGTTTTTTTACTTAATTCTTTTTGCTTTTAAAAAAATTGTTTTTAACCTCCATATCTAGCCATCGATCTCCTTGACGGAAACGTTAAACCTGAATGAGGCCTCACACACTTTTCCGAGCATAAACTGAGTTGCGAAGTAACTAAATACAAAAAATTACAAATGAAATACACTTTCTCTTCAATAGAATCCATTAAACGCCCAGAATAAAATAAAAATACAAATTTAGATACTTAAATCGCCTTTCCATTTTCTTAATATACGCTACTATTTGTGATCATAACATATCCCTTTATCACTTAAGAGAAGTTATTGAATTATTCCATAAATATGTATTTATTATGAGAGTGAAAAGATGCCGAACTGAGGTGACTCGAACAAAATATTTTAACTAAAATTTCATTTAAATGCTGAAATATGAATATTACCGCTTGGGATTCCCCTTATTCAGGCTCGAGCGAAATTTGGGTTACTATATTTTATTCTGAGAAGTCTGTTTTAAGAACTTGTCAAATTTCTGCATTAATTGAAGTAATAAATAAAATTTAATAGTTTCCAAGTGATTATACGATAATTTTTATCTAGAATAGTTTAAAGAGACGGCTTAGTTAAAAATGATATGTATAATATGAATAAGTAAATCTTTATTCTGCATTTCATTAGTCAAAATACGGATATGCGAAAAAGAGACCCAAAGGAGTAGCATGAATTGAGGACTAATTTCTAGGTACTCTTTTTGGAGTGTATTACATTACAAAAGTTTCTGTATTCATAATGTACTTTTTAGGGTTGTTATGTTAACCAAAAATCTGCAAAACCTAAGACATCCGTGGGCGTACAACATAGTTTTATTAAAAATAATGACACCAGTGGTTTTCCTTTTGTGGTTTCCATCGGACGGTTTGGTTTGAATTGATCTTTTTGAGGTAGGTTTTAGTTGAGCATAGACTTTACGCTCCTACTATCCTTAGCCTCGTATATCGAGACCAAATCCCAGACTACAATAAACTCCTCTTTAATCCCCCACACATTCTATCTCCCTTCATTTGGTCCAAATTTTGCACCCTTATCCTCCCCATGCTTCGCTGGCCTAATGTCCTGCCCCTGTCTTCAGCATTCCATCACCAACCAAAATGGTATGATCCATCACTTTTGCCTCCTTTGGGTTTCTCCCAAAAACGCTCTCTCATCCCCCATCATTCCTAGTACTACTTCCTTTGTTTTCCTTCCTGACCATTCCAACTTTTCCATCCTCCACATCCACATTTCAAAAGCCTCCTATCTACACCAATCATCCAGCTTTAACGAGTTTCCGAGTAGTAAAACACCACACTCTATGGTAATGTTTTCACCAGTCTTTTCTTTACGTCCTTCCTGAATTTCCTCGTCATCAATTCCCTCACCCCAGGGAAAGCTTCTTTGTCTAACTTGTTCCCTACTCCTTCTTCTTATAACCCTAATATTGCAACCATTTTGGTCCAAAACCCTCTTTCTAAGAGTTTTATAACCTTTGCATTGTTTATTTTTAATTTTATCTCATATATATCATACACTGATTTTCTAATGCGCTCAACAATAACTGGGACCCCTTTAGTCACTGGCGAGCAAAAGCTTCAGAATGATCTTCAATATAATTGACTTTACGATTTCCTCACCGACTTCCATTCCTTTCTCCAGTTCCTACCACGCATTTTTTTACTATTTTCCCTACATGTCAAGCATGAAAAGCATAGGTGATATTCTCGTGACATTCTCTTTCTTACTCATCTTCATAATATTGCCTATTCCGACTCTCCATCCGCACTCATAATAGAGAAAATTGACACATGTACACGTTACGGATCAGCCGCAGCTTATCCAACTAGTCTACTCCAATCTGTTATAGATTTACTAAGTATTACTCTATTTACTGCATGAAGCGCCTTATCTAAATCTACAAAAGTAAAAATACATTCTTATTGAACCCCATGTTCCTATATTTAGGTTATTTACTAACTGATAAGGCATTACATATAGATCTCCCCTTGCTGAGCGCAAACTTATCATTCACCAAGTAATCATTTGTCCCCTACCCATTCTTTCATTAATGATATAAGTACCACTTTCGATGCGTGCGAAATCAAACATCATGTTATTTAGTCCTCAAATGATGCAGCCTATTACTTTTTTGGAACAAGAACTAACTCTGATGTGGGATTTGGGATCCTTGGGAAAAACTCCGGCAAAAAGAATTAGATAAAGTCCATATTAGATTATAATCATATTAGAATTAGATGAAGTCCAGAGAAAATCCGCCAGATTCATTAAAAATATTTATAATAAGAATAGAAGTGTAACAAATATCTTAGGGAATTTAGGCTGGGAGGCCCTTGAAATACGAAGAGAACAAGCGAGACTTAGGCTTTTAGAAAGATTTAGAACCAGGGAGTTTAACGATGCCACTAAAGGAATTATGATGGCCCCACACTACTAAGGTAGATCAGACCACAAGGGTAAAATAAGGGAGATAGATTCTAATACAGATAGATTAAAATTGCCATTGTTTCCCAGAACAATCAGAAATCATGATAGTAAGATACCGAAGTCCCTTTAGAAATATTAACAACATTTCGTTTACAACTCGGAACAGGATTAAAAATTGCAAATATAGTAGGTTTAAATGTAGGTGCATTTGTATGTTATTTGGTGGCTAGAATGTTCGCATGTGTGTGGGGTGAAAGGGTTCTTGAATGAATGTATACCATGTTTGGTCTGTGGACTATAAATTTGTGGCTTCAGCATGCAGTTATGTTTTCTTTCTAAATTACGGGTGGTGCCCTAGCACCCCCCGCCACACGCCCTTGCGGGGTATTGAGTAGATGTAGATGATGTGACAAAAAGGATCGCCACTATATCGTTTTCTTTGTTTATTTATTTGCCACTATTCTTTTCCTTAATTTGCTGAAACCATGTTTAAAATTACCACGGCTGACGCTGACCGAATATTCGAGTCAGATTAGTAAAACTTGTACAGCATATGTCCAGTAAATGGAAGATTAAAGTTCATATTAATGTGAACGATTAAATAAATAATATGAAGAAAATAATGTGAAGGATTAAATAAATTTTTGTATAATACATTTTGCGAATAAAAAATATATAATCGATCTTTCGTGACAAGCCCTAGAAGCTATTAAGGATCTGAAGAACTTCTTGTTGTTCGTGGATTTTGACAGTATATTCGATAGCTCACACTAGACAACTTTAAAGGAAGTATTGCATAAATAGTTAATAAGTGAAGCGGAGGATAAGTGGCTTGTTTAAGAAGAGTATATGAACCACTAGAAGCAGCGTGACAATTGAGATGGCCGCAATAGAAAGGAAATGTAGATATCCTTGGGGTTGGTCCTTTTCCCTCTTCCTATGGAGGAAATTCTAACTGTGCCGTAGAAAGGGCTTTTTCAGGAAGTATAAGTGGAAGGTGAAGCAATGTCGTCAGGTAAACATGCAACATGAAGACAGCCAGCGAATATTTGTATTTCTTTAGCTCTACCCAGGAGCAATATAGGAACCTCGACATAAAAATTTAAAAATGAAAAAAAAATCCTGAAGAATGATCAAAACAAAGCACATGACAAGTAATTCCAAATGTTAAACATGTTAAAATAAGAATAAATAAGATAGACCACACTCATTGTAATAATTGTAGATCCCATCAGAAAATCTGTGCAATAGGTACGTGTTTGGTTAAGGTCAATGTGAAAAAGAAAAAGTTATAAAGTTTTCCAGAACAAGGAATTCAAAATTAAACGTAAGATTTAGAGGGGAAAACCAGAGAAAGTAGAAATGTTTATCTCTCTTGGAGGTATTTTGAACTGAGTTCGTAAAAGTAGTTCGAGCATCAAAACAAACACCGTTCTTGGCGAAAAAGCCTTCAAAAGGAGAGTGAGCGTTAATGACAGGGACACTGAATGAGGATCTTAAGAAAATTTTAGGAAAAAATAAAATAAAGAGTCGTTATGTAGGAAACGGAGACTTGATCATGGACGCTACATGATAAGTTAAGATTTTAAGTTTTTTAAGTGTGGTTGTGAAAAAAGCATGGAAAATGTGTAATGGAAAAAATGAAAATAAACGAAGATGTACTATCCATGGTAGGGGAGGAGAGAGGGTTGTTGGAATATATCCAGAGAAGGCAGAAAAGATGGATGCAATGCATTTTGATCGGCGTATGGAAGAAATTTTGCAGAATAGAAGAGGGTCTTTTGATAATGTGGAGTTAGGTTGTGTCTCGTGGAGGCTAAGAGGTGTAGAGTTTTTGTATATATATCCACAATCAATCTTAAACGACCAACTACCTAATAATATATATATATATATATATATATATATATATATATATATATATATTGAGTTCTGTTTCTAATTCCTCTTGAGAAACGTGGTTGCACCACCGAAAATTTGAGAAACAGTGAGTCCCTCTTTTATATGTTTTAGTTTCTGTGTTTGTCGACTAGTTAGTGAATCTACATTATTGTGCACGTTCGTGGGTTTTTCAAGAAAATGACTTCACATATATATATATATATATATATATATATATATATATATATATATATATATATATATATATATTCTACTAACACACACGATTATATCCTTTCACTGATCGAATATTATATCGTCTCTCTCCTCCTTTAGATTGCTTGGTGGCATGTATAGTATACCTGAGCAATGACCAAGTTCGTCGGTTCTGCTTTTACCCCTACTTATAATATTCTATCCGTGCTAGCTATGTGTTAGCTTTGACTACGCTTCTTCCTATCTTTTAATTCAATATTATGGAAACCTCCTGTCTCACGTCCTCTCCGCTATACATTACTCCAGTAATCCCTGCTATCCTTTCATCTCCCCTATTATAAACCTAAAATATCTAACTTTCCTCTTTCATTTTCCTAACATTCCAAGTTCCTGTTCTAAATAATTCGGTTTTCTTGTCCTGCATCTTCTGTGCTACTGCTGGATCGATTTTGAACTGCTTTGATGATTAAACGTATATAGGTACATTCGAACACGAAAACCCACCATACGGCGAACAAATATTCATTCAAATGCAAATAGATATAAGGAAAAGGAATAGGAACATATAAAAAACGAATACGGGAGAGTTGGGGAAGGCGGAATCGAGCAGATCAGAAGTGCAAAAATATTTCCTTGGCCGGGACTTGAACCACGGATCTTTAGACTTTCCGGGTCACTTAATCAATCGAGGAAACGTAATTTATAACGAAATCTGAGGGGGGATTATGCAGCCAAGAGCTCCGATTCTTTTGTCCAATAGATGACGTTAGGGAGCTGTTCCCACCAAAGGAGAAATGGACGTCACAATGGGGAATGACAGTAGGAAATGCAACCATACTGCGTCATAAGGATAGGAACAGTGAGTTTCGTGGCACATAAAGCCAGAAGGAGGCGAGCCACATTGGCCAAATACACATTCAAACACGAAGACTCGCCGTATGGCGAACTGTTATTCATTCACATGGAAATAGATTTGAATCTTTTAAGTGTGCCTATCCCGTTTCTTTAAATATATTTCCATGTAAATAATTTATTCATATATAACCGCAGAATAAAACAGATATCAATTAAAAGGACACTCATATTGTACATTGTTTAAGCTTTCGGGCTACTCCGAGACCTTCTTCAGGTCAAACTGAAACTTCTCGGAGAGAAACTTGGAGTCTGGGGGAAAAAGGGGAGAAGGTGCAGTGAATGCTGGGAGGGGAATTAAAGGCGGTTGAGGGTGGTAATTAAATATATATATATATATATATATATATATATATATATATATATATATATATATATATATAATATGTAATATATATATATATATATTGAAAATGTCTTTTCATCCTTCAAATCCTCACAATATTTCATGATTAGTTATAATTCCGTTGAGGACAGGTAGAAAAGCTCTTATTAAGATTCAAGCCTTAATTACACGAATATGTCGTGAGCACCAAAATCCTTGCATTCGAAAGAAAATTTTGCTTCCATGGAATTGGGCATTGCTGGGATTATTTCCTACCCTCTTGATTCTCTTTCCGTATCCGCCTTATCTTGCCTTTGCAACATTTAGCCCGCCTTAAAATTTATTATTTCCCTTTTCTAGACCAACCCCTTCCGCCAATCAATGAATTCCATTTATTCAAAGTCTATTCTACCCTTCGCTCCTCCTCGTTACATCATCAAACACGAGTTTCAACCTTTCACTTTTCGTACCAAAGAGCCTCTCCCTCCCTTTTACATTTTCCTGCCCACATACTCACTCTCTCTCGCCTCGCCGCCAAAAAGCTCGACTTCTTTCCTTTCATATCTCCCCGTGCTCCGACCCCCTCCCGCCATCCGCCGCCATCTCCACCCGACATCTTCTTATCTCTCTCTCTCACCATTCTTTTTAAAATATTCTCACCACGCAAACAGCGCCTGCTCAGTGCCTCCCGATATTTTTCATACCTCATTTCCATTTCTGCCTAAACCCACTCCCATCCAGCCCTACGCCAATCCCATCCCCTTCTCCTCTTTTCACGTCCTCCCTTACACAACATCCCCCCACAATCCCCCTCCTGGACACCTACTCACGCTCTCCAACTCAGTTACCCCTTTCCCTCACTGCACGAGCTCATCTCTACGCCTCCCGTTCCTCCCCTGCCGCGACCCTCCCTCACTCCCACCTCCCACTTGCCCCTCCGAAATAATCCTCCCTCCCCTTCCAACCCCAACTCCCCCATCCTTTTCTCCAGCAATATTAACCCAAACCAAAACCTTTATTCCCTCCCCCCATCTCCGGGTGGCTTCAATGCCATTGATAAGGGTCTCCACGCCCCGCCACCTCCCTCCATCTCTCTTTCCCAGTAGACCAACCAAAACTTACCCCTTGCCATTCCTCTCCACGTCTTCCTTTTCTACAGTGAAATAAGGCACACCCGATGTCGGATGCCAATGTCGTTGAGCACCATACCTAGCCTTAAGGGAGCAAAGCACTGTCTAAGGTCTAGCCAGATGCATTCTATTTAACGTCATGAGATACAATACAACTGGAAAAACATGCCATACTTCATTAAGGGTATTAACTAACGTTCACTTACACCGCTTCTGACACCATAGGCATTTTATGGACCATTACCATATATTGCCACGCCCGTCTAACTTCGAGCTCCACCCCCACATTAAGTTGTGATTGGACATAATTAACATCTTATTCGGCAAAACGATAGTTTGAATAAGAGAACTTCATTTTCATCTCTTGAAAATTCAAGATAACTAGCAAGTATTCGTATTCAAATTAAAGCATCTAGAGGTACTATCATGTAGAACTTAACTACAATGACAGTAAACTATCATAAGTGCATATTAATGCAGACTTTGACAATTTTTTTAAAATACCATATGTGTAAAGTTAGGGATACAGCTATCAGAATGGACGAAGCGAAACATCATTTGCCGCCGTTTTGAAAATTAAACTTTAACTACAACGAGCTATAGAAATTTCAAATATTTGCATTTATTTAATAAATATTTTATAAATACAGGGTCCACTATAAAATTAATGTGCATTCTCTGAGAAAAATAGATTTATTGATCGTACTTTTACAAATACTTAAAAATCATCGGAATACTCTCCTAAAATAATGGCAGCACTCTTATAATCCGTGAACTCTTCCCAATTATTCACATAACTTTTATTCCCACGTTGTCCCTTCGTTTCGTTTCAACGTCAATCGAACTTGCGAGATATGTTCAAGTCGACAAGACCAACTGCGGGCCCCCCGGTCTCTTCTACACCCCTCTCCTCACCATGCAACCACACACTCTGCAAATGCTGCCATCATCTAAGACCTACCAAATCCCTGCCCAAGAGTTATTCCTTCCCCACCTGCACTTCAAAAAGTATTAACTACCGCCTCTCTTGTAACTTCTGTCCTGCCTTCTATGCGGGTGAATGCACGACCACCCCTTCCCTCCGCATGAATAACCACCCTTACTCGTCGAAATCTCCCATCTTCTTTAATTATCCCATCCTTATGCTCACTGCTTTTCATGAACAATATTATGATCACTGCTTCTATGTTTCGGTGATTGAAACCCTTCTCAAATATGCAAGTAGTATAGAGGTGAGAACCCGCAAGATGGCGCATTTCTGGGTGCTCCTGTCATTTAAACATCCCGGACTGAACTCAGCCAACTGAATCGATCCAATAGCCGCCCACATAGCCCTTCCACCCCCTTGTCCATTTTCTATTGGTCCTTTACTTCTCCTCCCCTAACCCCCCCCCACACGCATCCTCTTCGGTCTTCCCCTAAGAAGCATTCTGATGATGACGGCCGTGCCGTCTATACTATAAACCGTCAAAACTATAAAGTATGTGAGTGTCCTTTCATTGTATTTCTGAGTTTTAATGTTTTAATCAATTTTATATATACACACACACACATATACAGGGTTCGTCCGGAAAATAAGTGTACTGAGCTCAGGAAAAAAAATTTATTACACTTTTACATATCTTAAGCTAATATTCCTCAAAATAGAACCCTTGTGAGTCGATACACTTGTTCCAGCAGCGTTCCCATTCCTGGAACGCGTCGTCACGGCCTCTTTTACGGCGTCCAAAGTCCCGTATCGCGTTCCTTTCAAACTCCTCTTTATCTTCGGGAACAGAAAGAAGTCTCTAGACGTTCTCTAAAAAATGTGGATCATTTTTTAGTGATCCACAAGTTGTGTCGCGATTTCCAAACGATTGAGTCTTTGGTCATCACTGAGCACTTTCGGCACCAACTTTGCACAAATTTTTCGCATCTGTAATTGGTCCCTAATAATCTCGTGCACTATTGTTTTTGGCACATTGCACTGCTCTGCTATCATCCGAACACTAAGACGACGATCAGAGTTCAGTACATCGCGAACTTTTCGCACATTTTCGTCGGTGAGTGTCGTTGATGGGCGTCCAGGCCGTGGTTCGTCGTCGACCTCTTCTCTGCCCTCCACGAACATCTTGTGCCACCGAAAGATCATGTTTCTGGACATGGCTGACTCCCTGTAAGCCTGGTTAATCATACCGACAGTTTCGGTAGACGATTTCCCAAGCTTTACCGCAAATTTGATGGAATAACCCTGCTCCAAAAACGTCGGCATCTCGTTCCGTGACGTGGGTCGAGCGTGGAGGTTCGCGTTAACAGAGCTCCTCACTACACCACAGCTCAGAGCCGACTGCCTTTTTCAGCGTCGCTTGCCAACATACCCCCCTCCAATCGCAGCCCGTCAGAGCGGTGCCTGGAGCGGCGGGAAAAAATCAGTACACTTATTTTCCGGACGAACTCTGTATATGTTTTTCTTTTTATACACATGCACGCACGTACATTTTTATGTGCACAAAACTTGTTGTATATGTGTATAGATAAGTATATACGAGTGCATATATATATATATATATATATATATATATATATATATATCCAAGCTAGTTGATTTTTCGGGTACCAGATCTTTCTGGGAAACCATAACCGGCACAGGGAAAGGAACTGGCCCCCCTACCCTGATGTGTGAATATTCACACGCCGTCGGGCTTGGTACATGGGTGAGCTCTACCATCACCTACTAAACCGACCTTCGGGTTGATTACTGTGTTGATGGTTTATATATATATATATATATATATATACTTCCGCTGGATACAGTCATTTCGTGGGTTTTCTTGCTTGTGAGTGTGTATAACTACACAAACAGTTTAATAATATCCATTCGCAATGGCGGTTGTAGAACGCTCTCGCCAGATGATTTAGAAGTATGTGTTCGATTTTAGTCAATATGAATTTCCTTATTTATTGAGTTTGGATGTTTGTAATTGGAAAATGACTCCCCTGTAAACATACTGTTGGAAAAGTTTTGCTAAATACATATTCATACGATAACATCAAAATTGTATACACAATAATAAAGTAATTTCCATTTTTATTTAAACCATCTCAATTTTTTAGCCAAATTTCTGAATGGTTTCCATGTACCATCTCAGTATTTTAGCGGAATCCCTACAGAGTGACGCACAAATGACTTCAATCCCTAGAGGATATGTAAATTTCCAAAAGCATTCAAGAACTCTTAGAATTTTAATACGCCTTATGGAAGTTTCCGTCGCATCTAAAGGACGCCTTCGTTTTTCCACCGTAGCAGAGGCAGATTTTACTGCACGTAGTTAAAGCGAAACGGGTGCTAAGTGGATTGCAAGCGCAGGAAAAAAGACAAGAGAAAGACGTTTCCGACAAAGGTGTTCCGACATAAAAAGTAAAGTCTTCGTGATAACACTTTCGTCCAAAAAAGTGGGCCTCATCCTTCTCCGCAACTGTCACACCAAGATCCGAAATTCGATGAAACTGGGGCAGAGTAGACATTTAGATCAATAATAGTCATTAAAACATCTTTTACGTCATTTTGCTATAACTGGTTATGTGACGGTTAAATTATAAAATGAGTTTTTCCCCGTCGGCAATAAAACTTGATAATTAGAAACCCTAGTGATTTTATGTAGCTTAAGTCATTTACTAGAAGCAAATTGGTAACAATCCTATCCATTATTTTCACACTTGAATGCTAAAATATATTTAATAATTGACACAAAATGATATTTTTTGTGGTGGGATTATGTCTAAACTAATGGAACATAATCTCGCAAGTAACATAATCGTACTAGACGGTAATTGTAGAGTAATTTTTTATCACGCAAAAAAATAATTCCAAAAAAACCGCGAATCCTCTTGTCGCTAGAATATTTCAACTGCACGAACCAATATATGTCGTAATTATATTTAAAGAGAGCTGATAAATAAATAAATATGGACGCTTATGCATACATGCATATTGTTATGTTGTTCAATGGATTGCACAAAAGACGCTGTTCCGACCCTTTCAATTTTACAGAGGCTAGAAAAGGACACAAAAAAATGACCAGAGTGAACGGACACTGCTTCTTGGTGAAACGGAATAAAAATAAATGGTGCAGTAATTTACAAAAGGCATCCAGTCACTCCTGGCGTGCCCTTTTAAAACTGTCTCTCTGTCGACCACACAAGAACCAAAACCGAAAAGTAAGTTGAATGCGGAGGAAATACTGCCGATTCCAATTCTGCCACTGAAACATGCGCAGCACATCCCCGAGCCCAGCAGCGACTCCTCGCCATTTCCCTACCACGACTCCGACCCAGGATACAAACACACGCACATATATATACACATGTGAATGATATATATATATATATATATTATATATATATACGCACACACAAACACACCCAAAAAACACACTTGTGAGTGAATATATACATATAAAGTCACTTTCTTGAAAAACCCACGAACGTGCACAATAATGTAAATTCACTAACTAGTCGACAAACACAGAAACTAAAACATATAAAAGAGGGACTCACTGTTTCTCGAATTTTCGGTGGTGCAACCACCTTTCTCAAGAGAAATTAGGAACAGAACTTTGTTTCTCAGAACTCAAGAGGAATTAGGAACAGAACTCTGTTCCTAATTCCTCCTGAGAAAGGTGGTTGCACCACCGAAAATTCGAGAAACAGTGAGTCCCTCTTTTATATGTTTTAGTTTCTCTGTTTGTCGACTAGTTAGTGAATTTACATTATATATATATATATATACACACACACACACATACATATATATATATATAAACGCACACACATATTCACACAAAAGTGTGTTTGAGTGTGTGTATATATATGCATATATGTGTATATATATATACACATTTGTGTATATGTATATATATATATATATATATATATCACACACGCACGTGTTTATATATTCCTACATCTTGCGGAGCGTAAGTGCAACCAATGTGGAGAGTGAAGAGAGAAATCGTCTGGATGAAAATCTCGAGTAAACAAAAATAAGGGATTCCGGACACGCGTGATTCAAGAGAGTGGAGTGTTTTACTGCCGTTGCATCACCCATCCCCGAAGATAATGGACTACGAAGTCCCCGGTGTAAATCCAAGGAGATCGCTCGAGATAGACAAAGGAAGCCCTACCCCAGTTTTTTTTTATTCATTCTCCCCCCTGTTCGCTTCCCCAGGGAATGTACTCGTATTTGAGTTTTTTCTCTCATGCCGTCCTCTCCTCTTTAATTTTGCCTCAATCTGATGTGACCAAACTAATGGCAAACCGCCCTTAATGATCATCCCCCTTTCATTTAACTCCCTACTGGAGACCCGATGCCAGTGGACTCGATCGAAACATCACCAAAGGTAATGTATTATCTACCACTAACCAAGGACCGTCTGTCACTTCGGCCATCAATTGAATACGATAGAAATATTCACGCTAATCGCCTGCTCGGAGGAAATGTTGCCGTGGCACTTACAGAAATGCTCTCGAAAGGGCGACCTGAGGTTTACCCTCCAGAGGTCTGCGAGAACGTGCCCTTAAAGCACACAGGCAGAGTGCATTTCGATTTTTTACGAAAGGCTAGTGTCTACTCTTTCCGTACATGCTACTATATTATGCCCAACAATGCTATTTCAGCTGGGTCCCCTAGTTGGCTTTTCCTTTTTGTTCATAAAAATGCACTCTCTAGGTTTGTGAACAAGCGGTTTGTAAACGGCCATCGTGATTTTGAATTTCCAGATTGCCGAGCTCTCTATCCTGGCGTGAGGTTTTAGCTACGCTCGGGGTTGTGTCCAGAAGCTTTCTAAAGGAGTGATATTTTTTAATAATATTAAAATTATATTAATTTTTAATTCTTATAATCTTTTAACATCTTATAATAATAATATATTTAATAATATTCTAATTATATGCCCATTGACAGATATTCTGAAGAAGTGTGATCCTTTTATAGTAATAAAACTAGGAAAAAATAATCAGTGATACATAATATAACGATACAAGGGGCAAGATCGCTACCTCCCCCCTTGGATCCCCTCATGGTTACACCCTCGTCTTTTATGTCGCCTCCCTCCTCAATACCCCTGCTCCCTTAAGACACCGCATGCAGTCCTCATTAACTTCTGCTCGTTATATTTTGTTATGTTAAGGTAAGAATAAAAAAATTCATACAATTTTGAATACACCTCGTATTTTTAGAGCAAGATAAAATCTTTATCACAAATATTTACTCAACATCCCTATGTTATGCAACCACAAGAAAGCATTTATTTACAGAACTCAATCGTATTTAACTAATGAAATCTATAAGCTTGATCAATGGTCTAATCGTAAAATAAATTAGAGAAGAAACAAAGAGAATCATGTTCTAACGAATGCTCACTCTGGAAGTAACCTCAAAAGTAGTGAACTTTAAAGAAAATTTTCGTCTAAAACTAAAATGATTATAAATGAATTTTCCAGCAGCGAAGTTTAAACAAAATACAAAAAAAACAGAACGGTGGCAGAAAAGCAACTGACAAATTAACTATGTATCACGCTCTCTACAACGGCGCTCAAATCAACGGCGATCAAACTTTTCAATGCAGCAAACCGGTCCAATTGTTTCCGAAGTGTCATGAACAAGATTACCAAGGACTTGGACACTTGAGCGTTGATATTCATATTTTATTCTAAAGTACTAACACACGCCATTTAAATAATAAAAATTGTTCGGCAGGAACGTAACTCTTTCGCCCTGCTTCAGGCCCGCATTTGCAATTATCTCGCACCACAGAGAGAATCTAAGGGATCTCCTACCTCAACATTTCCCAAGTTATGTCTCAACGCTGGGAGGAGTCGCGTCGTCATGCGTAAAAAATTTCAAAGGTGGAAATTCCTCATCGTCCACAACTCTTTAAGACAACTGTTCTACTTGCCTGGGCAGTTGCCGTGAGCAGGCATGAAAATAAAGGCAATGGAGATGTACGGTAAGGATAGTAGGTCTTAATAACCTAGGAAGAACGCTAGCGTATGGCTAATGGTGACTTTACACTAAAGTATTTGAGATTAATAGTTCCTTTGCAGGCGCATAGTGAGCTACTTAAATAAGGTCGGGAAAATGAAGAATCGCTATAAAATAAAGTCAAGAGTGAAATTTGAAGAAGAGAAAATCCTCTTGGTAAAAATTCCCAAAAAAATTCCTGTGATTGGAGGTGTAATAAGGGAGAAAGCTTCAAAAATTGAGTTGGCACTGTTACCGGTGACAGAAGGCTAAAAATTCTAATAGTGCATCATTCAAGTCTCTTGAGCCATAGGTAGATGGCTTGAGCATGGCATTTGTGATTTTAGTCGTGATGATCGAAAATGATATTAAAAATTGAGTATGCAACTAGAAAGGTCAACTTGACTATGGATCTGATTAATGAAATGGAATAAAAATTCTGGGCCACATCCAACCCCCAGAAACGAGTATTTGTTTAAGAGATGATAGAATGTTAGGATTTGGTGAACACAAATTCTTGCTGCGTAATTGACCAAGTTAAATTCCTCTGCAGATAATTTTATTGGCTATTTTTCGAAAACAGTTCTCGCCCCTCTAGATTATGATGGAACGGATTCTTTTTTGGTTCAATTCAAATGGGTTATGAAACGGATAGAGCAAAGGATGGAGGAGAAGGCAAAAAAGGTTCTGAGTGTCCTCATCCGAACAAAGGTATAAGGTATGCCATCGTTAAATCCATGACAGACGAATTGGAAAGTCATACAATGCGCAGAAAAAATAACAGACTCAACGAACAGACTCTTTTTGAACAGACCTCGTATGTTGAATTTAAGTTTACCTACTGTTTAAACACATATTCTATCGGCATATGTTGAAATAACGGAAAATTTGTTGCAAATAACGGTTTGCATAAAAAGTAACAGCCAACTCTTTTTCCAAGAGGGGCACAGATATTCAACTACCAATTTTATGGCATGTTGTCGCGGGACCACCTCCTATCAAGCATCCTTCCTGGTGGTCATGTTTCTGCGAGATAATCTGTGTCCGCCTAAAAGATTCTTCACTAGGCTCTCCCGTGTTATCTCCCGCGCGGTGAAGTCATTTCTCTCTCTCTCTCTCTCTCTCTCTCTCTCTCTCTCTCTCTCTCTCTCTCTCTCTCTCTCTCTCTCTCTCTCTCTCTCTCTCTCTCTCTCTCTCTCTCTCTCTCTCTCTCTCTCTCTCTCTCTCTCTCTCTCTCTCTCTCTCTCTCTCTCTCTCTCTCTCTCTCTCTCTCTCTCTCTCTCTCTCTCTCTCTCTCTCTCTCTCTCTCTCTCTCTTCAGCTTATTGTACATCACTGATATAGGTTGACCACCTTGTGGAGTTATATTTGAAGCTGGTTCTGTGATACTAAAATGCATTGTAGGAATCTACAAGATTCAATCGCAGTTCAGAGAGCATAGGAAAAGCATTCGCTTATTGGCCTTTGCTCGCAAGAAGTACGACTAATAAAGTGTCACCAAAGCATCCGCAAGATCTACAGTAAAATTGGTTTCCCCGGAGATAAAACTTGGCGATTTATGCTGAAATCATTGTCACCATCAAATTATTTCCTACAAAATTAATCATTAATAGTATTGATGTATATTGATTAAAATTTATTAATTTAATGTGGTGAATTTAAAATGTATTGATTGCGTATACTATTTATAATTATCATTAATATTATTATTATTAATTCCCTCTAAATCCTCAAGGCTTTATAAATTTTGCAATAGAAATTAACTCTGCTATTTACCACTCAAGGGAGCGTATATTTGCAATTAGGTGCCTCGGGTAGGGTCAAATTAATGCGGGATATGTTTACCATATCATATTATCACGAAAAAACGTCAATAAGATTACATTTTGGATTGAGTTTAACGTTTTTTGTCAATTTAAAAAATATTTTGAGCATCGGACGATTTTGAATTGGTTTCCTCTAAATTCGAATATATACCATTTAATAAGAATAATTAATCAACCGGATTCTTGTTAAATTTGGGATTAAATGAGACAAAACTATTGACGAAAAAGTTGTGAAATATAAAATGAAAAGATATACTTTATATTTTATTAGATTATTAACGATTATTCTAGGTATTCTAACTTACTTAAGCTTACGCTTAATTCCACAGGTAATGTATTTTACACATTATTAAATACCTAATATAAAGCGTCAAAGTGTAGAAAATTATATAAATAACTTTTTGTACAAATTCTCGCCACATTTTCATTTTCTTCATCCTTCAGAGAGAGTAACGGAGAAAAACTAACGTCTGTCTTTCGATATTTTTAACCGAAATACTTGGGTCCCTTGTGAATTCTGATTCCTTTACATATAATTTTTCAAGCGTTACACTTGTCCCAAATTTCAAAATAAGTTTACCACTTCTTCGCTTTCAATAAGACAACAGAGGAGGTGAACACTCGATTGGATCTAACTACATAGTTGGTTTCTACCACCCAACCTTCTTCGTTGGCATCGGACGTCCCAAAGCTACTCTTTAGTTCTATTTTCCTCCCAAAGGGCAAAAATAAACACAGGCAAAAAATTAAAATTAAAGTTATAAAAAGCACCTTTGTTACTTCATTCATTCATTTCTGCTTTTATTCGTTTTAGGAATTATTCAACAGCTCATATGTAATGCATTACCTCCTTAAGTGTTTTTCGACGCTCCGTTTTTTTCTTTAGTGTTCTCGTTCATTTTTGTTTCGTTTATTTTTAGCATACTAACCCATCCACGTATTATCTGACCACTTTCTACCATTGTCTTCCTGCACCTCTCCCTTTCATCAAATTTTCTCCACACTGATCCCAACAGCCCTTCATTATTTCGTCGAATCGTCCGTAACCATTTTAAGCAAGCGAGTGCCGAGTCACTTGTTCAACGCTTCGTGAGAGTTAAGCATCCCTTTTTTTGCCAAATCTCTTTTTATTTGCTCGAACGATATGCGAAATTTACATTCTTTGCTATTTTCGAATTACGTACTATACACGTAATTCATAGTATACGATTTTCTCAGTACTCAAATGGCGATAATTGTATGAAACTCGCGATAATGATGGCAGAACGATTTTTCATGTAATTTCGTTAAATACTGCTAATAACTCTCAAATTAAAACCATTTTAGTATTTTTTAACGCTAAATGCATCCTGCAGCTACGAAAAAACGCCAATTTCGAAAAGTGTATTTCCCAATAAATATTCCAATTATTCTATTCAACTGAGAAAATATGGGAAATCACATGCGCAAACTGAAATCATAGCTGATCAAAAATATGGCCTATTTAGGTATTCAAATAAATATGCAAATGTCTGCGTGTTTGAATTTCCATTTCAAGAGGTTTTCGCGAAATATTTATTGTTATTTCGTTTTACGATCACGTGCTGTACGCAGAATGCTGATTTCCACAATCTCCATGAAACTCCTATCGGGTTACATCCGAAAACTTTATCAACCGTCCGGAACCAAAGCTTAAAAATATTTTTTTTCTGCTCTACACTACAAGTAGATGAAAAAAACGTGAAGAAAACCACCTTCGTTTGGCGAATTCTCGACTCATTCGATTTGCATCTAAATCAGTCTCGTTCGTGCTCATTCCGACACCTGTAAACCAATAGCGACTCGAGACCACTCTACTTCACCCAATGCCTCCCACTCTCACCCGCCACCAACACACTTTTAATCTCGCCACCACATTCATCTTCGCCCGCAGCAACAGCGGAGGTATAAATTAGCTTCACCCTTGATTCTAAAACCCAGTCTCACCCCCTTCCCTCACTCCCGCGCCCTCCTCCCCCTCACCCTTCTCTTCCACCGCACGCTATTCTAACCTCACTCTCAATGCCCTAATGCGATTGCCCTAACCCATTCATCTCTGAAAAATCCCGAAACAGAAACTTTACCAAACCGCTGTTTTTCACATGCGGAAAAGTTTTCACCGTCGATAGCCCCGTGAAAACTATAGCAGTCTCGAAGCGTAGTTTTCATGCACGCACACATGTAGCGAGGCGTATAACTCTTTCTGCCTTCACCGTCCTGCATCCGCCCCATCTCATTTCGCCACCCACACGTTCTTTCACGACTGAAGAGCGACCGCGCCTTCCCTTCCCCGCCTCCGGCTCCTTCGGCCGACGGGATCCGACGAAACTCTCTTAAATGAATGTGCGGGGGGTGGGGAGTGGAGAAGGGAATGGCCTTTAGAAAGGGGAGGACAAGGGACGGGGGTGAGGAAACGTCGGCCGATGAAGAAACCGGGGATGAGGGGGGCGGAGGGATAGGGGGCGGGGGAGGCGAGAGAGGGGTTTTCCGGACGGCTGAGAAGGGCTTCAAAGAGGGCTCGGGATGGGCTTAATAGGCGACGCATAGGCCTCGAGATGGAAAAGAAGGAAGAAGGGAAATTGACTTGGAATTGGCAATGGGCAAGAGGAGTAAGGGGGAGTCGAAGATGTCACTTTTAAGTTCGGATCAAGTCCCCCTAAGGCTGATTTCATATTCGAAATACGATTTGCCGCTGACACTATCGCTCCTGGGGAGTAGAGAAATTACATAAATATTATATTTAAAAAAGTTAATTTGAAAAATCTGACTTACTTATCGTGGAGCTAAAAGGTACGAATAGATATTCGACTTTGACCAAAATTATTACGTAATTTTCCCTTCGATTTGCCTTTTTTTAAATAAATGAAAACAAGGATCCCAAGACAATCATTTCTGTGAAAAAATCTAATATACGAAAAAATTACGCAGATTTGGCAAATGCAGTACTTGCCCCGCTTTGAATTCACCGTGTTTTATCAAGGCTCAAAAAATGGTAATTTTGTCATTCCGGACTGCAGAAAGACTAGCATAAACTCCAAGGCATATTTCCATCTCACCGGAGGTAAGCAATCATCATATCAGCAACTCAACTAATCACGGATTTCTTCAAGTTTTATCACCGACTCGTGGCCCTTTTCTATTTATAGCCAGTCATATTATTCGAAGGGCTAAATGAATCATTTTATTTTTAAAAATAACGTTGAAACATAAAAATGGATATCAGTAGGAGGTTTCGTTAATTAGGATAAAATTTTGTATTTTAATGAGTACTACTTTCTCAAAGACGAAAATGTTAGGATAAAAATTTAATAAAACAACACAATGTCAGAATAGTTCGGTGATTGAATTGTAGGGTAACATTGCATTGAAGTTGACTGTGACTATGTTAACAGTGACGGTATGCAGAATCATAAATGAAAACTATAAGGTGCGCAGTAGTTCCAAAATAACCAGAAAAGTCTGGATTCTATGTGTCCAAAAGAAAACTCAAATATACAGGTTACTGTAATAACATTAAGAGCGGTAACACGGCCAAGGTAGGTTTCAGATGCACCTATATCCAATTCACGGACACATTTTTAAACCCGGATGTAATAACACACTTAAGAATTACTCTATACCCTCGAAATATAACGAATAAATCTTCCCCTTACTTCCTGCCTCCCTTCGTTCTACGTACCGTATAATTTTTTTCCCAATTCCTCAACCTCCTGTTCAGGCGATGAAAAGATACAAAATCCCTCATCAAATAAATATTATAAAGATGAAATCCAGTATTAGGAATATACCTAGCATGATTCATCTGTAAAACAGAAATTACAACGATTAGAACTTCATATATTGCATTACCTATTTAGAGAGCTACAAAATTTCTTTACCTTGGGGTGTGCATAAAAAATAGGAATAAAACCTAGTTGTTTCGAACTCTGGGCGTAAAACAGACAACCTATCAACAGATAGGGATGTTTACGAAGGATAGAGAAGAAGGCAGAGCTGCCGTAGACCAATCTCAGAAATAATAGTTAGATGAATATACACCATAAATAGAGTAATCAGCCCGAAGGTGAGTTTGATAAATGATAGCAGAGTTCACCCAATATTAAGCCCAATAATATGTGAAATTCACACAGTTTGAGTGAAGCTGAGGGTGTCCTGAGGCGTGCACAGGAATGGAACCCGGACCCTCCGGTTAGTTGCCCAAAGTTATTATCCATAAAGTAATACGTCCCTTAAAGTTCCTAATTCAGTATGTATATGTATGTATGCATACTGTAAGTGTGTCATTATTGGTCGTGTAATCCTTAGATTAGTTGGCCTTCCTCCTGGGACTTTTCCCCATAATTTTCTTCTGCTATATTCTCCACCAATCCATTGTGCTTCAGGGTGTGGCCAACCCACAGCTACTTACAGTTTCTTGTTCACATTTGTGTTTATGTATGCGTATGAGTGTACACACACACACATGTGGAAATTTGTCAGGGGACATATTTCCCCCCACATACTATATTTCCCCTACCTGCAATCGCCCCCGATGTAAAACATGTCTCCTAATCAGATCTGCTCCCCTCTCCCCACATCCCCTCATTGTCCCTTCACCCCGTTCCCACGCTAATTGCCTCTCAAAAATATTATCTATCTTTTGTCGTGCAAACAATGCACCTCATTCTACATAGGCGAATGCCTTACCCCCTTATCCATCCGAATGAACAATCACCGCTACTCATGTAATTCTGCTTCACTCTCTTCTCTTCCTATCCCTTTACACACAAGTTCACACATCATCATTCATTTGACGAATGCTTTTCCCTAACAGTTGTAGAATCCCTACCCGATTCAGCCACTAACATAGAGGTGAGAACTCGCGAATCCGCATACATCCTATATTTCCGATCCTTTAAAATTCCCACCCTTAACCGCCATCTTTAATTTCTTTCCCAACAGTCCCTAAACCTTCCGCCCCCCCTCCCCTCCCCAGGCACTCTTCCCTCAAAACCTCTCAGTCTGACCTGAAGAAGGCCTCGGAGTAGGCCGAAAGCTTAAATCATCTACAGTGTGAGTGTCCTTTTACGTGTTATCTGTTTTATTCTGTGTTATATTGTGCCGTCCAAAAGTTTTATATATATATATATATATATATATATATATATATATATATATATATATATATATATATATACACACACACTTGGAAAAGACGCTCTCCGGCGACGCACAAACACACAAACACTAACACAAAAAACACCACACACATAGAAACATAAAAGAAGGACACTTACATTGGATATTTACGTTTCGACGGCACGGCCGTCGTCATCAGAATGCCGTTGTCGGGGAAGAGCGGAGAGGACATGTGCAAGAGAAGGGTGACGGGAGGAGAGGTAAGGGGCCAATGGGAAGCGTACAAGGTGGGGGAGGGGGAAATGGCAGGGGTCGGTAGAGTTGCCGCGATAGGGGAAGAGCTGGAAGGTCCCGGTCGTGAAGCGGCCGGGCCTTTAGTGGGGGACTTGGTGACCGATTCGTTCAGAAGATTGAAGCGGTTCTAGGTAGCTTTGGATAAAATCCTTATATATATATATACAAATGCATATATATATATACATACATATACACATATACATATATATATATATATACATATACATACACACACTCCTCTACATATATACAAGGAGGAGGAGAATTAAGGGGCCAATAGGAAGCGGACAAGGTGGGGGAGGCGAAATGTAGGCAGCATTGGATAAAATCAGCGGGCTTGGTTCAGCCCGGGGGGTTTAAAGGACTGGAGCACCCAGATATGTGCCATCTCGCGAGTTCTCACCTCTATGTTACTAGCGGAATTGGGAAGGATTTCAATCACTGAAACGGAGAAGCAGTCATCAAAAGACTGGTTATCAATATATATATATATATATATATATATATATATATATATATATATATATATATTGATATACACATATATATTCATTCACATAGAAATAGATACATGGAAAGGGGAAAGAAACACAAACACACATAAAGGATGAACACTGGAGAGGTGGGGAAAGCGGAATCAAGCAGACCACTAATGTAAAAATATTTTCCTCGACCGGGACTTGAACACCGGATCTCACCACTTGCCGGGCGGATGCTCTAACCACCTGATCTGTCGAGAATATCTAATTTACACTGGGATCTGCGATCTTATAGAGCGCTCAAGTTCTCCGATGACTTGGCCAAGAGATGGCGTTAGGGAGCTGTTTCATTCATCAAAGGAGAAATAGCCAACAAACAAGAAGAAGAAAGGTCAGTAGGTTAGGAAGTACGCTGTCCTTTCTTCTTCCTGTGTGTTGTCTATTTTTCCTTTGGTGGGTGAAACAGCTCCCTTACGCCATCTCTTGGCCAAGTAATCGGAGCACTTGGGCGCTTTATAAGATCGCAGATCTCAGTGTAAATTAGATTTTCTCGATAGCTGATGTAATCCTCCTTCAAGAGGTAAAGGAGGACATAGTCTGGGATGCGAACACTTTTCAGGCTTTCATAGCAATTTCGCCGATTGTCATTCTGGCACCACCACCCTAGTCCGAAATGGCATTCCTTTCTCTCATGTTCCCCGCCACGCTTCGGGTCGAATAACGTCTGTCATCGTGAATGGCATCCACATCACCAATTTTTACGCTCCCTCCGGTGAGCGTGCGAGGGCAGAGCGCGAAACTTATTTTAATGAACTTCTCCTCCCCTACCCTTATCCCTTCTCGGGGAAGGCCATCTTGGGTGAGGACTTCAACTCCATTTACCGCCGAGAGGATAGTGCCTCGAACAGGGTTAGAATGACATACTACCCAAGCCGAGCACTCTCACTGATGCTTGACTCAATTGGAGCGATTGACGCAGTGCGTTCTTTCTGCGCCGGTCCCGCCCCCTTCACGCGATCAGGGCATAACTCTCGGACGCGGATCGACTACCTCTTCCTCTCGGCATCACTTAAGAATAATGTCCAGAGAGTGGACACCATCCCAGTGTCCTTCTCTGATCACTGCGCGCTGATCATGAGTGTTACCTGCCCGGATACAACCCCCGCCGCGCGCCCCCACCGCTGCGGCACCGTGTGGCGCATGGAACGCCGTGTACTGGAGGACGCCACTCGCCCCGACTCCATCCGCAGCCGGGTGTGCGAACTGATCGCAGCATTCCGTCCCGGTGCAAACCTCGTGGTATGGTGGGACGAAGTTTTCAAACCCCGAATTGTCACACACATCAAAAGGCAAACTTTTGAGTGGCGTAGAGAAAAAAATTACTCCAGCTCCTACCGCCGGGCGCTGGAGGAGCTCCTACGTAAGGATGTTGCGCCGTAGGATTTCCACACCCAAGTGTCGTCCCTTAAAAAAATTATACTCGGCCACGAACTTCAAAAATACGCTCCCAAAAAATGGCAAAAAGAATTAAACACAGATATAGAGTGGCCCCTAACGCTATCCGAGCTTCGCTGCCCGATGAAATCCAACTCCGGCTTCGTCACAGACAGAATCCCTGTCAGAGAATCTGCCACCGGCGACACCGACCTCCTAAGGGAAGCGGCCCGGCACTTTCAAAACATTTTTAACAGGTATCTTCCGTGGAAGGAGGGAGACACACCCCCTCTTCCCCCTCTCCCTCTGCTGTCCTCAACCCAAAAAGACGATTTAGGTCGAGACATAAGTTCAGACGAACTGGACTGCGTCTCCTCCATGTTCCCCAAGGGCAAAGCACCCGGCTTGGACGGCCTACCCTTTGAATATTATTTCGCGTACTGGGATATTTTAAACCTATTTTAACCAACCTTTTTAATTGCATTTTAATTAGCGGCTCTCTGACTGCAAGTCAGCGGACCGCCGTGATAACCCTTATACCAAAGATTACGCGGTCCAAATCGTTCAACGACTTCCGTCCAATCGCCCTTTTAAATGCCGATTATAAAGGCACACGTTTTGCGTTATAGAATGACGGCTGTTGCCGACATAGTCCTCTCTCCATCCCAGTGCGCCGTGTTGAAAGCGCTAAACATTTTCGATGCTGCACTTCTAATTCGCGACGTCGTTTTTTCCTCACCCTCGTATGGCGATAGTTTTCTAGCAGTGCATGGAATTGACCTTGCGAAAGCATTTGATCTGATCCGGATCGAATGGATCCTAGCCGTGCTCAAGACGATGGCCTTCCCCGAACACTTCATACGTGCCGTCTCAACGATGTACACCGGTATATCTTCTAGAATTAGGATAAAGAATGCCACCTCACCGCCCATTCCCGTCTGTAACTCCGTCCGGCAGGGCTGCCGACTGTCAATGCTGCTGTTTGCTTTTGCCATAGACCCACTACTCAGACGACTTCAGAGCAGTAGAATTGGGATGCGCCGTCAGAGTGCCGTCTGCCTGGGCGTCGCATACGCTGACGTCATAACCCTTTTTATAGACGACCCGTCCCACATGGCTCTCGCCCACGACATTTAAAGTCATACGAACAGGGTGGTCTCTTCCTCAACAACCAGAAATCCAGGTTTCTCCTGCTGAAGGGAAGCCCGCCCCCGACCTCCATCGGTTGGTCAGAGG